>JANVCC010000072.1:2205855-2227901 GCA_025345505.1 Todiramphus chloris collaris
AGAGGAGAGGAGAGGAGAGGAGAGGAGAGGAGAGGAGAGGAGAAGAAGAGAGAAGAAGAGAGAAGAAGAGAGAAGAAGAGAGAAGAAGAGAGAAGAAGAGAGAAGAAGAGAGAAGAAGAGAGAAGAGAAGAAGGACAACACCAGGTAGGAGACCTCTCTTCGCAACAGAGGCAGTTCCGGCTCCTGCCCGTCGGCCCCACCAGTAGTATGTCACTGACAATGGTTGTGCGCTCATGTACATTATGCACACATACACATAAACAGTCTTTTCCGAGATTAAAAAAAAAAAAAAGGACTTCTTTTTTGACATACTGGTGTACAAAGTACAGTGCAGAAAGCAAACCAGATTCCCCTGAGCTGCTTTCCAATAAAATGTTTACAACCCAGCAAATACAAAAATTCCCAAAGCCCCTGGGTTTCCCCAGAAGCTAATAAAGCTTGTGTAGATTTCAATAGTAAAAGTGTCACTAGAGCCTCTGTTCAGCAGCCCCTCAACGCTTTTCCAAGCTCAGCCCGCTGCAGGGGTAGAAACGGGGACTAAAGAAATACACAGCTCCCTGTTATTTATTGATATCAAAGGTCATTGCGATTCCTAAGCAGCGTATTTCACATCCTTAGCTCTACCTGAGAGGTCTGGGAGAACCTCCTGAGGGGCAGGAGAGACAACGGGATGATTTATGCAAACCAATACCTTCAGGTCTGCCAAAGCAGTGTAGAACTGTAGAATATGTAGCAATGTAGAAAAATACAGATTAACATTTAGGTCATCAGTGCGGATTAGCATACTCGAAAGTCGTTTTGCGCTGCTGCGTGTTCCCCGAGACGCCAACAGAGAGATGGAGTGTGGACAAGGGAGTCCACTGCAGGCCACGGAAGCCCACGGCGGAGCCTGCCAGCCAGCCGAGAGCATCCCTCCTGCCCCGCGGAGAGCGGCGGACCTGGGTGCCCGGCCGCTATCGCACACCTGCCCTGCCCCGAGCCAGGAGGTCGGAGCACGGCCGCGGCCCCCCGCCTCGCCCCGCCCCGCCCCGGAGTGGCACGGCGGGTCGGTCGGTCGGGGAGAGGGAGCTGACGGGACGGAGCCGCCCCCGCTCTGGCCGCGCTGCGCTCCGCGGGGGCTGCGCGCCCGCGGGGGGAAGCGGTGAGAAAATAGGTCAGATCCTTCATGCATCCTGGGGAATTTGGACCCGGGCCTGCTGCACCCCGGCCCCCGCCTCCCGCCGCAGGCTCGGCTCAGCGGTTTCCCCACGGCGAGGATGCTCCTTCTCCAGCGAGCAGCGCACAGCAGGGAACGAGAGGCAGACCGGTCGCTTGTGCATCCCTCCCTGTGGAGCGCGGGGAAAGTCTGCAAAAAACACGCACACAGCCCGAAAAATGTCACAGCCCCAAGTGACGACAACAGCTGCTCTATCGATCTACTGAAAAGTGAAATCCAGTGGGAGCTGCCTATAAACACTGGGCGGTCTCAGCAGCGCTACAAGGACGGAGCAGGATTTGGCCCATGGGCCCCTTGTGGGTTTGGGATTGTTCTGCCTCCCTTCACACGCCTGTGGCCGGGGGCTGAGGTGCTCCTGGGTGGCAGGAGGAGGATCTAACAGCTCAGGAGAGCTGAAAGGCCATTGCCCGCCTCTTCAAGGGGGTCCCGGGGAGGACTGGGGGATGCACACAGAAAGGGATGTGCATCCCTCGGGCAAGAACGCTCAAGTCCCCTTCATCCTCTCCTCATCACCTTTGGCTTTCCCTGCTTCCAGCATCTGTCAGATGCCCGGGCATCCGACACGGCGCAGATGGGTCTACTGACTCCACCGAGCTGCTTCCCACCTTCCTCCGATGGCTCGAGAGACCATCGAGGAAGACAGATCAGATCCTTCCCCTGCCCCTACCCCCTGGCTTTGGGGTGTGGTCAGAGCCAGGCCCGGGCACAGCTCCGCTAATAAACTACCTTTCTGCTTGAGGGAGTGGGAGATGTGTGTGATGTGTGTGACGGTGTACTCTCCGTCGCGATGGGGTGAAGGCGAGGGGACCGCTGCCCCCAGCCCGCTGTTCCTCCCGAGCGGACACCACTGCCTCCTCCTCCTCCCCGCCCAACTCCTGGCCGGTGCCCCTGCTCTGGAGGCCCCCACATCCTTGCCGGTGTGCGGGAGCAGAGTAGCATTGTCCAGCCGCCCAGGCTTTCGGGGAAAGAGAAGGCAGCTCTTTACCGGGGGGTGGGGGGACAAAGAGGCGACAACGCTTCCCCTCCGCTCACCAGCAACCGCGGGCGGCTGCGCCGCGGAGATTCGGCCCTTTCGTGGTGACATCCAGGGGTGCGGGTTAGACGGGAGGGAAGCGGGGAAAGGCTGAATTCCCCGCGGCTTCTAAAGGGTCTGCAGACCCCTGTCATGCGAAGGGGCGGGGGGAAGCCAGTTCCAGTCGTGCGGGTGTCTGAGGCTTGCTCAGGGAGTGCGCCTATAGCGCGCTCCCCGGCAGCATCCTTTGAAGCTTGGCGGAGGTTGACCGCATTGCACAGCAACTCCGGCTGGCTCGGTGGATGGCACGCTGGGGACACGGCAGAATGGCAGAGAAATGCGGCCCCGGGCAAGCGGGTCTCCGAGACGGGTTTAGGCAACACCGAGTCTGTGCTGGAAAACTCCCGCTGGTTCACGCAGCTGCCGGCTCCCGTTTTTCTCCCCGAAAGGGGCAGGGCTGCCGGTTGTTTCAAATAAGCAGCTTTGAATCCGATCAGATAAACGCTATTTATTCACTCTTGTAACCTAATAATTCCAGATGAATACATAATCCTAAACCAGTACTGGCTCCCTCCCAGCGCAGCCGAGAGGGGTGGGAAAAGCAGCGGAGGGCGGGGAGGGAAAGCGGTGCCGCCGGAGTCTCCACAAGCCGGGGAGAGATGGGTCTCGTTTGGGCACCCTTTGTTCCACCGAAGCTGCCGCCTTCCCAGCACACAAAGAGCAGCAGCAGCGGCGGGGTGGGGACACCCTGGCTGCCCCTCTCCCTCCATGTGAGGAGCACACACGGATTGGGGCTTGTCGTCTTCATTTTTCCTTTAAACCCGAGGAGCAGCTGGGGTCAGATTCGGGGTTTCTAACAGCCCGCTAGAGATCTGCCTTTTCCTCCGGCCATTTGAGGCTGTCCTTACCGTTATCCCCGTTACCGAAATATTTGAAAAGAGCAGCAAAGTCATCTCACATCCAGCAGGGCTGGGCATGGCAACATTGTAGAAAAAGCACGGGAGAGGTGTGCTTATATTTGTAACGTTAATTTAGATGAATGTTAGTTGCGCAGTAAGTATTAGTTTCATTTCGGCTCCGTTGTTTTATTTTTTCGTGTGAAGAAAAAATATTGGGAGCGGGAAGGAGGGGGAGATGAAGGAAACAGTTTATCTGGAATTTAAGCATGTGTCAGCGGTGGGGTCCGAGAGCAGCCGCGTTCTGCTGTGCCCTCTCCAAAGTGCCCGTGCAGCCGCCGTGCCCTGTGCTCCCGCGGGCCGAGCCGGGCCGAGCCGGGCCGGGCTGGGCCGGGGAGGCTGCGCGGGGCCCCTGCCCACTTCTTCCCCACTCCCCTGTGCTTTGCTGTGGCGGGTGTTTTATCATCTCCAAGGTTAAACGAATGGCTGAGTTGGGACGTTTCCTTTAACTCGCTGCGTGAAGCTTCTCCCGCTTCCCGGGCTCGCTGTCTCGCTGGCAGCCTGGGCTTTGAGGCGAGACGGGGGTTAACGAAGGCTACACAGTTTCCCTTTTCATGGCAGATCAGGTACTGGGCTCCCGGCCAATTCATCAGGGCTCAGATCTTAACTTTACATCACTGCAAATTATACCCAAACCACATTCAAGAAGAATTTTCCCATTCCCAAATTCTCTTTCAAGCCGTATTTAAACTCGCAAACCAAAAGCACATTTACAGTTTAAAGACCCTTTGCAGGCGCTCTCTCAACAATAATCTGGAAATTAAAACATACATCCCCCGTAATTGCGAGGGGCTGCCCGCAGGTTGTCTGCAGATTCGCAAGGCTGACAGGTATTTCTTTCGGAGTATTACTCGAGCTGTGGAAACAAGGGTCTGACTCTCCATGTGTGGTATTTCTCCGGGTTTCAGTTCCGCGTCTCCCAGCGCCTGCTTCGCCGTGGTTTTTTATTACACCGGATGATTAGATTTAAACGTTTCGTTCGCTTCGCTATCAAGTAACCGGGAAAGACCGCACCTTCCTAGGCTGAGTTCCCCATCCTGCCGAAACCCCGGCCAGCTGATGGAGGGCTGTTTCTATTTTTTTTTTTTTTATTTAATTTTTTTTTTTAATTTTTTTTTTTTCCCCGGAGTCATCTGGCTGCCATATACGTTTAATCACCTCTTCACCGTACCTTCTTCGGGAAGGCTGCCTACCCTCGCCTCGCTCCCCGGCTTGCCGCTACCGCCAGCAACTTCCCGCCCCTTTCTACCGCCTCCCCGGTTCCCACGAGCGACGCTTGGCCCTTGGGGCACAGAGGGACCATCGCAACACCTGCGGAGCATCCCGAGGGGCTCCGGGCTCCTCCTCTGCCGGCATCGCCTCAGGAGGTGCGCCGTGGCGGAGAGGGGCTTCCTTGGGAGGTTCTACCTGCTGTAACAGACGTTAACCGAGTCCCGTTCCCTTTTCCCGTTTGCGGCGGTTTCGCTACCGAAATACTTCGATCGAGGAGAAATCATTCCTCCAAAATTATTCGTGTTGAGAAAATCGGACTGAATATTCTCAGAGCTCGGAGATAAGAAATGCAGCCAGGGGAGCCTTTGGAGGGCATTTCTGAGCAGGAGATACAGCAACATACATGGGATAGAGCAACACAACATACAAATCTGGCCACAACTAGCAAGGACTGGAACGTCCCCTTTCGCTCATAAACCAGCCTTCAGGCACGAAAGGACGCTGAGGTTTCAGCCTTCCCCGAAATCGCAAGGAAGGGAGTATTTCTCGGATCGGCTATTTTTTTTTTTTTTTTTTCTTTTTACAGTACCGCGAAGTGAGGGAGGAAAATGAGGAGGGCGAGGGGCCATTCTGCCGTGCCCAGTGCCTGACTGGCCCCGGGTTGTGTTGGGTTTTTTCCCCGCGGGACGCTTGGCTCCCGGTTGGGGCCAGTTCAGACTGCGGCACGGCATCGCCCCGCGGGCGGAGGAAACTAAAGAGCGCCGAAGCTAAAAGCTAGGTCCTACTGTCTTTAAAAAAAAAAAAAAAAAAAAAAAAAAATTAAACGTGGCTTCTTGGCAAGCCTCTCGGGGGGCTTCTGGATTTATAATTAAAATTTAAAAAAAATATCAGGATCCGGTCCAAAATAAGCCACCAGAATAGCTTGATAGGTTTTAATTGCTCCTTCCTGTTAGCAGAGTGGCTCCGCGGCCGCGCATCGCTCCGCCGAGCCGCCTGTGCCGCCGAGAGGCGACGGGGCCGCGTCTCCCAGCGCCGGCGGGCTCTGCTTTTCCCGACCGCCCTCCCCGCCCCGTTGCGCGGCTGTGCGCAAAACCCCGCGCCTTCGCAAAAGAAAACGAACAAAAATAAATAAAAAAGAATTGCCCTCCCAACCCATCGATTTTCAACGGGGAGAGACTCGCGGTCCAGCCGCAGGTTCGGAGGGGACGCGCCGCTGCCCGCTCCGCCCGCGTCCCAACCCCGCGCTCCGCTCCGCTCTCTCCCGCAGCTCCAGCAACGCGGTGTGCGTGTGGAAACAAACCCCTAAATATTCCTTAGGCGGGGGCTGAGCCTCCGCGCAGGCCGTTTCCCGGCTGCCGCCTACACGCGCCGCCGGCTCCGCGGGCGCGGAGGCCCCGCTGCCGCGCCGGGCTGGGCCGCTCGCTCCTTCCCCGGGCGCACGGCGGGGGTAAGCGGCTGCTCTCTGCCGCGCTCCGGCCGTCTGGTCTGTATTAGTGTTTTTATAAGGGGCTCAAACAAATCTAATACAAGGTCACCAAATAATTAACAGTTGTGAATTCCCTCCTTCCCCATTAAAATACTTCCCTGCTTATATTTAATTTTCCTTCTGCCAACGACAACACTGACTGGGCAAAGGCGCTGCACGGATCACACTATACTGCAGCTTTCGGTCCACCCAGAAACCCGCTGTTTTGCATAAACATGTTGCACTAGATGAACTTCAAGTGGGATTTACGCTCTTCTCTTCTGCCACAGGCACCGTCGGAGCCGTTTCCAGTTTCTGCACACGGGATCCCCCTTTCGTCCTGCCCTCTCCTCACCCCCCTCCCCACCCTAATAGCAAGAGCAAAATAATGATGGTAGGACCTCTGCCCGTATGAATCAGCTTCCTCTCGACTGGAACACGAAACTTCACAAAGAAAACGGCGCAGAGAAAAGGAGACCATCTCGACCCATTTCACTTTCCCCGTTCCTTAAGCACGGAGCTCAGCATTCCCTGCGCCGGAGCCCGGCCGCGGTACCGCGGGTGCAGTCAGCTCTGCAGACACAAAAGGGAAAGGCGAGGTGAACCTACGGCAAAAGGCCCTTGTGGCTTTCCCTTCCCACGGGAGATCCCTTTGAAAACCTCTCTCCCTCGTACCGCGGCTAGTTATTTTTTTTTTTGTTTTCGGTTTGTTCCGAGTTGTGCGGCGTTTCTTACTAAGCTGTGGATTTGCTTGTTTTTAGCTCACTTCTGCTGGCTGTCTTTTTTTTTTTGTTTTGTTTGTTTTGTTTTGGGTTTTTTTGGTAGTTTTTTTTTGGGGGGGGGGGGGGGGGGGGGTTGGGGTAGTGGTGGTGGTTTTTTTTTTTTTTCCCCTGCTTGGTGGAGTCCTTGCAGCTCCTAATTGTCCTGCCTTACTGTGGAGCTCCAATGCTGGGGGTCCTGAGGCCAGCGAGAGCACCATCTGCGTTTTAATGAGTTACTTCATGTGCCAACAGTAATTTTCCTACATTCAGCTAGGTCCTGTCTGATCTTGCGACCGTAACAAGGGGGAGCGAGTGGGGGGCGGGAGGGAGCGGAAAAAGGGGAATCACAAACCCTTTCCCCACTTTCTGCGCTCTTTTTCTACCGATGGGAAAAAATAATGCACGTACATCTAACGGCTTTCCTCCCTCTCGAGCTAGCCTGAAAGCGATCTTACTAGCTTCCAGCAGGAGGGAAAGAAACAAGAGGCGAAGAGGAGAGGGTTTTGGTGTCCTCGCTGAAGCGCTCTGCCCCTCTCGGCTGCGTAGGGCTGCGGGCCGGGCCGGCTGAGGGGCTGCTGCGGGCAGGAGCCGGCAACCCAGCTCCTTTCCTTCGGGACACTCTCACGGACACGCGGGCACAGCAGCCCACGCCGTGCGGGAAGGGTATTTCTCGGGAGAACTAAAAGCTTCTTCGCGCCCCTCTCTGGCCTGCTGTCCCCCCGGAATCCTCCGATGCCGTGCGAGCAAGAGGGACGGCCACCGCCGTCTTTCCCCAGAGATGCTGCTTAGGTAAAGGGCAGCCCATCTAATTGGGTCAATTTGGGACGGCTATATTGTCTGCAAATGAACTGACAGAAACGCTCCCCCCCTAGCCCCCCCACCCCGTCTTTCCCCGCTTTCCCTGAGCAAAGACATTTTCATCATCAGCACAACTCCAGCTTGCCAATTAACTCGGCTAGGAGCCCACGGGGAGGTGGGCAGTAAAATAGCTACCACTTCAGAGGAACGGAAGCTCTCTTGAAGTTTTTTGGTGATGTGCCATTGGCTGGTCCGCTTCATTATGGGAGACTAGACAATATTTGATATGTTATGACATGAACACTCAATTAGATCACTGAGTTGAAATACTTCAATCAGTGGCTTGATGCTAAGCAACCCTCAGAAGGTCCAGCAGAAGGTCACAGCCTGTGACACATCAAATCAAAATCAATGGGGAAAAGTGAGGCTTTTCCTTAATCAAACCAGGACTTCTGTTAACAAATCACTTTCCCCGGAGCAGAATCTCCTATGCAGCAAGATGAGCTAAATGTGTTAAATTAACTGTCTTTCTTCTGGTTATCGTGAATAAGATGATCTTGAGCGCGGCTCTACTTCTCTGCGACTCGCAGAATTAGCACCCCGTTTCCTCTACGGCGGGGAAAGAGGACCAGCTGCTTTCTGCCGGCTGGACTTTCGAAACCGATTTTCTAGAAAGCGAGTCCTCTTCCCCCCACCCCCACTTTTAACAGTGACGAAGAAAACAACCCCCATAAGGCGAAGGCGGAAAGCAAAACCCTGTGCCCTGGTGTCCTGATGGCTGGGCGCTTCGGGTGGCGGGGGCAGGCACTGTGGCCGCTCCCACGCACCCTCCTGAGCCCAGAGGAGCGCGAAGGGCACCGGGGCGAGAGGCGAGGAGTCCCGCCGAGCTCCTTCCGCGAAGGAGGCCCACCCTGAGACGAGGGTGGTGATGGGGCAAGGGGCTGAGCCCTGGGTGCCGGAGGGGAGGGGAGGTTGCCAGCTCGGGGAGGCGACGAACGCGGTTGGTTTGGATTCGGTTTGGAATGGGGAGCGAGATCCTCTGCAGCTCCAGGGAGCCGTGAGGTTTTCCCGGCGCAGCGTTTTGCCCTAAACCGGCTGGGAAGCGGGGAGGTCGGTGTGATTCCCCGGTCCCGGCAGCTGCGGCACGCCGCTGCCAGACGCCGGCAGGTACACGGGCAGGGTCCCGCTGCGGACGGGGGTGGGCACAGGCAGAGGGGAGGGTCTTCAAATCGAGAGGGGAGGGGGGAGGAAAGAATGCACAACCTTCATTAAGAACCTGTTAATTGGTCTTTCCTTAATGGCTCACAAACCAGTGTAATGAGATAGATAATAAATAAATAAATAAATGAACAAATAAACCGGGGGGGGCGGGCGTTTTGAGGAAAGGGAAAATTTCCTCTGGATCACGGAGAAACCTCCACCCGCTGCCCATTTACGATCTAGAAAACAACGAAAGAAAAGCAAAGCAGAGCCCCGGGCGGAGCTGCAGGTCGCGGAGGGGTCCTGGGAGCCCCGCGGCACCGATGCTGCCCAGGAAGAGCCGGGCAAGGTCCGGGGCCCTGCTGGCCCCGGTCCCCGCCGCCCGCCCCGTCCTCTCCTCCGCTGTCCCCACCACGGGGCAGCCGCAGGCCCGGGGGAGCGGCCCCCGCAGCCACTCCGGCCCGGGATGGGTGAGGACCAGCTCAGCACACACCAGGCTTAAAGGACGTAGGATGCGGCCCCGAAGCAGAGGGCGAGTCCCGGCCTCCCCGCGTTGAGCCCCGAGGCCAGGAGTTACCTGTTCTTCGCTCTGCCTTCCCGCAAGCGGAGCCGGCTGCGTCCCAGACCAGCGCTTCCAAAAGGGGCTGGTGCTTTTCCAGGTAGCCCCGACAAAGCGACCCTACGCGAGAGCAGCTTTAGGCAGCAAATGTTTGCTCTCGGTCAGTTTGAACTTTCTATTTGCCTTACAGCCCCAGCGATAAGAGCGATCCTTTCTCCGGCAGACGGAAAGAAACCAGAAGATTTTTTTTATCCCCCCCCCCCCCCCCGGTTGCATTTACACCCAAAGTGCGCCTGTAAAGCTGGGGCGTGTTTCCCACCACCCCCTGATCATTCGGGGACGAACACGCGTGTTTCTCGCACGCACGCACGCAGCATTCACGGCTGCCGCGGTCCGGGTTTAACGCCGCGGGGCAGTTCGCTTCAAAATAAAACAACGCGATCCACGATTTATGGAAAGATCCACTTTTGTGCAATACCGAGCGGCAGAGGGAAACCCCCAGTGACCGATGCAGAGAGCTGCCCACCTCCCCAGCGCCAGGCCCCGAGGACGGCAGCCTCGCACCGCGGAGCGCCGCGGGAAGGGAAGGGAAGGGGGTCCCGCCGCCCCGGGGGGAACGATGAGGGCCATGGGGGGGGGGGGGGGGGGGGAACTTACCTCGTCCCCTGTCTACAAAACTAGTGATGGTGTTGGCGGATTTGGAGGACTGAAAAAAGCTGGCGTTGATGCCCAGTTTCTCCGCGATGGAGTAAGTCCTGAACAGAGACAGCATGTACTCGTGGGGTTCTGCCCGTGGGAGCGCCCGGCCCACGGCGTGTCCCCCTTGCCGCGGGCGGTTCTCCCGTGGGGATCGCGGCACCCTGCGGCTCCGTCCGCCCTTGGAGGAGGCGGCGAGCTCCGAGGCGGGGGGGAGGGAAGCCGGGAGGCAGCAAGGTAAATCCCAGAGGAGGCTGGCGAACAAGGCGGCGGAGAGCAGGGCCCGGCGTGCATTCATAGCGAGAGGCGGCGGCGGTGGGGAGGAAGAGGAGGGCGGCCCGACGTGCGGCTCCGGCGGCCCACGGAGCGGCGCGGGGACTGCGCGGCGGCGTGGCGCGGAGCGGGGACTGCACCCGGACGGGCTCGGCCCGGAGCAGCCCGCCCCGCCCCGTGGGTACCGCCCCGCCGCGGACCGCCCCGTGGGGGCACGCAGCCCGCCCCCGCCCCCGCAGGGCGGTCCTGCGGTCGGGTGCTTGGGGGTCCCTTCGCTCCCTCCTCGCTGTGGATTCCACGCGGGATGTGGACGCGAGGGCCGGGCAAGAGATGCTGCGGCTCCTGTGGCCAGCCTCCGGGTACCGCTGCTCATCAGCCCACCAGCGCTTTGGTGTGTCCAGGTGCTTCTCAGGTGCTGCGGTTTTGGGTGTGGGCAGACTCTGTCCCAGGAGCTTGGCACAAAACAGGGTCGCTCGAGGAGAATTTGGTGGAAAGTGGGGATGTCACCTTGGGATGCTCCAGGGCCCAGCTAGCAGGCAGCCTTGAGGCAGGCTTTACCACCCATCAGGGAGGGAAGAGACAGCACAGAAGTGAAGCACCAGTGACCATTCCCCTTCTCTCAAAGTCTGCACACTCATCAAGAAAGGACCAGTCTGAGAGGAGCATGGTGCAAGGCTGGGACCTGGGAAAATGCAGCACTGGGCAGCACTGGTAAAATAAGCAGGACAGTTTGTGTCATGCAGGAAAACCTCCTCAAAGCAGGGCACAGACAGATCCTCCTTGCGCTGGTCACGCAGAAGATAGCTGAAGATAGCAGCAGAGCAGAAGCAGCAGGATTCACCCACATCTTTCCATTTGGCATCCTCCAGTATAAGACTGGTGTCAGTTCTCCAAATGGTTTTATCCAACTACCGATCTACGCTTCACAAACATGGACAAAGTATGATAACAAACTTGCATTACCCTACCTGTCCTGCTCCCTCCTTGCTTCTTTCTGATCTTCTCATCCTCCTGCGTGAATTATGGCACTGCTGCTGGTGGCAGCCCCAAGCCACCTTCCTCAGCTTCCCTGCATTATTTTCCTTTTCCCTGAGTTGAGTATCCCTCCTCTGCTCTCCTGATCTCCCATTCTTCACTTCCTGCATCTCCTATCCACTTCAGCTCTGCCGCTGGTGGATTTTCCTCTCGTTCCAGCAAGCTGTGCTACATACAGCCTGAGGGTCATGTGTGTTCAGCAGTGAAAGCTCAGTCCATAGCAAATAAAGGACATTTGGCTTTCACACCATATTGTATCTGACATCTCTGACTGTGCTCATCCATCACCAGCTTCTCTTCATGGGCCATGCAGTTGTACACTGGACTTTCTTGTCTTTTTCTTCTCCTTTCTCATTTTCCATCAAGAGAGGGCAACTCATGCCTGGGCTTTTTCACTACTCCCAGTGCAACACATGCATCAATGGGATGAGGCAGATTCAGCCAGGGCATATGGAGCCAGCATCTAGTTTGGTAGGTCCCACTTTGCCTGTAGGCAGCTCAGTCCCACTGTGCTCCGTGGGTCTTGGGGAGAGATGCTAGACAAGATGAGGAGCATGAGAGGGACACTCAAAGCAGGTGAGGGACTCAGGCTCCAAATGACAAAGGCTCCGTGTCCTCTAGGGCAGAAGATAACTGCGAGAGAGGGACTCGCACACTGCCACTCTCCACACGTGGCTTAACAAGCACCCTGTTGTGGTTTTTTCCCATGCCAGCTAGCACTTCCCCAGCCAGTGCCCAAGCCTGTTAGAAGTTATGACTTGTGCCAGGGACTGTCCCTAGGTGGCCATTTGGATGTGACCATGTCGATGTGGGACACATCATATAGCTTGGATTAGAGAACAAGGTCTGTCATTGTCTTGGCTTCTTTTTAGTAGGATAGATGTACTGTGAGGTGCTGGCAGATGAACTGAGAAGAAACAGGGCTACAAAAGAGTATCAGTGACAGTGCAGAAACAAGGCAAGTGCTCTGTAAAACCAATTCCCACATTGCTCCACCCTGTCTTTTCACCCCCTTTTATTTATTGCGATTTCACTCCTCCTGTCTGTTCCCTGGCTTCGCAGTCACCCTCCTGACCATTCCCTTTTCATCAGCTGCTTTCTGCTCTGGGACCTTCCTCCCTTCTCCTTTCCCTTTGGCTTCTCTTTTCTGATGCCTCACTTTTGTAATTTCTGCTCCCCTTTGCCACTCCCATCCTTTCTGCTCCATACTTAGCATTTTGGCTACTTTTTTCTTGCCGTGACCTAGTTCCTTCCAGAGCTTTATCATCACTTTTTTTTTTTTGTTTCCTTCTGCTCCTTTTGTGCCCTCTTTACTTACTCCACGCTCCTGACTGCTATCTCCAATCAGCTGCCCAGCTCCAGTTTCTTCTCCACCAAGTTCTGCCCAACCCTAGTCCCCCAGGCTCTTTCTTTTCTCTCCTGCTGCATTTCATTGTCCTATTTTCCTCTTCTGATATTGTTTCCACTTCCCACATCCCCTCCTTGTGGTTCCCAGTGCTGCTGCTGCACGGCTGCCCTTTCCCGCTTCCACCCTGCTGGTTTCCAGGGTCCCCTTGCTGCTCCCGGAGTGTCTGTTCCCTTCCTGCCTTTGTCTCTCAGTCTGTCTCTCCTCTTCCCTCTTTGTTCTTGGCTTTTTCCTCCCTTGGCCTCCTCCTCTCCCAAGGGATCGTGGTTTCATACTAATGCAAAGCTGCGAGGGTCGAGTGATCTCGAGACCAACTTTCTTCAGCCCAATTTAATTTCTACCTGATGCTTTTGCAACGTTTTAATGCATCCCCCAAAATTGCCTCAGACAGCTTGCTTTCCACCCTCGCTTCTTTATCGGAAACCTGACTCGAAGCGCTCTTCAGGCAGCAGGGGTCTTTGCCCTGGCTCTGGTGACCTTTCAGGCAGCGTGGAGGCTGGGGGAGGTGAACATCCTGGTGTTATCACCCCGAGACAGCGATGCTCGCCACGTGACAGCCTACACAGGTAGCAGCAACAGCCATAAAGTAGGTAGTGCTTCTCTCCTGCCTGTTTCTTGCAGCATTAGGCCCTGTTGCTCAGGGTGTCCCCCTGCCATTTCGGAAGACAATGCCATTGTTCAATACAGCTAATTGCGAGGACAGTCACTTAGGGGAGCAGCAGAGCGTAGAGAACTGGGACGATGCAGCAATTGTGGTGCCTTACGCAGCTACACAGGCAGATCGCTGGGAGGGACTTGAACATATTAACTCATCTTCGGAAGTTTGGGGGTTGATTGGCATTGAGGAAACTGTGTGGCACTGGACCTGGGAACCACAGGCAGGAGCAGGCATCTCACAGGGCACCTGTGAAACGCTTGGGATCCTGGCTTCAGAGCTCAGCAGAGTGATAATGGCAGCAACAAGAGTAAAACTATAGCAGCCACCAGAAAAGAAGAATAGCATTTTAAAAATTTTTTTTCCTTTCCAGTTTTCTCAACAATAAAAGTTGGCTGGATTTCAGTTCATAATTACATTATAAATATTTTGTAACAATTATTTTTATTTCGAGTCTGCTTCTCCAAACTAAGGCAGTTTTAAAACCAGTTTCATACATTTCCTTGCACTCGCACACACAGTTATCACATCTTTCTTTTTTCTTTTTTTTTTTTTTTTTTCTTTCTGTCATTTTTCTGTTCTGGGGAAAATAAAAATCGTCAGAGGAAAATTTGAAAGGCAAGACACAGCCAAAATAATTCCCGCCCCCCCACCCCCACCCCGAAGCTTAATAGAAATTCTCTTGTTATGAGCACCAATATTGAGGACTAGTGTCGAAGGTTAGAATTCATCCCTGCACAAGTGGTCAAGCCAAGACCTAAGCATCACTCGCTTTCTCTCTCGTTTGTGGCCTTTTGGAAGATTTACTGTGGTGCATAAGTGGTGTTAAGACAGAGCTGATCAGTTTGTAGACAATCTCTCTTTATACATATATATATATATTTTATAGCTAGATTGTGGCTTATTTTAACATGAATGATCCATTGCACATTTTTTGTTTCTGTGAACCGAAATCAATCTTTATTAGAATGAGTAGAAAATGTAACCACTCAAAGTATGGGCTTCTTCCCTCTTTACCACAAAAAGCTCCAAAAAGGCCGTGGTCACACCACATAATCAGAGGGTAGGGATTCCTACTGGCAGAGAAGTTAGCACAATGTTTTCTGAAATGCCCCTGTAGTCCATATGTGCTGGTTTACAGCAAAACATCAGCCTCGACAAGTCTTGGCTTTGAAAATGGGACTTGTTTTTCAAGGACCCGGATCTGAGACATTAAACTCCCATTGCTTTTAGCTTCAACATTTTTAGCACCTCTGCTTCTTGCTGCAGCCCCCCCGAAAACGTTAGTTTTCCATGCTTCATACTAGCAGTAATATTTGTTTTCGGAAGGTAGATTTTGACCCAGAAGTTGTTTCCCCTTCCCTTGATGGACCTTTCCTGGCGGGTAACGTGCCAGCTCCTCTCCCTGCCTCCCTCCTGGCTGGGTTGCCCTCGGGGAGGGCACAAAGCTCCCTTCTCTGCTGCTCATATCCTGGAACATCACATTAGCACTATATATATATATTTTTATTTTTTTTTTTGTTTGTTTGTTTAGTTTCATTGTTGTTTGGGTTTTTTCTTTGCTTAATACAGCAAACCATCATTTTTTTTTTTCTCAGCGTATTTCTTTCAGCCTCCCTGCTCTCCAAACTGTTAACATAAACCTCAAAAGTCTGAGTGGACCAAGAATTTTAATTGTCAAAACGATGGTGTGTGAACTAACAGGAGGTGAAGGAGCATACTCAAACAAAGAGGTTGCTTTAGGAGAGTCTGGACCAGCTCTTGCACTATGGTCCTCCAAGGAAAGTGCCGTTTCACTTTGCAAGCATCCCGTGAGGGATCTGCCCCTTGCTCAGTGTCCCACGGCCCACGGGGCTCTTCCAGGCGAGTCTCCCGTGCTCTGGCTCGGCAGAGGCTTGTGCAGCCCCACAGCATGGGGATGGACTTTCCCTCGCTTTTGCTCCTGATTTTGGCAGTTAGTCTTTTCACAAGAAAAGTCAGGAGAAGTAGCAGGGCTAACCCTACATGCCACGGTTGCTTTTTACAGTGTTTTATTTTGTCACGAACCAGTGGCAACGTTGCTCCTCTGCAAGCTCTCTGCATTTTTGTCACTGTCTTAGATTAGAACCATATTGTCTCTCGCTCACAGTTCCAAACTTAATGTATGGGTACGGAGAGGGAAGCCACTCCTGCATTCTTGGTGCGTCAAAACACATCCCGACGTCGGGAAAACAAACTGCAGCATATAGAGCAGGAGAAAGGCAAGAAGTTTACAAGAGTGGCTCTGCTTTCATTCGCTTTGGGATAGAAAACTAAAATGATGTAGGAAATTGTCTTTCCTGTTTAGGTTAGATTTGGTTTTGAGAAATTACTGCTAACTTTGTAAACATTAAGATAGAAGCAATAAAGATGTGAAATTTCACACAAGGGATCTACAATGTTTGTATAATTATAAGCATATGGTTACTTTACATGAGGTTTCTGTTATACTTTTATTTACTAGTGCTTGGGGAAAACAGAGGTTCTCAAATTCTGTGTTTATTTACATGTATAGGGAATGTCACAGTCCCCATTAACCTGTCATAATCTGGATTTCTGTCTCAGAGCTCCAGCTATATAAACTGAACCCCCAGTTATGCTATAATTTCTAATTTGTTCAGCTACACTGCTAACTCAGACAATTTCTGTCCTTTCTAAAGAATGTATATTCTGCTGCCGGTGGCGGGATGGGAACCACTTTACCACCCCAGCGCCTGCTCATTTCAGCTCTTGGGGAGCTAAAAGTGAAAGGCTGTTGTTTCGATGCAGTTGTGTCTCCTCTGTGGAGTTTGGTGGAAGTTTAATTTATTGTTTTCTTTTTAATATGACTTTCCACTAGGCTGTGAACCCAACCCTGGAGGATACTTAGCATTTCTTCTTTGGGGCAGAGTATCCACAATTCCTAATTTTGTAGAACACAAAAGAACCTCAGCCCCAGCAGGATTCAGCCCTCCATTTGTGGGCAGAATTATGCTGTTTATTGTCTCTAATACTTAAGCGACCATACATCTAGGGCTGTTCTTTGCTTCAGTGTAGCGAGTGCCGGAGCTTATATATGTACTATATATGCATAGTAGCTTCTGATCTTAGAAAAAATGTGGAATAATTTGCTGGCATTTCTTGCACTTTTACATTCTGCATAAGGTTACTTACAGTTTTGACAAGCTAGATTTAATGGTAGGTTTTGGGGGGTTTTGGAGTGAGTACCTCAGCTCAGGCTTCCAGCTTTGCCTTCTTTTAGGCTGGTGCTATGAAATGATGCTCCCTGTTATGAATGATCACAACCACATATTCTGTCTTGGGAGAGACAGGGACATACAACAAATTCCTTTTTAGAAACATGAAGGAGACTGTACAAAGTGCTGCATCATCACAGCTTGGCCTGACAGCATTAAAGATTTTATTTGCATTCTTTTATTTTACGGCTCCTTTCCTGCTCCTCTCATTTCCCTCTCATCACTGCAGGGACTGCATAGGCACTTGGAGCACAGGAGCTGGGTTTCCTTGCAGGCAAGCGGTTGACCTGAGACCCTGAAGATGTGGCTATCAACCTCATCCATACTCACACTACCTCAGGAGTTTCACTACATCTCTCCTTGCTGCTGTTTCTGCCTCATTTCTTGTTTCAACTGCAAACTCTTCAGGACAGGGGTTGCTTCCTACCATACCACACCACTGCTGCTACAATTTTCATAGGGAAAAATTAATTTTTGCTTATATTTATTCAGTTCAAAGCAGTCTATCAGTGCCAGCTCTGCTGAGCCCACTGGGTGTTGTTTATTGCCTTCCTGGGCAAGGATCTGCAGCTGTTTCCCCTAAAGAAACCCCTTCAGAAGCAGTGTAGGAGCTTTACTGCATATGGACCCAAACCAGGGACTGCCAACAGAGCAGCCTCTGGCAGAGGAAACCAGCTCCTGGGAAGTACAAAATTCATGTTGACTCTTGTCAGTGCTTTGGTGTCAGAAGGAGCTGTGCTGCAGCAGCCCCCCGGGCTGTGAATGTTCCCTGCTCTGTGGAGGTCATGCCTGAAGATGGTGGCAGGGGAAGGGGAGGCACAAACTGAAGAGTGTGATGGTGACATCTGCCACGTTAATTCCACTCCCCCCCCCCCATTCTGTTTTTTGTTAGGTTTACTGAGGAGGGAGTGAAATGCACAGAGGGGAAGAGGAGGGGATCAAGTAAGGAGAGGAAAAGGCAGTCTGGAAGTGGTTTTATATCAAAACGTTAGCTGGCAGCTGGATCTTCCCTCCTAAATAGAGCGGCACCCTCGGTGTGAATTCAGTTCTCAGAAAGCAACCCCACATGCTGTCCCTTTCCCGTTGCATTTCCATTTTTGTGGTTTAAAATCTCTGTGATTTAAAAAAGTTACTTTTCCTATCCCTGGCACTGCGTGAGAGACAGGCACAGCAAAGAGCAGCCTTTGTCCTTCCCCAGGGGGGCAGATGAAGCATTTCCCCAAGGGGCAGTGCTAGGGCACAGAGCCCCAGGCTGAGCCAGGTCCCAAGGAGAGCTTCCCTGGCACCCAGACCAGCGATGCCCCAACCCAAGCCAGCCATGGTGTCCACATCCTTTCTCAGCTCCAAATTAACTCAGTTATTATGCTAAGTAAAAGATGATTAAACAAACAGTAAGATGTTATCGTTAGAGGCTTCCTATTAAACTCTGACTATAAATACTGGCACAGGGAGGATAAAGCTTCCTCAAGCTGTGCATGTTAGCAGCTAATGTTCCTTTAAACATTGTCCACAAAATGCATCGGTTAACAAAAATGTTACCAGTGTTACCTCTTTGGAAACCAAACTGGTTTATTTTCAGTTCCTCTGACTGCTTGACATTTAGTGCACTAATGTGGTTACCTTTTACATACACTTGCATCATTACATATATTCCTCAGATGATTTTCAACACCACAAAGGCAAATGATTAATACATAAGACTGCTGAGGCTGAAAAAGAAGCATTCAACAGCCAGGGCACAGCAAAAACCTCTCTCCTGTAGCTTATTTTGATTTCTTTGCAGCTTAATCTTAACTCTGGATTCTTTTATTTGAAAGGATTGTTCTGGGGTTAATTAAATCATCTGGTCAGATCCTTGAGCTAGTGATGTGTACGCTTTTCTTTCTTAATGTAGGGTGGGCATTTTTTTTTCTATATAGAGGAGAAGAGGTAGTGAGCCAGAGCAATGCCAGTGTGCCGTAACAAACAAAGAGCTATAAAGCAGAACTGGAAGTCGGAGCATCACTCCTCCCAGCTGATGCCAACGCTGCCCTGGCACAGGGAATCAAGCTCCTGCCACTCCAGCCACCACAGGTACACAGCTGCTGGCACGGACAAACGCCAGCAAGGCAGGGGGGGACCAGGAGTGATGTCAGACTAAAAATATTAGGCATTTAAAAGTAGAAAATGTGGGCGTTGTTTTTGTCCTGGGTATTTTATCTCTGCCAAACAAGTCCTTTAGGAAAGCCAAGCTGAAACTGTGCAAACAGTGTAGATAACCCCCATGCTCGCCGTGGGTGAAACCGAGAATAAGCGTGCAATACTTCTGGAGGTGCTGGTTTGCCTCTGAATTTCCAAAGTCCGGAGAGATTTATGAACTTTGGGCCTGAGCCCAAAGCCATCCGCAGGCAAGGGGAGTATTGGCTGGGGCAGAGAGTTGACCTTTTTATGGCAGGACTGGTCTACAGTGATCAGGAAAGAGCTGCTTCTGTTCAGCTTGTGTCTCATTCGCACAGGGAACACGCAAATGTTGCTCTTCCTGACATTAATGGGAATTATGGTTGCAGTTTAACTTCCGAGGTATTCCACAGGTGATACCTTGGGTGTGCGTGTACAAATCAGTTCTTAAAGCTGCGTGCATTTTTTCCTCTTTATAAAAGAAGACCAGGCAATCTACAGCTGCTAAGAAGAGGCTCTCTGAAAGGTATTTTACTAACTAAAGTTGGGGAAGAAAATGAAACTGGAAAGAATACGACTGCGTATTAAACTGCATGAAGTGGTCATGACAACTGAGGATCTCAGTATCATAAAATTTTAACAGCTGGATGCAATCAATGGGGACTTTCCATTTTACCTTTTTTTTTTTTTTTTTTTTTTAGTTTTAGAAAGAAAGGGGGGGGGGGGGGGGGGAAAGAAAGAAATGCTTCATTTTACTTGAGCAAGCTCTCTAGCCAGCTCATCTTTCTTTGCGTAATATCCCAAATTGTCTTTACTTCTCTCTAAATCTCAGCACTGTCTGTGCTTCACTGACGCCATCCCTTTCCCAAGGCAGGGATTCCACAGCAGGAGGTGTTCAATATCCCCCTCAACAGCAGCACAACAAGGAGTGGAAGCCAGAAAAACGTGTGTTATAGAGAGACTTCCCCAGTGCGTGTACAATTCTCAGAACTTGCCAAATAATTAATTAACCTCAAATTGTGCTTGAAAGCTCATGGTAGTTCTTCAGCGAAAGGACTGAGTTCCAGGCTAAGTTAAGAGAAACTCTTTACTGTTTGGCTAGGAATCTTCCATTTCATCACATGCAATCATAGACCAGGCTTTCCCTCATATCCGTTCCCTTTGCTCTAGCACTGCTTCCTTCTTGGTGATGTCAATGATTGCACTGAGGTAGCTGAAGAAATATTTCACAGACTGAGCTTTATCAGAGCTATCGAAAAGGACAATACTGTCCAAAAAAAAAAAAAAGGACAAAAAAAAGAAATGGGCTTCTCACACACACAAAAAATAATGCATATGTTTAGAAAATAAGTCTAGAATTGTATATAATTTACTGGAATCATGTTCCTTGATAGCTCCATTGAGGATTGCCTTATTCATTCAGGGAGTAGCAGGATATTATTCAGCATAAATTTGATGGCTCTCAGTCCGACTCGCATGGCTCTGCTCAGGCAGCCTTACAAACAAGCATGTTTCCTCAGTTTGTTGTTTCCATGTCTGTGAAAATGCAAACCAATTCCAAACCTGACTTCACTTTCCAATGATTACATGTGAATGTTTGTTTATTAAAATAACTTCATTTTTCATTTACTGTTGCTTCATGAAGCCTACAACAGCATCCACACATCTGAAGAAAATCTGCTGCTCCCGATGTATTTTCAGCCTGTCCAAACCCCACTTGTCTCTAAAGTCACAGGTTTTCCAGAGCAGAGACTGAATTCTGGATAAACTCCCAATCTGCAGCTCTGAGAGCTGTGGATGGCCCTTACCTCTCCCAAGGGACTCAGCACCGTGCTTAGAGCAAGATGGGGATGGAGCACTGAAGCTACACAAAGAGCAGATGTCAGCATGGGGAGTTCTCACCTTCAGTCTCCCAATTCCTTCAGCTGGTCCTAAATCTTGTTTTCTGTGTTTCTCCCACGGAAGTAACTCAGGAACACCAAATCAAACCACCGTAGATAGTGATTAGAAAATGCCATGGCCTGCCCTTTGCCTAGGTCGCTGGGAAGGGAGAGGAGCACAGCACAGGGAGACCTGGCAGTGCCTATAGCACTGAGCTATGGAGAAAACAGCTGGGGGGCGATGAAATGCTGGCTGGATTTGGTGACTGCTGAGAGCTGGGACGGAAACCTGGTCTCTGGATTTGGGGGAGCATGTCTGGACAGTGACAGACTTTCAAACTGTGTGCTTGCTTCAATACCAGAAGTCTCTGAATTACAGGGAGTCGTTGCCAAATGACATCGTGAAGCTGCTGCAAATGTTTTGGGCAGAGCTGGGAACTCAGCACAGAAGAATAAAACGATCAGAGGGGAAGAGCCAGGAAACAAGCACGTCTATAGGAGACCAATTCCTAGTAGGACTGAACTGCAGTGGTTGAACTGTGTGATGTATTTTAGAGGCTAGGACGAGGCACTGTGCAGCGAGAAGGCTTTCTCTTATATTGCAAGAGAAATTGCTGCCCCTGAGGGTCCTTAGGAAAATCACTGAGCCTTTCCACACATCACTCACAATGAACTAACAGAACCCAAGCAGCCTGGGAATGAAGTCTGCTGGGGGACACGCTCGGTTGAGAACAAGCACCACACTCCCACCACAGTGTCCCAACATCCCCGACTGGGGTGACCCTGCCTGCGCTAGGCACGAACTGCCCCGTAAGCTCCGAGTCGACTCCTGTCGCTCGCTGCCAAGACCTCCCCTTGGACGGGGCACCCGGCGCCAGGCGCTCTCCTCTCGTCTTTTCTGACTTCCTCGCACCTCCCGCTCCCAGACAGCGCGGAGGGGCCGCTGTGCTGCCAGCCCCGCGGCCGCGGAGGGCAGGGCAGGGCCGGCCCCGCTCCGCTCCGCGCCGCTCCGCGCCTCCCGCCGCGGCGGGGCCAGCGCCGCCCCCGTGCAGCGCCGGACGGGCCCCGCCACCGGCCCCGCAGCGACACCTTCCGGGCACAACGAGGCCGCTCCCGCCGGACGCGCGGGCCCGCGGACAGGCACACGGACAAACGGACACACGGACACACGGACAGACACACGGACACACGGACACACGGACACACGGACAGACACACGGACACACGGACACACGGACACACGGACGGACACACGGACACACGAACACACGGACAGATGGACACACGGACACGCGGACACGCGGACACGCGGACACACGGACAGACACACGGACACGCGGACAGACACATGGACACACGGACACGCAGACACAGACAGACACACGGACACGTGGACAGACACACGGACACGCCGACAGACACACGGACAGACAAACGGACGGACACACGGACACACAGACGGACACACGGACACACGGACGGACACACGGACACGCGGACACGCGGACACGC
>JANVCC010000072.1:2228001-2353918 GCA_025345505.1 Todiramphus chloris collaris
TGGACGGACACACGGACACGCGGACAGACACATGGACACACAGACAGACACACGGACACGCGGACAGACACACGGACACATGGACAGACACATGGACACGCAGACAGACACACGGACACGCGGACAGACACACGGACAGACACATGGACACACGGACAGACACACGGACACGCGGACAGACACACGGACACATAGAGACACCCGCGCATGTTTGCGGGTGTCTTGTGAACGCCTCTGTGCCGGTCACACCGGGCTGTTCGAGGACGGTTCGCTTGATTTTCTCTTGCGTTTCCCGGAGTGGGGCTGTACCACTGAAGTCCCTGACCTCATTTCTGTGTTCATTTGTTCTGTGTGCTCATTTCTGTGCTCACGGCAGCAGCCAGCAGGCCGTTTTTTCCAGATGATGCTTGCGAGGATCAACAGAGATGACAGCAGAGACAAGAAGCAGCTACAGGGAGCATCTGAGGTGAGGAAACAAGAAGGTAAAGGTTGAAACAGCGGGCATCCAACTTGGCAATCACACAAGCCATTCACAGTGAAGGGGAATGATGAGATAAGGGCTTTTCTCACAATAACGAAGAGCAGAAATGCAGGGATACGAAAAATTGAAGGTTATTTTCATACACTTAACGTTACACCCTGCAATAGGGAAAAGTTTGCGGAGAAGCAGCTTGGTATGTGCTGGTCCGTGGGCATTGTCAATTTGATGGATGCAACAGCTAACCAAGGAGCTCCTGTGGCCTTTGCTGCAGGTGTTCCTGCAGAATGCAAACTTTCTGAGGGTTCACGCTGTTCTGCGTGCCCTCAAAGGAGAGCTTACAAACCTTGAAAGAGCTCTTCCTGGAAGAGTACAGGCTTACAAAGGTGTGCTGCAAAACGACAGAGCCAGTGGAAGCTTCAGGAGCAGTTCTGTAACTGCAGACCTGAAACTCATAAGCACATGTTCTCCTGAGACTGTGCGGGAGCCAAAACCCTGCCCTGTGTGTCACTCGCCGGCGTCAGAAACACCACCTGTGTTTCCAAATTACTCTTTGTTGATGAGGTAAAGCTCTAAACTCTAAATTGTGGCAGATAGAGCCACGTTATGTTTAGTTTTGTCACCCCCCGCTAGGCAGCAATGACTTCCAGCAAAGCGCCAAGAGGCTGACACCTCGAACAGGCACGGTGAGGTCTAAGGGAGCCTGTCTGCCCACAGGCACCGTGAGACACACAGGCTTAGCATCCCAATGGTCTGTGAGGTGACACATGTGGCTCTGCACCTCTGCTCGCACGTCCAGGACTCAGGTGCAGAAGTGAGGTTCCTCTGTGGCACCTGAGCCCTGCAAGTCCCTGTTTTTCACTCCTTGGAAAGATTTCTTTTTGATGTAGCATGGCCTTTTAAAGATTTTTCTTTTCTAATATTCATGCATATTTTGTCCTTTCAACTCACTGATAAATGTAGCAGCCTGCTTTCCATTTTCACAATATGTTTTGTCCATGAACTTAATCTTCTCATCAGATGTTGAGAGCTGCAGAGGCACTTGGAAAGCTCTTGGCTCACACGCACTGCTCCAGACCACACCTTCTCCTTGAGGAATTCCCAGGCTTTCAACTCGAGACTGTGATCTCTGTAAACCCTTGTCTGTGATGTCTGAATATTTGTAATACTTCTCATTGTTCAGGATTTAGCACCATCCGGGTGCGTGGGGCTGCTTGCCATTCACTGGTAGGAATGTGCCAAGCTTCCTCCAGCGAATCTTCATCGCCTCCCCGAGCTCTCCTGTGCAAACCAGCAGGCTGCCAAGGAGGGCTGGGGGCAGAAAATCACGGCCCCCTCAGCAGTCAAGAGAAAACTTTCCTCTGGCTTTTGCCGAGTCCATGCTGTGCCTTCCACAGAGCGTCTTGCCCTGATGCCCCCTGCAGCGCTTGGACAGCGTCCCAGCTGAGCCCCCGCCAAGGATTCTGGATCCCACAGAGGTGGCCAGTGGCTGACACAGCAGGACACCGGCACCCAGCGAGGTTGGCTCTCGCTGCCTGCCACGGCAGCATCCGCCACGCAAAGAAGCAGCTTACGAGCCAGAGGAGCCGAAGAGCTGCGTGGCCGTGGACCCCGAAAGAGTCTGTGGGTGGGAACAGAAAGGCGTTGCTCTTAAACGTATTCGCGCTGGGCACGAGAAAGATCAAGCCTTCAAATCGTGCCTGTGCTACTCGGTGCTTCGTAAGCTTTGGCACAAGAAAAGGGAGAACCTGGGAGGTCCAGTGAAAGAAAAAAAGCCCACGGAACATAAGTAAGATTTAAGACTGATGGAGCTGTAAGAACAATAATTGCAGAACTACATGCTAGTAAATTTTTATCACACAATAGTACATATGGCACCGGCAAAGAGAGTCTCTGATTTCTTTGCTTAAGCACATAAAGTACCACACATTTATAAAAGCAGCCATTCCTATTCTGTTATGCTGTTTGGAATATGTTTGAGAAGCACATTAAAGTGTGGGGCAGTGTCCAAAAAAGTTGGATTGGTCTGGTTTATGACTGACAGGAAAGGCCAAGCAATTATCTGAACTCCTGATGGGCCAATTTCGTTCAGATGTATCCTGAAATGTTCAGAAATTCTGTCAGGAGGCAAGGATTTCATCAGAGAGAGTTCTTCAGCTTTTGAAACATACAATGTGTCCAAAACAAGGTCTGAAGTTGATTAGATACAAATATTCAAGAGGAAATGATTTACATGACAGCCCTGGATGCATTGTCCTCTCAGTAAGATCTGACCCAGCAAGGCTGAGATAACTTCTTTATGAACTAGGACTAGTGAGCCCATCTAGGCAATTCTTTATTATTATTATTATTTTATTTATTATACTGCTTAGTGGGGAATTAGTATATAAATCTTCATGAACTAGGTGAAAATAGAGGAACAGATCCTCAGCTGGTGTAAATCAGCATAACTCCACCAACTGTGATGGTTTACATCAGCACAAAACCGGGTCCGTGGTTCCTAGATGGGCTGAAAGACTTTGCCGTGTTTGGATGCTGTTTGCCAGGTGCTGTGAAAAAGGTTTTTGGGGGCATTCTTGCTCCATTTCTAAGTAACCTCCGTGGACAAAGAACAGGGTCATGGATTTCAGTGGGGCTTCTGTACAATGGTGCCAGTGCGATTGTGCTCAGCAGCCAGGCAGCTGTCTGGGCTGGCTTGGCAGTCCCGAGGGCTGCCCTCGGATGCAGCACATGCCACACACGTGGTCAGGTCTTTCGCAGCCCCTGGGCCCACTGGGTCTGCTCAGGAACAGATGCCGAAGCCAAAGGAGATGGCTCTTCCTTGGCACATGGGGCTTTGCACAGGCACAGGAGCACGCTGGAGACACCTGCAGTTTTTGCACTAGGAGGCAGTAAGAGGATGAGGTTTTCGTTTGGCGCAGCATTTCTCTTTATCACCTGGAAGCCATGCAGTCTGGGTGCCTTCACAGGGAACGATCACAAAGAGGTATTAAAAAAAGAGTAGTTCTCCTGCGTTGTCTCCTCTCCCTTCTTTTTCTTTTTCTTGGTTTTTGGTTTGGTTTTTTTTTTCCCTTTTTTTGGTATTGCAGTAGGCAAAGCAGGCTATTCGCAAGTGGTTTATCCTTGATGTGTTTAAACCTTGCTATAGCTCTTGGATTTTTGTCTTCGAATTCTGGCATGCACACAGAGTTTGCTGTTGGATATTTTAACATTCAAATGGCTTCACTTTTGCAATCTTTCTTATTACAGGTGAGATGCCTTTCTTGCACCTTCTTAGAGGGCTTTGCAAAGGTCTCTCATGCTTTTAGCAAGACAGGCTTTATGTCTCTAGAAGATTTATTATGAGTTACAACTTAATCAAGGAACCAAGAAAGATTTATTTTTCATACGACTTGTACAGCATCATCACCTGAGAGACTCAGCCCTAGTAAATCTTGCTGGCATGCTGTGAAGGGTGATCCCAAACTTTCAGAGACTCCCCGAACGCAAGCTGAAGGGATACACTGCTTTATGTCTCCTTCCAAGCCGAAAAGAAATATGCTTGGGAAATAAGCCCTTTAGATGGCAATTTAATTTGGGGCAGATGTGCCCAACAGCTATGACATCATCCCAAAGCAGGTCTTTTCTCCTTCTCCACACCCCCCACCCCAGCTTTACAGGAAAGATATGGAATGTAAAGGGATTTATCAGGTGTCTTATCATAAATGTGTTTTATATCCTGAAGCGCATTTGTGAGGTGGTTCTCATAGGTAAAGCCAGCTGTTAGCTCTGAATCAGAATAAATAAACAGGGAAAAAAAAAAAAGAAAAAAAAAAAAAAAAAAAGGGGGGGGGGGGGGGAAGGAAAAAAAAAGAAAAAAGATTGTGCACAGGAAAGAAAGAATTTCCAGCAATCATGTATGTTGTGGGAAAGAAGAATAAAATCAAATATACATCTCATTTGTCTTTAAGCATGTGATTTCTTTCACTGTCAGAACCACAGGGGAATTTGCTTTCATCTGAAAGGGAATTAATCTCTGGGTTTAGCAGCAAGCAGTGCTGCTCACAGTGAACCTGCAGAGACAGTCTTGGGCTGGTAGATCAGGCTACATCCATTTAATCATCCACAGCTCTGCCGAGGCAGCCAGTGCAGAGATAAAATCATGCTGCTTGTCCTACTGCTTTTGTCTCTCTGAACATCCCTGCTCAAAACCTCCACCCACCCACCCACCACCAAATTAATTTAATATCAGTTAACAATTGCCATCATGCCTGAGGGATGCGTGGATGGCAGAATTTAGGTGCCAAGGACCTGGGAAGTGCCCGATGAATGCAGGCATCTCCTGGGAGAAGACAATCCTAAAGACAAAACCTAGAGTGGAGTTTTGAGTCTAAAGTCTCAGCTCGGTTGAGTTTTAGTTGGCCTAGGTCTTGCCCCTGTTTCATACCAGAAGAATTATATTAGAAGGAAGAAACTGAGGGCTTCAAGATGGAGCAGGCATAAGGGGATTTTGTAGCATGCTTTTGTAGGTGGAGCATGCAAGGGATTTTTTTCTTCATTTTCCATGGGCATACGGGGAAGCATGGGAATCCCAGAGGTTTTGTTTTTTTTACGCTATGCTTTTTTGTGTGCTTGTTTGTTTGATTTGATGTGAAGATCCTTAGGTTTTCACAGAGCGGTAATATCCAGCCTTCTGACAAAGACACAGGTATCTCCTGGCATGGGGTAGCTTGTCGGTGGGAACCTGTGGAAACATCCCATCACTGCAGACACTGCTTGTGCCCTACCACACTGAGTGTGCTCCCAGCGCGTGACAGAAACCCCCTGTGCTTTCACCCCCCAAACCCCAAGTGTTTTGTTGGGTAAGGGGGAAAAGCACCTACCCCAAAGAGAAAAGCTGCTGGGACAAGGAGTGCTGCCCATCGCCGCGGTGTCTGCTGGGAGAACAAGATGGCCCATGCTGGTGCTGAGAAGGCCAAGGGAAGCTCTTCAGTCCATAAAAGCATAAATATCTGCTCAAATAAACAAAGACGAGGGAAAAGTGCTAAAAAAAAAATAAAAAGAAAGCAGCTACCTGCAATACTTGCTCTTTTGGCTCTTTAAATACGTGCGGCCAGCAAAGGCCACAGTGGCTGCTGGGATATGGAAAGGTTGGTGAAGGGCGAGCGCCAGCAGCCTCAGCCTGTTCACACTTGCTGCTGCTGCTGCTGAATCCCCCGTCACCCCACGTTGCCCCGCTTGGGGCTGTGCTCATCATTGCCAGGACAGTGACATCTTCGGGGCAGCGTAGGCTTGCAGAGCGTGGGGAGCTCTGAGGGAGCTACAGGGACAGCATTTGTCCAAACACGACAGAAATATGGGGGGGGAAGGGGAGGGGGAATCAGGATAAAATTAATTTTTACTGCAGCAATTTATGTCTTGGCTTGGTGAAAACTGTTTCGAGCCATCTCCTTTCCTTAGGCAGGTCAGTGGGCCAAATCTGATGATAAATACGAAACTCTGAGGTCATTACTCCCTGCTTGGGTTTTAACTGATGAAAAGCTCCATTCTGTTTGCCTGGGCTGTGGTCCAAAGCCCAGTGACCACCCTGCTGCAGCACAGTGCTGAATTGGGGCGTTCTTGAAAATCCAAAGCATCACTTAGGAACAATCTTTCATCTTCTGTGCCCTCGCAGTCGTCTTCCTCTAGGCTTGGCAAAGCCCTCTGGCAGTTGAAGGACATGTCAGTTGGGGCATTTGGTGGCAGCAGAGATTCTTGTGCCGCGATTTCACTCCTTGAAGGCAGCGGGGGGCTGGCTACTGGGCAGGCAGTGCCTGGGCAAGGCTGCCTGAAGCCCTGCCGTGGGCTGGGGCAGTGCTGCTGGCTGAGCAGTGGCTCACACACCCACCTCTCTGCTTTTCGAAGGCGTCCACCACAATCTGGGTTGAGCTCATTGTCTTCGCTGGTGTTAGCGACGTCGGCTGCATCCTGGTTAAAGGAATATTTTGCTTCCACAGGTTTTAATCTGGCACTTGAGTTCAGTACATTTTCTAACCAGTCTTAAACACAGATTTCCAGTGGTCCTGTATGTTCAAGCTGGAATATTTTAACGTCAAACTCCACCTTGTTTCTGATTCTGAGGATGAGCATTTCAGGACAAAAAGAAACCCAAGCCCCTTAAACCTATCCACCTCCACCGCAGTAGGTGAAACTTGCTTTCCACAAGAATTCCCAAGCATATTATGGCAAATTTCCCCAACCTTTCTGCAGCTGCATTGGCAGGGGGCCAGCAGGCTAAAGGCAGTATCAAATTGAATGTAAAGGTGCAATATACACAGCCCAGAGCTACCAACACAAAAGTCTCTGCCCTGGATCCCACGGCTGCAGAGGCTGCCCATGGCACCCAGTGCACTCTCGGCCCTGGGCAACTAAAATGTGTATTAAAAATTATTTGTCTCTTCCCTGATAAGGAATAACAAAGTCCTGTCACTGTTGGAGCAGCTTCTTCAAGCTTGTGCCTGAGGGCCACAGCCAGACTTCCCCCGTGCTCTCCCAGGAGGGTATTTCTTGTCCCTCTGGGAGACCCTCCGCCAAAGGAGGTTTCCTCAAGCTTTCCTTCCCTGAGATTGTCACCCCTAAAACAATGTCTCTCCATTTTCTGAAAGCCCTGCAAGGGCTGCATGGACATGTTAATCCCATCTGGAGTCAAGAGAAATGATTTTTACCTTGAAATGAGAGCAGTGTGACATCCCTCAGCCTTTCCAGGGCTGTGGGTGCTGCTGCTCTCACTGCTGGTGTTGGTTTGGAGGGGGCTGTGGGTGAACCCAGGCGTGGATGCAGGATGAGGGAAGGAGCTTGGGACAGGCTGCTGCCTCTGCAGGATGCTGCCTTGCTCTACTCCATCCCTTCTTAGATGTTTCATTAGGTGTTTCCTTTCCTTGCTCCCTCCAACATTTATCAGAAGTAAGAAATGCTCTATTTAACAATTGCAATTGCCAGAAACTTTCCAGAGCCCAACAGATGCTTTGCAATTGGTTGGGCAGGAGTCTTCCTCTTCATAGCCTGGCATGTCATGGCGAAGGCAACTCTGATTTGGAAGAACAAAGACATTTCTTCTCTCTCGGATACGGGCAGAGAGCAGCAATATGTACTTTTACTAGAGTGGGGCATTTGAATGCGTCGCTCATGACGTTCTCTGAAGGCCAGCTAGGGAAATACAGGCCAGATGAATTCGTTAGTCACTGGGTGAACAAGTGGTTGAAAACGATGCTAAACTTATCACGGTCTGCCATCAAACTGGAAATTCATTTTTAATGGGGTCACCCAGGCAATGTCCGGGGACTTTTTCTGCTTGATATTTTCATTAGTAACTCGGATAATGGAATAAAGCGTGTTTATAAAATCAGCCCATCACACTAAGCCAGGAGGATTGAAAGCATATTGGGGCCCAGGATTACAATTCAAAATAGCTATGAAAAAATCAGAGAGGTTTTCCAGAATCAACAAATGGAACCAAAGAGAGATACGTGCAAAGTGTGAGGAGGTCAAAAGGACTTGTATTGAAACAGGGGGTCACCAACCAGACAGCAGAAGAGAGCTGGGAGTAAGCACAGACTGGGTGACCACAGTGACACTCACAACCGTACCCGTGGGGACGGGAAAGCCAAGGGCTGGGTGGTACCTCCATGGCACTGGGACCTTCTCAGCTCAAGCGCTCCACCCAGCACTGAGCATCACATTTTAAGAAAGACGTGAACAAAATAGCAAGCCCTGAGAGACCAACAAGGGTGTTAAGAGGTTTACAAAACCTGACCTGCGAGGAGAGGTTGAAAGAACTTGGGGTTGTTTAGTCTAGTGAAGAGAAGATGGATGGGTCTGGAGGGAGCAGGGTAACAGCCTTTAAAGATTGCTGTAAAGAGGATGGAAATCTGCTCCCTTGGTGTCCACTGAGAGTGGGACAAGGGGTAATAGGTTTAACTGGAAGCAAGGGAGATTTAGATCAGATGTTAGGACAAAGTTCCCAGCTATAATCAAAGATAAGCTAAGGAGCAGGCTGTCTGTGGGCTGGGGGAGTGCAGTCATTAGAGGTTTTAAAGAACAGATTAGGTGAACATCTGTCCGACGGTTTCTATTACAGCTCATCTCACCTCAATGCCAGGGAATAAGCCACATGGCCCTACCTTGCTGGGATTGCTTTATCTTCCCCTGCAGAGGTTTTGCAGGAGCTGAGGGAGCTGTGTCCATAGCTCTTGGTCTGCTGCTCGGGAAACGAAGCAGCTGCATCAGGAGGAAAACCCAAACATCTACCTGGGACATGAGCAAGATGAGCATGTGGTGGCTGGCACTTACACAGGCACTAGCTACAGCTGCATAGCTTTGCTTACAGAGCAAGACATTGCAGAGCTCCACTTAAATTCAAGGTGTCCTTGAGCTTCCTTGCTCAGTGGGATCCTTCCTTAACACATCTCCTAAGGCACCTGAAATTAGCAATGATATTGTTCTCTCAAGCCTCATTCCTGGTGTCTAAGCAGGTTTGGTACTCAGAGGCAGCTCTCACAGAAACCATCTAACACCACAGTACTGGGGTTATAAATGGAGTTCAATCTCTATGACACAATTCTTAATTAAAGTGCTAAAAAGTAAAACATCAAAGCTGCAAAAGACAAGGGCAACCATACTGCTTTTTACGCCAAACCAACTGTACACCAGCAACTCACTGTTTTCCTATTTCCCTACTTTTTTTTCAATATAATACAGCCTGTGTATGTACTTTAAAAAGCAGATGGTTACACAAGATGTGCAATCTGCTTACTATTATAGCCTCTGCTCCAAGCTGTGAATCAGTGCCTCTTCACCGTGACAGTCTGGAGTTATTCAAGCATACAGGTTTGTGATCTAGGAAACAGTAAAAATTGTCTACTCAATGATAAATAATTGCTTCTTCTTTAGACGCACTTGTTATCACCTCCTTGTACCAAATATTTTTAGTACTAGCAAAGTATCTTCTTTTCATCTCCCTTGAGACATCTGCTCTCCATATGGCAGACTTGCCTCTGCTTCCACAGCCTCTTTCTGGGAAGGAGACTCCTGATATGACAAATTGGAATTATTTCCAGGTCTTCAAAACTTCACTAGTTCCTGACTTGTGTAATTGAGCCTAACAAATTCTGCACAATTGAACATGTTTTAATCCCTCTTGCCTACCTAATTTTTGTCATATTGCTCCTGCTGTCAGCAAGCTGCCCTTAAAACATCAACGCAACGTCGTCCGCAGCAGAGAGACACCTAGGAGCTGGTGCTGGTGCTCAGCCAAGCTAGGGTACATCAACCCACGGAGATGTCCTGCTCCTCAGCTCCTCGAAGGAAAGCTGCTAGAAGCAGCATGGCCACCCCATCCTGGCGCTGATGGTGGGGCTGTGGGTACTGGAGCACAGCCCCTTTGAGCACCCGCTCCAGTTCCTCAGCAGTGTGACTCGTGCAAGAAAATTGGGGCTACCCCACTGCTATGGGCCACGCTGTTTGCTCTCTGTGGTTCCTAAACCTCGTTCTATGGAGTGAGGGCTCCATCTGCAATCACACAGAAAGGGGACAGCATTTTGTTTCCTTTGTTTTGGTAGCAAATGCCAGAGGATGGATCAAGAGCTAAAGAATAATCATGGTTTGGCAGCAAATGCCAGAGAATGGATCAAGAGCTAAAAAATAATCACTCGCGTTTGTGTGTTCTGCACACATCTATAGTTACCCTCTTATTCCCCACTGTAGCTTGTGACGTATGTGTATCCTCTGACCTTGCACTATTAAACACGTGCACTCTTCAAATACATTTCCTCATGCCTTGCTATAGGAACTGTCAGTTCGAATTTTTCTTGAAGCTGTTACAGTACAAAGAGACACAAAACTCTGTCGAGTAACTCATGCCGCACAACAACAGGATATTGCAAGGAACAGCAGAACAAAACCACACGGCTGATATTTTAAGGGCAAGGCTTTGGCAGGGAATCGGTGGACAACAGTGAATACTGATACCTCTGACTTGTAACCTTTGCTAATAAATGAAATATTTAATAGGGCTCAAAGCACCCGGGAATAGGGAATGCTCACGGGAATAGGGGCAGTGCCACACTACCCGAGCGGAGGAGAGCTCTGTGCGCAGGGATGGGCAGCACCGGTGCCCTGCTGAGCTGCAGAGAAGTGGAGACTGCTCGCTCTGTGTCAGAGGACCCCTCATTGTGCTGACCCCCCAGCCTGCCACCAGTCTTAGGTTGTACTGAAGGAGCTGTGATTTCACTTTGAAAAGCTAATGCTTTAAACTATCCATACAGTATCTTTTCCGAGATCTATAGCTAAAATGCCAAGGATATAATATGCAACTATGAGAAATGCATCTAGCCATATTATCTTTTCTGAGGTACATATTAAATCCATCTTAATTAGAAAGAAGACAATTGTTTTGGCAGCCGAGTGCCACACGCAAAGCACCTGGAGAAAAATACTCCAGATCTTACTGAAAATACAGGGGACAAAGTTAATGCAGAGGAACCTATGTAAAAAATAAAGCCTAAGCAAAAAAATAGTGTTTTCCTTAAAGTTTTGGTTAGTGAGAAACTAACCTACCTGTCTTTTTACCCTTTAAGTAAGATATATGGAACAAAGATTATGTTTCTTGCAAATGAAATGGCTATGCAGACTTGCTCTTTCAAGATAGCTCAGAAATCTGTGCTTCATGAAAATGCAAATGCAAATAAACTTTGCATACAGAGCAGCAAGTAGGGCACATTCAGCAGGCAGGTTACCGCTTTGCTTCTGCATGTAAGGCAGCTTCTGCAGCTAAACAGTATTAAATATTTTAGTAATTCATTGCATCGTTAAGGACCTAAAGGGCAAAGATGTGTCAAACTGAGTATGCTGCTTTGTCTCAGCTTTTCCTACATCCAAGGTTACAGCAGGACAGTTCAGTGGCATGTTCCCAAACACTGAGCCACTGCCAACATTTTCTTAATGGGATTAAATTGTGCCTTGTTACTGTACAAAGACACGTTTTAAGTATGCTTGGCCATTTATTTGATGTATGATTCTCTTTGGCTGAATTATTATCCTGGATTTGTGAATAGTAAAGTCTTCATTTCTTTACTTGCTGTAATTCTCCTAAAATTTATCCAATTACTGACGGAGATATTAAGAGAATGAAGAAGCAAAAGGGTTATTTAAAAGTTTTCCCCTTCTCTTACTATCTCTATCAATAACTGAATAAATACTAGGAGAAGTACAGCATCTTGTTGTACATGCAATTAAAAAAGAACCAAATGGAGTTGACAGACAGCTGTCTGGAGGGACTATCCTGAGATGACTGTCTTGCAGAAGCAAAGCAGGAGGAGGGGTTTACAGATGGCAGCAATAGTTACCACAGCTAAAACAAGGCACAGGCTGCCCAGGGACAGGGCTCAGAGGCTGCCATGGAGAGGGGACTTCTGCCAGACTAGGTCTCTGGCGTATTTCTGCCACGGGCACCAGAGCAGCAAGGATCATCACTCCAACCAAAGTCATCCTCGGGCCGTGATACAGGCTGGTAGCCACAGCCACAGCAGATTAACTGTGCCGCAAGTATTTCTGGTTGCTGCAAATCCTAGATTAAATTGTAACTAAAGGACAGCTTCCCTTCCCTTTGAAGCTGGACAGACAGTTGTCTACAGCGTGCTCAGGTTTGCCAGGGTCCTTTCCCTCCAGCTTCTCTCTCTCCCACGAGAGTGAAGAGACAAGCTCTTGCTGCGGAGTTGTTAACCATCATAAAACGTGTTTTACAACAATAATTCATGAGAACTCAACGCTCGCTATGAGCACAGCACGGCAGGAACCATGCAATGCCCGGTTCCTGCAATTGTGCAGCAGCTAAAGTCCATCCCTCGCTTTAACATTGATTTATTAAAGACTTGATTCTGATCTTCTTTCACAGCTACGTAATTCCACTGCTTTGTCACCGTCCCAAATGACTAAAATACAATGCGCAGAAGTGGAAAAATTAGGAGGACTGACAAAAGGTGCACGGGCAGAACATTCATAGATTTGATTTTGATTCTGAAGACCTGATTCTCCCCCTGGTAGAAACCAGGAGGAGTATATTGAAGTTATGCTGGTAAATATGAGGATAATCGAGACAATGACATATCACAGACTCTGTCTTTTGTTTTATTATAAAAACCTTTCCATTTCTGTGTATAATCATGGAGGCTGAGCTCCGGTGACTAACTATGCTTTACAATGATGCAGTGTCGCTCAGCTCCTTCCCCCAAGGGATCCAAGACAACACTATCGAGGTCTGCACAGTGAACGAGGACTGCACAAAAAACACCACTGGTAGACTTAGAACAAATTTATGGCAAAAATTAAAATGTTTATATTTTAACATCTCCAGACTTTATTAGGTGTTCTTTATACAGTCATCTGGTATGTTTAAAGAGTGAGAAATCATATAAAAGGAAATATGGTCATAACTGATTGAAGTAATAAAACCCTGAAACTAAATAACATCTCATAACTCATTACACAGCATATATTAGATTTCATTACATCAGTATATGACTTAGTAGTAAATTCTCTTGTTGGTCATAAACCTCTAAAGTGTTGTCATCCTGAAAAATGAAATTAAAAAAGAGGAGAAGACAATGCCAGGACGGTCCGGTGGTGTTCGTACTGTTACAGAACAGCCCCACCTTGTGTTGGGGTGAACTGGCCTTGATGGGCAGTGCTGGGGGCGGGCAACATGTTTCTCTCTACTGCTGCAATCATGTCCAGGACAAAACTGCCCCTTGACCCAGGGGACTGGCGTTGCCGGAGGTTCATTTTTCTGTAGGTGACCTGCTGCTCAGCTCGTCACCCTTGCGTGCTGTTGAAGCCACATCCATCTCCAGCACTGAGCAGCTCCCCAGAGTGCGATGGGTGAGCACACCATCCTGCTCCACGCTGGAGTCGGTCACCGTGCTGGGCTAGTGCTGGTGGAGCAGTGACGTGCCAGCGGGAGCTGCTGGGGCTGTTGCTCAGCACCTCAGGCTGGGCAGAAGGACGGGGCGCTACCCGCCTGTCCTCCTCACCCTCTGCCAGAGGCTGTGGCACCACACCGGTGGCACCGGTCCCAGCTCTCACTCACCACCGGGCACAGCCTGAGGCACTGCTGGCAGCTGGTGACTGCAGCTGATGGCTCTGCCAGGTGCCCTAGCCTGCAGCTGGCTGGGTGGGCAACCAGGCTACTTGCCACTCTCGGAGAGGGCAAATGGCTCAGAGGGATGCCACGGCTGGAGCCCAAGTGAGGCTGTGAGCTGCAGCTGTTGGAAGGGACCTCAGAGAGGCAGCCCACCAACCCATGTTACCCCATGGAAGCACCAGCGCAGGGGCTTTCCAAAATCCTCTCTCTTTCTGAGGCTAAAGCATCTCACAACGCTGGGACTGCGCGTCCCGAAGGCTCTTCAGGGTGCTGGTGCCTCCCAGCATCCTTCAAAGGGCTGGGAAGAGAGTTGCTGGTGCCTGAGTGTCCTCCGTGCGGTCAGTGCCCTGCTTGTGGGTGCAAGCAGGTGGCACCCACCCCCAGGGAGGACAGGACCTGGGGCTCATTCCTGACACAAGCTCACCAGACCTCTTGCTCCCCACGCCCACAGCTCCTCTGCGCTACAAACAGCAAATGCTTCAGGGAAACTGTACAAAAACGCACCTTTGAGCTGGGGACAGACTCTGGTAAGTGTTTGAGCCACCCAGCTGCAGTGTCATTTTCTTGCAGTCCCCAAAGCTCTTGTCGTGCTGCAGCACACACCAACACCTCATCTGGGGCTGGCTCCTGCAGCTGCACAGCCCATGTACGAACAGGGGACGAGCCCTGGGGCCAGGCAAGGTGTTTTCCCCCAGAGCCAGCAAGGCTGCAGCTCTTCCCCACGTCCTCCTTCCTGTTGGAGTGCCAGGACTGGCATCTGCTCAGCACCCGATGGGCTTCTGCTAGTGAGGTGGGCAGGGGGTCCCTCATCCGAGACTGGCAGATGCTGCCAATCCAATTTCCGAGCATCCCTAGGATGATCCCAGTGCAAGCTCCTCGCTGGGGAGCTCATACCCCTACATACAGCACGCCAGAGCTCAGACATAAGGTAGGCTCTGAAACACGTCTGGGACAGCAGCCTGGCAAAGCCAGGCACAAGCAGAGGCTGATGTGGCTCTGGGTGTCAGCTACGATCAGTGACTCTTCAATTCCCCAAAAGGCTTTTCTGTTGTCTTTTTGTTTCTGAGAAGCAAGCGTCCTTCCTGCATTTGACAGTTTATAACCACCCAGAGCAGCCAATCAGCAACGGCGCTGTCTGCAACATCTGGGAGACCTTAAGGCAGATCCCAGTCCAAGCTGCACTGATGTCATTGTTTTGCTGGGTGAAGGATGATAACTCTCCCCACGTGTGTTTACACTCCTTCAAAATAATCCAGTGGTCTTTTTGAAGCCCACTTATGTCAACACATGCTTTATTGTGTCTTAAGTGTTTTCAAAGTACTGGATGGAAGCAGCTGAAGGATGGAAGCAGCTGGAGGAGAAGTCCCCTTTCAAAGCCTACCTCCTCATGTGCTTTTTGGAGTAGCTTGTTGAATCACTGTATCAAGGCTCTGACGGGTGTTTTGGAGGTGTCCAGCCACACCCCTGGGTTCGATATGCATATGAACAGCTAAGTATAAAAATCTCATGAAAAAGATCTCCCAAAGCTCCAGAGGTGGGGGTGACCACAGCCCTCCTGTCCCTGAGAGACAGCAAGAGCCTGCCTGAAGAGAAGGACAAGGCTGTGCATAGGCAGGCACCCCACCAGGAGCCCTGCACCAAGAACCAGCTCCGGGGAACAGCTGTAAACCTGTGAATTGTCCAGCAGAAAACGCTGCTCCCAGCAGAAATTGTTCTCGAGACCTGGGCAGCAGATGGGGTGAATAACAATGCTCTTTGGGCTACGCCAGGTGAGCTTGGGCTACCATGTGAAAACGTTAAACTACAGATCTACAACCATCAAACTACAGATCTAAGCTGTTACATTTCCAGTCTTGTAATGGGAATAGCAGCCTCTCTGTAACGCAGCTGTACCCCTGAAAGGAAATACACTTTGTTACCTTTTCCCTACAATTTCTTTAATTCTGTTTTTGTTTTTCTTTTTTTTTGTTTTTTTTCCCCAGAAAGATGAAACATCTCTGGCTGCTGCCAGTGCAGACCCAGGTCCTGACTTCGACCTGCTACAGCCTAAATGCTTCTAGGCAAGGACGATTGCCTCCATAAAGCTCTAAAATGCTGACTTCATCCCTCTTTTGGTACCTTGGCTTTTGCAATGCACAGAGCAGAGCCGAGCCAAAGCTCATCTGGCAGCGGAATACATTTTGCTTTTTATCAGAGCCACCTCCACACTGCCGTGACAGTCTCCTGAGCTCCAGCAGGCAGGCTGGGCGCCGAGCATCGCTGGAGACCTGCTTATAGGAGGATGGAAAATTAAAGGTGTTTTCCTCCATCTTCTTCAGGGTGAGAGACTGCAGCTGAAAAGCATTTAGTATTTGGAGAATTTTTAGTTAGCCGAAGTAAACCAAACATATCTAGCTGCCTTTATGTCTATCTCATAATAGTATCTTTTTAAGCTAATACTCCACCAGGGAACACAACTTGCAGACAAGAAATAAAAAAAAAACCCTCTGAAGTGCCTTGAAGAGATCTGAGCTTTGGACTCTGAACTCTGCTGCTTATAAACAATCATTTCAATCTGCTGGGCCGCAGCGGGAGTATGAGGCTTCACAAACAGGCTTAGGTGTTGTAATACCGAGTGCAGCAGCGTTTAACTCCATGGCTCACTATCCAGCCTCCCCGTGCAATCCGGAAGATTCAGACACAAAGAACCAGATCTGCAAAGGCCAGCAGGGAACCGCTTTAGGAACCACTGAGGAGAGGACAGTCCAGCTGTGCTGAGGTACCTCTTTCTGATCTGGTTTCAAGACCCAGATCCCTTTCCCAGCGCAGGAACTGAAGCAGCACACTCTCATAAATCAGCAACAGCAATTCCAGCACGCACTTAGGGTTTGGAAGAAGACCCAGTGCTCCTCTTTCGCTGCAGAGATGCGAGAATGTCGAACCCAGACCTACCCCGTAGGTGTCGGGACATCTTCTTGAAGCTATTCTTGGGCCAGAGGGCACTTAGATCATGTTCAGGTCCTCTGGAAGCAGGACAAGGACAGCTTGTGCTCTGCTCATGATCCAGTTCAATGGATGATATTTAAATATTCTTTAGGGTAAACTTAAGCATCAGTGAGTGCCATGAACTTGAGGTTCCCAGAGTTAGGACACTCAGGCATCATCCTCTCCAGGGGCCTGCAAAGCACCCTGGCCTTTACCAAATCACCACATACCTCTCTTTCCTCACAGTCCTTCTCAGGGGTCCCATTTCCTCAAAAGGTATTCAATCATATCTTCTTCTTTCCTCTTCCTAGAGGGCCATCTTTGGTCTACACATAAACGTCCCAACCTCACCTCATATTCACAACCCCTAAAGCAGACAAAGGTGTCCGAGGTCAACTTATTTTCCCCTATGCTTCTTCCAAATCCCTGCACATGGTTTCCTAACCTTAGGCCTACCCTGATCCCTCACCCATCCTGTGTTCCTTGGCTTATCTCCTTGGTCCAAGTGCCAGGGCTGGCTCAAGGCTCAGGTACTGCAGGACAGAGCTGAGCGGGGCCAAAGCCATGAGTGAAGACAATCAGCTGGTGGGAAGTTAATTGTCCAAGAAGGCAAGTGCTTCTAGGCAGGTGGAGTTGGACATTGCCCATGTTTTAAGGCAGCTTGTAAACCAGCCTAAAAAACAGCTCTAACCAGTCTACTTAAGTCAGAGTCTCTCCTTGTGCAGGTAATTGCACCTTGCAAAGCAGAACAGAGTCAGCCAAAGGGACTAACAGCCCCACTTACACCCCAGAGAAGATGTCAACTGGTGAACTAATGCATTTGCTTGCTCTGCACTGCGAGGGAAGCCCTTACCCTGACCAAAGTTTCAGTCCATGAAATCTGACTGCAAGGGTGCAGCAGCACTGTGGGGAAATCCCAGAGATAATCTTTGATCTTTGTTATCCAGCGAGAAAACGCTTCAAGTAGGAATGTATTTGCTATATTAATGCTAAAACAGTTCCATTGTAATGACAAGCATGATGTTTCATCAAAATTCTTACGGGATTTATATCTGCTGTGGCTTTCCTTTGGACAGAGGTTGGATGGAAAACAAGCATATGTTTCTTGTTACAGTGCTGAAAAAAATCCATTGTTTCTGGGTTGACCAATTCAAAACGTAAAGAAATCAATCTGCCATAACAAACCTGATCTTCAGCAATCAAAACATATTCTTGTGTTTCACTATGCATTTAATAAAAGAACTTCAAGCAAAGCCCATGTTCGCTGATGTGATGAAAATTATTTCAAGCTAAAACTGTCATCAAACTGCAGGATTAGCAGTATCAACTCTGACTCTCCATTTGACACATGGAATTTACATGTGCCAAAGATGTTGTGAACTTGAACTCCAAAAAGACCTCAGGAATTTATGGAATCTGTATAGAATTTACATACCAAAAAAAACCCCCAAACTAAATTAACGAAGGCTTCAAAGTCAAGTTAGGAAATGCAAGATGCGCCATTGCCTTGTGCATTGTCATGACCTGAAGTTGCAGGTTCATGTTTTTCCCAGTAGGAACCCCTCTCTCTTGACAAGAATTCTTTTCAGTCCTCTTCAGTTGCTTTCTACACTCCGTACAGGCCACAAATGTATCGGCTTCTTTGTAAATATTTCTGCACTTAGTATCAGAGGAATAAGAATTGTGAAGTCTTTTGGAAGTCTGTGAGAATCCCAGTGAGATTTGCTCCTGGTACCACCACCTGTAGTATCCCTTGTGTGTATGGATGAATATGGACATTTTCACCTAATTTTCAGAACAGATCTACTGAACCTAGACATGGATGTGATTGCTCTGCTCATCTGCAGACATAGGCCCAAGCACCATGTATTAAACATGGATCAAAATAGGGAGTTTCTGTGAGGTTCAACTGTCTTGCTCAGAAGAACCTCATGAAAGCAGAAGAAAACACAATTCTTTTCCCCTCTAGTAATTTCACTCCCCTGTTATCAAGCTCTTCTTGAAGATGAAGCTGTTTTACAGATAGCAAGCTTACAGCTGCAGTCCTGAGTCATTCCCTGAGGAGCAAACAGCCTGGACAAGGAATACGGCAGGACCCCACAGAGCACTGCACATGTGGGATGGAAGCATTGCAAGGCAATTTTCAAGTCCACTCCTTCCCATCCCAGTATTTTTAAGGATAAACGCAAGGATTCAAAAATGGGAATTGTACCAATCCTTCAACTTGTCACCAGCAAGATTCAGATCTTTCATACAAGAAACCTGTTTCTTTTAGCTACAGATTACTGCTAGTAGCTCAGTGTGCACAGAGAAGAACACCAGAAGGTGAAATATGAAGTGTCTTCCGTACTACTCATCTACTAGCCAACAATGCAAGCATCTAAATCTACCATCCTATCTTCTAGGTAAGAGTTTACAGTCTCCAACAGAAAGCTGCTACAGCTCCTGGTTCCCAGGCAACCAATACCTCTTTTACCCTCACCTCCTTCTTCTCTGTTTCGCACTACTTTTAGCTTCTTATGTCTCAAAGAATACACAATGATCTCTGCCAAAACCAAAACCACGTATTTTCCTTACTAACACCATTCTAAGATACAATGAAATATCATTTGTTGAACTTTTTCAAAATCCTTCAGTAAGAGACTACTACACATTATGGGAATTTGAAGTTAAAAAATGATCAGTCCAAGTCAGAAGTATCTGAAAACACACCTAAATAAAAGCTGTCAAAACCCCTCAGCTTCAGTGAACAGGCACACTCTTAACATGGCTTTCTTTCCTCTCCCTCCCTTGAGTTGCTATAAAGATCACCTGGAAACTCTTTAATTAACCTGTACTAATTGCTTCTGAATCTTAAAATGTTAAATTTGAGAGCAAAGAGGTCAGTGACTTCAGGTATGTTAGACCAATTGGAGCATGACTGCTTTGTACTCCACTCAAAGGTGAGCCTGATTTTAAGGGCCTGATGCTAACAAAACCCTTTTCTCTGAATCAAGGAATTTTTGAGAGACTTTTGAACCACATCAAACTAAATCCAAACCTATGGTCAAGTAAGCAGGTGTTGTCTTTCTCTAAAATTCTAGCTTTTGTGGAAGTCTGACCAGCTGGGCCTTTCAAGTGATACTTTCATTGGATAATTAAGACTTCTAATATTATTCTAACAAATAATGAGATAGTTCTTATTCCAGGAAAAAGTAAGTGTTCTCATAATTTCATAAACAGAAGCATGAAACTTTCCCATTTGTCTCTTGGATGAAAATTAGAAGGTTCTCAAAAATACATGACATCACATGTGCTTCAAGATTTTACTATAGGAGATGGAAGAAACCTCACATTGCTAAAATAATTTTCCCATAGACTTTTATGGAATATTGATGATGCAGATATTTTTTTGCAGCATTTTGTTTTACTTCATCAACTGTCAAGTTCTGAAATAAATATTATACCCAGGGATCACTGTACCCATCCTACAGATGTAAGCAGATGAGAGTTCACAATAGAGCAATCAGCAAAGCTAAAAGACAGTTTACATTCTAACTTCTAACCCAGTATTGTATTTATCTGGTCATACCAATTCAAAAGTGCAGATGTGGTTTGCTCTGTATTTGGTTTTGTTTTTTTTTTTTCTAAACCTCTCTAGCTGTTAGTCAAGGGATTCTTGCAGCTGGCAGACAAGCACACACAAGAAATAAAAACCAAACCATAGGACTAATCACGCAACACTGTGCACTTCACACAGAGAACTGCACAACAGGCTTAGAACTTCACACGTAACACCTGAAACTGTCTCAACACTACCATTAAACTATGGAAGACCAAACGCAAGGTCTTCAGCCAGCAAAGAACAATATTTTCCACATACAACTGAATTCCTTCTCTTTTTAAGTAGAGCCTGAATTCCATGTGTATTTCTAATGCTATTACGTCTGATCCTTTAAAAACACAGCCCTGGATGTGTTTAAAGAAAGGCTGGATGTGGCACTTAGTGCCATGGTCTAGCTGATGTTGTAGTTTGAAGTCATAGGTTGGACTTGATGATCTCAGAGATCTTTTCCAGCCTCATTAATTCTGTGAAAATTCTTCACACCAATCGCTGGAAACAACAGCATGCTTTAGGCCATGAAAAAAACCCCAAAACCACGGGAAGTTACTTACATTGTCGAGAGCACATCAGCAAACCACTTTTACCCTTTGAAAGGATAAAAAGTCTTAATAAGCTGAAGTGAGACAGTCATTATGGTTTATATGAGCATAGTCTTTTAAGCCTTAACACTGTATACGGTGTAAAAACCTAGTGAAACATTTCCCAACACTGTGATTAAGTAATCCTCTGTATTTTCCATTACTGTAAATGCATGCAATTATATGCACAGAACATTACATGCATGAGTCCATTGTAAGGTCAAGCATTGGTCCCTTACTACTGTCTCCACGGGGAGAAGTGATGAAGGAAATGAGCAACCTCTTTTTAATTTAACTGAGCAACTAGCACCAACAGCCTTGCGTGTTTCTTACCTAACCCTACAACTGCAGAAAACAGCTGTACTACAGAAAAAAAAAAGAGCAGGAATCAAAAAGCTGGAATGAAGACTCTAAGATAATATGTAATGTATATGCTCATAGGAAAGATCTGAACATTAGCTTGTTAACATTTACAAAGAAGCCTTCCAAGTAGATTTTGTACTTCGATGTGTTTATTTTAGTTGGATGAACAGAGTCAATGAACAAACTGAAACAGTATTCTGCAGCCTTGCATTTGCCTCCCTGTAGACTTGGATAACCAAATGTTTAAAAATATCAGAAATACGTGGATATTTGCGTGAAGTAGTTCAACAGTTACTTCTTGTTCCATGCTTCTCTTTCAAGTCTTTCACGAATTACTTCTTTTAGGTATGGTTCAAGATAACGCTTATCCTGAAAAAGAGGAGAATGTATTTAACTTACAGGGAGGTCCAGGAACATCTCAACCCATTCCTACAGATTACTCATTTCTCATTCTCAGATTTGACTAAAACCCAACCTAAAAAAAATCCCAACAAACGAACAAACAGAAATAGACCAAAAAAAAAACCCCAAAACAAAACATTACTTACTCTGAAAGAGCAAACTTTATATCTGCCAAGTCTACAATACCAAGTTCTTTACTGCAGCAACCACTAACTCCTAAAGCCTTGCCAGCATTAACAAGCAGTGCTGCTTCCAGCTATACCTTTAGAAACAACGCTCTTCTGGCAGATACCCAAATGTCCAGGATCCACTTTAATTAGTTCAAAGTCCAAATATAAGAGTCTGGAGAAACTCATTCTGAACTTAACTTCTAAACAGTGCTGCAAATTTGGATTCCACAGAGCACCTTAACTGTGTTTAACACTTGCAGACTAAACTGCTGCTTAAGGAATGACACAAGCAGTTATTCAATGCAGCAATTACCTAAATACGACAAATAAGACCACAAGAGACAGCCTCTGCTTATACAGAGAAATATAATACCCATGTACTACCCTATAGTCAAAAGTTTAGTGATAAGATTCTTCTCTGCCTGGTAATTTGGAGAAAGCAGAGATGGACAGTAATGCAAAGTGTGTGAAACAATCCACTACAAAAAAAAAAAATTAGTTACATCTGAAATGGAAGGTGTAGTTTGTTTCTCACATTCTAAGACAACACTTAATTTAATGCAAGATTTCCCTTTATTTTTCCTTGGCCTCTTCATGAATAAAAGCTCTGGCTTGAGATTTTCTATAAAATTAAGAAATTAATCAGAAAGGGAAAAGACCTTTTATAAGAACTTCAAGTTAGTTACGGTGAATTTCTTTATCTGACAGCTTAGAAATATTTTGTCTGAATACAAACAATGTGCTATGGCTCTGAGCTGTATTTTAAGCTTTTGCCATCTTGAGAAATCTTCTACTTTCGACTGAAAAACATTTTCAACAGGAATCAAAAGCTGTGTTTTACAGAGGTATCCTACGAGATACACACTCATTTACTCATTCTAAAGAAAATGCAAGCGTGTGTGTCTGAAGAGAATGAAGGTCCCAAAGACCAGTCATAGCAGAGGCACTGAAGACCTCCACCCTGGAAACACTCTGTACACATACCTCTTCATACTTCACCCACTGGTCTTTCGGAAGGATCTGATGTTTCAGGCTTAGGTCAAGTGCTCGCTTTATGCGAAACATTCTTTCATTGTAAAGATGTTCTGGAAGTCTCTTCAGTGCTTCTTTTACATCGTCATCTTCATACAACGTATCATCTCGCATTAATCCTACACCAAGAAGATTTTACAACATCACTGAATAAATGTTCTTCTGTAAGAGTTAAGATTGACACCGTTGTTTCTATGTAACACAAGTAAAGTATTTCCCTGGCAAAATTAAAAAGAACCACCAAACCAATCTAGAAGAAAAAGACTAACTGCTCACAGAAAATTAACACTGCCTTATGCATACTCTGTTTATGTGTTTTTACTTCTTTTCTTAAGGAGGAAAAGGGTAAAAGAGTATTTAATTCAATGTGTTTCATAAGAGAGTATATATACACACATATACAGAAGAATAACTACTCTGGATCTGAGGGGTGAAGAATCATTCTGTAAACTCCACTATGCATAATGACTAGATCTCCACTATGTAAAGTGGAGTACTGATTAAGCTATGTAAACCTGAAGCTAGATGTTTGTCCACTTGCTGGTTCGCTCCCACACAATCCCAAATCAGAAGTTAAGTCAGAGACAAGTACCTTGTCTTCTCAAAGGACAAGAACACTGCCCCGCTGTTGGTGGAACAAAGGACTCCCAAAATTCAACTGACCCTGCGTAAAGCTTCAGTATGAACAAAGACAAAACTTTATTTCTGTAGCATTCCAAGATTGGTGAAGATTACAGGAGTATACCTGCTGATTTGTGGTTAAAGGTTTTGGCAACAGTCTTCCAATAAAACTGAAATTTCTCTTGAGCCACATATTCTTGAATTCAGTTTTGTAATTCATTTAAAAGGCAGAAGTATGGCTGCTGGTTTAATCACTAGAATAAATTCAATGTTTCTCCTCAGTTTTTAGTCACATACCCAGAACAGCAGCAAAAAGTATAAACGTCTTTAAGAATTTCAGGATTTAAAAAGAACACTGCATTTCTGGAGCTTATTCCTAAGCTTAGTCTCCTATGGTTGCCTTGCAATTATTTTCTAACTTCTCCAGGGCAGCTATGTCAAGTTCCTTTAAGTGATTTGCTCATACTGCAGTCAGCAGTTTATTACAGCCTCTGAGTATTAAGATCCTCTTGTCCTTCAAGAGCAGTTCTGCCACCTAAAGAGTTGTCCTGGGTTCAGCTAGGATAGGCTTAATTTTCACCAGAAGCTGGAAGGGACCAGAGCCAGGCTAGACAACCAAACCAGCCAATGGAATATTTGATACCCCTGATGTCATGCCCACCATGCAACGGGGTGGGGGAGCTGGCTGCGGGAAGCTTGAGAAATGCTGAGCAGCCAGGCCAGGCAGCAGGTCCCAGCTGGGGAGCAGTTGTAGGGTATATCACTAGTTTTCTCTATTACCAGTATTATTGTTATTACTGGTGTTTCTTCTCTCATTGTATTGTTCTGAGTGGTGCCATAGGCCCACGTGAACCTCATGAGGTTCGACAAGGCTGAGTACAAGGTCCCACACCTGGCTCAGGGCACTCCTTGGTATCAACACAGGCCAGGGGATAATGGGATTGAGAGCAGAACTGTGGAGAACTGGTGGTGCGCTGGATATGAACTGGTCACGTGCACCCACAGCCCAGAAGGCCAACTGTATCCTGGGCTGCAACAAAAGTAGTGTGGCCAAGAGGCTGAGGGAGTTGATTTGCCCCCTCTACTCTCCTCTCGTGAGATACCAGCTGTGCCACTGAGTTCAGCTCTAGAGCCCTCAGCACAAGAAGAACATGAACCTGTTGGAGCAGGGTCCAGGAGGGCTGCACAAATGATCAGAGAGCTTAGCACTTCTGCTGTGAAGAAAGGAGAGTTGTGGTTGTTTGGCCTGGAGAAAGGAAAGCTCCAGAGACACCTTATTGCACCCTTTCAGTCCTTAAAAGGGGCCTATAGAAAAGATGGTGAGAATCTTTATATCGGCGTCTGCTGTGACAGGACAAGGGGGAATAGGACTAAAGGAGGATAGATTTAGACTACATATAAGTATGAATTTTTATTTTGTTTTTTTACAATGAGGGTAGTGAGACACTGGCCCAGGTTGCCCAGAGTGGTGGTAGGTGCCCTGTCCCTGGAAACATTCAAGGTCAGGTTGGATGGGGCTGTGAGCAACCTGGTCTAGTGGAAGGTGTCCCTGCTCACTGCCGGGGGGCGGACTAGATGGCTTCTCAAGGTCCTTTCAACCAAAAAAGGTGCTATGATTCGAGTGCAGGTATGGTGATACAAAGGTCAGAACTAACCAAATTCTTTTTTGCACTTTATTTTGTGTTAAGTATCGCAGACAGACTGACTGCTATTGTGGAAATGTCTCCAGCTTCAAAAGCAGCAATTAGAAGACACCAGTCAGTGAAAGTGACTTGCTGGGAAAATGAAAAGATAAAGAATCAAGCTTTAAGGACTGCTTTATTAAAGCGTTTTCTACTGTTCCAGCTTAACCTTAGCTGTTATCAGTGACTAAACCAAGAGCAAACACTGAAATAACAGAAAAGCCGCTACACAGCAGTCATGATGATTGAAGCCATTACTTTTTCCCCCCCACAAAATCAGTAGCCAATTTTGATCAAAACCACTTATGCCAAACTGCATATGCACACACCAGTGGCGAACCATAACTGGTTTGAGGACTGCACCTTTACAGAGTTTTAAAAACTCTACGAAACACTTACCCAGCTTGTTGAATCCAGCTGCATTGTAATACCACTTCCGAATCCTGTCTAACAGGCGACCACCTCCTGCAACTGAACGTGACCATCATCAGTTGCAGAGCAAGACAGAATTCAACACTTACACGCTACTATGACAGCGCACAAATATTTGCTGGCCTCTTTCACAAGCAGTAACGCAACACCACCTGAAGTTTGAACTGGGACATATGTGACTTGGCCTCTCTGCTTTTCATTACCCCATAACTGCCAAGGAACAGGTAGAATGAGTACTTGTTACGTACAATAATTTGACCTCTGTTGCACTAGATCCGAGTATTAGACTGCTTTAAGGCTTGGAACAGTACTAACGGTTCGTTGTCAAAGACAGCGCCAACACTTTCAGGCTTCATAACTCTTACTCGAGCTAAAACCATCATGTTCTACATGATGTAAAACCATCATGCTTTTCAAATCCTTTATCTAAGTCCCACAGCTCTAGCTATAGGTTAATGTGCTATCAAGGCCAACATATCATGACGTTGCTAACCTTCTGCTCTCCTCTCTAGTTAGTTAAATACTATTGCAGAGACTCGTTTTTCCAAGAGCTATGAAAGTCAACCCTGAAACCTCAAAAAAAGCAAACAAAACCCAAAAACCAAACCAACAAAGAAAGAAAAACACACCCTGCATGCAGAATGTTATGCTTTCTCCAACTGTGATTTTGGGTAGCAGAAGTGTTTTGAGATGTACTCAAGCAGAGTGCAGTACCCAGCAGCAGTGAAGGGAACTCGAGAAGGGGTCTAGAAACGCAGAAACAGCACCGTGCAGGCCACGGAGCCAGGGGACGCTATCTGCCATGGCTCTAGCGCACCGGTCTCACTAAGACATCCCATAAAAGCAGTGCTCCGGACGATACCAGCACGCCGTTAGCAGAACACCTCTCCCCGCTTTATGCTTTCACAGGTCACGACTTGGGAAGGAACATCGGCAGACAAACTAAGCCTGGAGTCAGTCGCTAGCCGGGAAGGACACCCATTCCCGAGGCCCCTCCGGAGCAGCCCAAGGGCTCCCGGACCCCCTCTGCCCCACTGCTGCCCGAGAGGCTCCCTCCGCTGAGGCCCAGACCGAGGGGCCGCCCCCAGGGCCGCAGCAGCGGCGCCGCACCGGCTGCCCCCGCCAAGGGCACCCGGCACACACCGGCCCCCGCCTCCCTAACACGGCCCGCTCCCATTCCCGGCGCGAGACGGGACGGGACGGGACGGGGCGAGCCGAGCCGAGCGCCGTAAGAGCGACGGGCGCGATCCCCCACAACCACCCCCAGCCGCCCCCCGCCGGCTCACCCGATGCCCTCGCCGCCATCTTGACCTCGGCGCGGCGCGCTGCCTTCTGGGAAACCCGCCGCGCCCGGGGGCCGGCCCGCCAATGCCGCCTCAGCGCTGGCGCAGGCGCCTCGGTGTGTGCCGGCGGCGGGGCGGGGTGTGCCGGCGGGGCGGTCGGTGCCAGCGGCGGGGCGGTCTGTGCCGGCGGCGGGGCGGGGTGTGCCGGCTCCGGCCTCCCGCTGGGCCGTGCGCCGTGGGGGCAGCTCCTCCCTCACGGCCGCGCAGCGCCGGGCCACGCTGAGGCACCTGCGCGGAGGTGAAACGAGCGAGAAGGAAGCTGCCAAGGCGGGCACGGTGCGTCCCGTGGCTCTTGGGACGGCGCTGGGGAATCAGTGACTGACCCCAGAGTAAGCAAGGATGGCTCAGGAGGAAGGGTAACTCCGTCCTGGCCTCTGCCCCTCTGCAGACGGGCAGCCGCTCGCAGATAGGGGACTTTGCCGCCGTGACCTGCGGTAGCGGTGGCCGTGTGTCCCCGGGCCGGCCGTGTGCCGCGGCTCGGGGCCTGCAGAGTGGATGCGAGCGAGCACCACAGCCGAGGAAATCCAGCTGTCGGCCGGGGCAGCTGAACGGGGGTGACTGCGTGCTGCGAAGACTGTTTGGGCCAACAACTGCAAACCGAGTAGAGGTGGATATTAGTTAAAAATAAAGTGATGTTTGTCAAGGAGGGTGTGCAAAGCACCAAGTGAACCGCAGGGAGAAGCAGGAGCCTCTCGCTGCTCAGGTACCCTAGCTGCCAAGTTGAGCAGCTCCCTTTCCTGAGGCCTCTCAGCAATTCCTTCAGACATGGACTGCTGCTTCTATAAAGAAATAAATGCATGGATCTATTCCAGAAATACTGCTGCAGTAGACCCTTTCAGTCAGAAAAGCACAGCTGAATGTGAGACGCAAGCAAACAGCAGAGCTGAGACTACACGCGTGCAGATCACAAAGGGGTTTGGCCGTATGGTACCCAGCATGCTTCCATTAATCACTGTGCTCTAAGGCTGCTACCCCTTACCAAGAACAGCAAGCTACGCTACCTTCAGCAATTCTACGCCACACGTTTATTCTAAAATATTAAAGGAATTAAAAGCTCAAAGTTGGAGACATTCAAAATACACACATTCTGTAATATGATTTATATTCTAATGGTTTGTCACATGGCAATAGAGATTGTGATAAGGACAGCAGAGTAAATCTGCAAAAGCAAACTACTTTGGATTATGAACCCACATACTTTCTATTATCATTTTTACTGCAAACATTAATTTTCATTATTTGTTCAAAGATAATTAACATTTAATACAGTCAAAAATCTGAGTAAGCGTATTGAATTAGACTTAAAAAGGAGGGAATGAGGCAGTATGTTTAGCCAGCACATTTCAGCCACCACTCTAGGTTAAATTTGTTACATATCTCCAACAACAGTAGTCTTCTTTAATACAGCATTTCAAATCATCTTCCCAGGCCAGTGGAGCAGGAAACATTATAACAAAAGCAGAAGAGAGCACTTCATACATACCTTGCAGACAAGGAATGTGGCTTTTTACTCTGTTTCAAATGAAGATGCCCCAGTAAATCATTTTGCACTCTGCTGCTTCTGACACACTACTCCTTTTCTTGGGTGTTGTAATTCAAATTCCAAACTTTTACTTTTGGATACGAGACCCAAGCTCATAATCCAGAAATCACTAGTATTCTTATTCTTTAAATGTCTCTCTAACCTTTATTTCCCACTTATTAGGGGAGTTTCACCTTTTTTTTTTATTTATCCTGCTATCTTCATACAAATCGGTATTTTAAGCTCCAACACTGAACTTTTAAAACATAAAGACTTTTTCATTAAATAAGCTCAAATCCAGATGAAAACATCTGGATGTCAGTTCCCTGAACTGTTTTAACTGAAAGAATGGAAACTTCTAAACAATAAACTATCAGTTTGCAGTTGGGTGTAGTCAGTTTCTTCACTTTGCCCAAATACACTGCGAAGCGTTTGATAATTCCCTATTAACACAAGTCGCTTACCAGTTGGATGAAGTACTTTTAATGCTCCCCCGATTGCTAATGTTAGCATTCACCTCAGTTGTTATAACTGAGCAAGATAACTCTGTCAAGTAAGTATATAGTACAGCCTCTTTTCATAGGGTTAGTTGTGTAATGAAGTCATGCAAATCTCACTGGGGTGGGGAAAATCTGCTTTCCCCCTCAACAAGGGAGAGAAAAGTGAGTTAAAATAAGCTCCTAGATTTCAGGGACACATATAAATGTATTTTCTTCTTGTAATTTGCCTAGATTCAGTTTGCAGATTTGATATTTCAAACTGAGTTTCACTGCACAGCTTTAAGGATCTTAACTTCAGCAGGCAGTTTCACCAAGAAATAACCTGGTAACCTGCTGAAAAATGCCTTTCTGCATGAAGGGCTTCCCACCTGTACCAGTGTACTGCTTTCTACAGCATAAGGAAAACAATTTTATTAGCTGTTAAGATAGAAGCAGGTAACGCATCACTCCTTTGCTACTGCATTAGTTTGCTTTTTTCACTTTTGGGGGGAGAGTCAGGGGAGAAGACAGAGGTCATAAGTCACTAGCCAGTTTTTCCATCCCCCAAAACTCTGAAGTTATTGGATGGGGGGAGGGGGGAGGAAGAATCCACTCTTTAATTTACTTTTCTTTTAGTGTTTCATCATTCACACTCAATTAAGTTAGCAACTAATTACTGAGATTGCATCAGTAGCAATCAACATATATTCACTAAATCCTTCCAAAATATATTTAAGTCACCCTAAAGAATATTACTCTAAGCCTTTAAATCCTACAAAAGTTTCATAAGCAACAGCTTCTTAAACCAGTAATTAAGAAGTTAAGAGACCATAAAAGGGAGTAGTTTTATAAAATATGTTTATTTAATAACTTTATTCCTTTTTACATGTGTTACTAATTAAAGTGTTTTTAAGAATTTTTCGAAGTCCTGTATAGAAGCCTTGGCAATCTCTGTACAAAACACCTCATCGGGAAAGGACACTAGCTGGTCCAGAGAGATGTAGCTGGGTTGTGTTGGGTCATACTGGGCTCTTCCCAAGAATGTAAGAAACATATGTCTCTCCTTGATTCGTAATAGCTTTGAGTTGAAAACCTGAGAAAGAAAGAATAATCTTTTAGGTTACGTCAATTTCAGACTCTGATGAATCCAAAATAACAGCCTTTTTTTAGACAAACTGAAGGTCTAGGAAGAAAACAGAAAATGTGTATCTTTTCTTCTCATTTATGTTAAGCAATGTGTAGGTCACATTTATATATAAATTACTTAAATTTAAAACAAATGCTTCAATACAACGCGATGACACACACAAGGAAAACCAGGGAGCGATACAAGTCTCAAGCATGTTAGGTTTTTCTGTTTATATAAAACTGTATTGCTTTCGTGTACTCACAGCCAAGAAAGTGGAGAGGAGACGTTCAGAAACAGGGAGCACCTAAGAACACCTAAGCATTTTCCCTTTACTATCAGAAGTGTTTATTTATACAGCCAGATCCAGATGAGCACTGTTACAAGGAAGAAATGAACACGTGACCACGTGGCATAAAGTGCAGAGTGGCAATGGAAAAGGTGTGGCTGCACCTCCTGTCCTAACACAGCCAAAAGGCACAGTGCAGTGGTTCAAAGCAACCACTTCTCTTCTGCTGCACAGCAACGCCTACCTTTAAAGACGTGTCACAAAAAGAATTCCAGGCAATCAAAGGCAAGAACAAAGGTAAAGAAAACACGACATAAATCAGTGGAACATCTAAAAAGAGAGAAGTGGAGAAGACAAGAGATGCAGCATTATGTCTTAAAAGCAGAGATCTAACTGCATTTCTGAGTGGTACAACTGAAGAGAGAGATGCTGCTTTAGAGAAGATAATGGTGAAAACATGAATGCTAGAGCAACGAAAGCAGAGATTTTACTAAAAAGGAGAGACGATGCTACTGGAGGAAGGATTTCAAGAAGACGCAAACTAATTTGAACTAGAACAGAAAGCAAAATACAGTTCCTCCTCTGCCTTCCTTTAATTTTAAGAGTGATGCCCTGGCAGAGTAGATAATGGTTGAACTTGATGATCTTAAAGGGCTTTTCCAGCCATAGTGATTCTGTGAGTAGAAAAGACAGGGGGGAAAAAACCAAACCCTTAATCACTGTTTATGGAGACAGATAACAAGAAGAATGGTTACAACAGCAGCTGTAACATCAGAAAGGATTTGACAAAAGCAGTCCTGTATGCTTATTTCCAGTGCTGTCATTCAGGACAAGAACAGATGGAGACACGTAAGCATTGTGAATGCATGAGGTAACAGCCCATGTACAGACTGAGTTGCACTAAACCATATCCCCGAACTCACAGTTTTTGAGCATGGAGTGAAGAACAGGGAAGAGAGAGGGTGACTGTGCCAAGAACAAGAATGGAGAAAACTCTTCACTTACCCTTCCAAACAAAGGGAAGTAAAATAATGAGGTGAACCACCATGAAGCCAACAATAAGACAACTGAGAAGGAAGTGAGCAAGACTTGTGGTCATTTACAGGTCAGGAGGGCAAAAGTGACACAGATTGGAGTTACAGCAAGCATCCTTGTTAAGTAAAGATATACTAAATAGCAGGATAAGTAATCAAAATTCTAGGGAGTAGTTTTATTTCCCCATATAATTTTGTCTTTTTAGACAGTTAGATTAGGTAGATTTCTTACTAGACCTGCTTTAGGAAGCAAGTTACTGCAGTTCAGGAGTTTTAATTTCTGCTTTCTTTTTTTCCCTTGTAATAAGCTAGTGTGACTGCATGTCAGCATTGGATAAAGTGACTCATGCTCTCAACTCTTGATTTGTGAAGAAGTAATGAGGAGACAGGAAAAAAAAAGGTAGCCATTAAGAAACTATTTTCACTCCTGTGACTTTTTTTTTTTTTTTAGCTACTGCCATTGCAACAGGAAGATCAATGAAAATCTGATTGCCTAATGGACAGAACTTTTTACCTTTAAACTGTATTTTCAGATCCTAGAGTTTATAACATTTTATTTTTTAACTAGACAAATCTGAAAGAAATGTTTTAATGTGCAAGCTATTTAATGAACAGATCTTATGCATGGTCTGTCTTCCCTTGTGTTTCTTAGCTAGGTAAGATTTCAGGACAATGAATCCCTAAGCAGGCAGCAATCTCTCTTGCATGAATCCAGTAGTGCCACATGTTGAGAGAAGGGTGGCACTTCCACACTAGAATCCTCAGTGGTTGCTGAGTTGCTAAGAAAAGTTATCCCAATTAGAGTAAAAGTCACTGACAAGCTGAAGAATTCATGTGTGTCCTGCATACACTGCAGCTCCACCTTCAGCACCGGAGCAGTGAAGCAGCTGGCCAGAAAGCATCTATAGTTTATTCCCAGATTAACAGCTCACCTGAGGAAAGCGAGTAAGCATGTGGTGGGGAATGCCCATGATGTTGTGTAAGTAGTCAAAGGTTTGTCTGAGTCTCTTTTTACTTGCAGTTAAAATCTTGGGAGTTTTAAACGCAATCTGTTGAATTTCGTTACGTTGAAAACCAAGTTCAATCTGACAAACCTGAAAAAGAGCACAATGTTCTTTTCAAAAGTCAGCTACAGCAAACTTAGCTTATTTTAACATGTCACTGAAATAAACTAAAGCAAAATGCTTCTACCTTTTAATCACACAGAAACCCACAATGGTATCTGCCGCTCCAGTTCTTCTCAAATCAGACAGTGCAAATTATTTATCATTCTGGATTAAAGAGTAATTTGTTTATAGAGTGTCTCTGAAGTAAAGATGACTTCTGTGAACACTACGTATTTTTCAGCTTGTCTGAGTTATGAACAAAAAAGGTGTGTCTCAGTATGCATGGCAGTTACAAACATAGAAGTTCCTCCTCTAAGAGTCCTTTATCAGTTTCAATACCAAGCTGTCAAAAGAGGCTGACTGACTAGTTGTGGAGCTGTCGAGCTCTGTAAAACACAGCAATCAAATAGCTAGTGACTGCTTTTGTTGATGAGTTAATTTGATAATGAGTTCTTTTGCTAATGTATCCAAGTTATATTTTTATATAAGAAGGTATCATTTCAGTCCTGTAGTCCTCAACTGAAGTCTGTTGAACCTGAGATGTGTAGAATATGCAGTGTATTCAATTTTTTTTACAGTTGGTTGATGCCTAAAGTAAGATGTCTTTTTCAGAGACTGCCTTGACTTCAATTACGGTTTCTCAAAAGGAAAAACAAAACACATTTTTTCAATAAAATCATGAGCACTCCTCCCAAAGTGCAGAATGGCAATCGGTTCATTGCGTTGTTGAGAAAGGAATTCAGCCTACAACAGTGTCTGGTAACTCAGCCATTTCTTCTGTCCTCCAGTGACATTTACAAGCAGCTTGTTTTCAGTCAAGGGCTGGGTGCGCTTGCTTGCCAGTCAACATAACCAGACTTTCAAATACAACTCAGGTAATTCTTCAGTTGGCAAAAAAGGTGGTGCTTTTTGTTTTTCCAGTTTGATGTGCCAAGGCTGCAGCTCTTTTCCAAAACTACCTGGCAAATACAAAGGGAAGGGCTCAGAATCCGGGTTTTGAAGCTACTTTATGACTTCCAGATCCTCACAGGGAATGGTTTCTAGAGGTGACCATAATCGTGTCTTTCAGCTCCTGGTTCTTTCTTATCTGCCTTATAAATATGTGCATATCAAAATAAATACTAATCAACTAAGGCAGCATTCGAGTATGAAGAGATATGTTTGCACTTTAGTGGTGTCTTCCAAGGATCTCAGCTGGCAAGATAACCTGCTGCATTAAGACCCACGACTGAAAGAAAGACCAGATGTTAAGTAAGTGGAGATGTACAGCTGGCCCCACTGTAGAGGTAATTGTGGCAAGCATCTTGAGCTTTTCTTTTCTACTCTGTGAAAAGAAACAGCTCTTTCATGACATGAACAGTGAGGTCAAGTGTAAATTGCTTTGACTGTGCTCAGTTGCACAGCAAGCATATTTAATATTCAGTACCTCTCTCACAACCCCACATGCTAATGTCCTTACTGTGCAAGCCCCAGCGATACTCAACCCCGTACGATTCCCACAGCAGGCAGTGGTAACTAAAGCTTTCCACTTTTACCTTACCCATAAATCTCTAATTGTGCTTGGTGAAACCTTCAGAAGATGGAAAAAGCCACCCATCATCTCCTTTAGTCCATGATTGGATTATTTTGACAACCACTATTGGTTGCAGCAGTCGTTTCTAAACACGCTGCTCAGAATGAGGGACACCAGTAGATCACTCCTGAACTGCTGGTATATGGTTTCACTTACTGAGTACTGCCTGCCCACAGGCAGCTTAGGACATACAGGTCTGGAGCCTCCTTCCTCTCTCTCTAGAGCATGGTAAAAATAAGGATGCTATACTATAGACTTTGCTAGACAGACAGTCACACAGAAGCAAGGTTCTGTAAACCACATTCATTATAATATACTGAATCCCTAGCCTGTGGAAAGAATGTTCATCAAAAAGAAAGCACTATTAATTGGAACAGTCTGCTACTTTCCAGTCTCCTCCCTTACCACACACACATTTCAAGATTCCCACTGTTTAATAGTTTCATAACAGTAAGTCTGTCTGAAAATTATATATTTTAATTCATAGTTCTGCATTATACGATAATGGGATTTCTCAGATTGTTACACTACATCATGCTGTTTGGCCTAGATGGCTTTACAGCACAATAATTAAACCAGTACATAGTTACATTTTCAAAAGGGAAAGGGGTCCCTGTGGGTTTGAAGTTATTTACCCAAGAGTTGTTAATAATGACCATCTGCTATCAGACAATAGGTGTCAAATGCACATTCTGGCAGACTAGCCACCTGCCAAGAGGAAAATAATCAACTCCACATTTTCTTGCTCCTAAATTCTCATGGACAATCCAAGTTAGCAAAAAAACATCATTAAGGGAGAATTGGGGAAGGAAAAAAAAAAAAAAAAAAAAGAAAAACACCAGGAGGGAACAGGCCCTATTTTTCACTCCTTGTAAAGAAATGGGTAACAATTTCTGTCATCAGATAACTTCTGGCAGGAAGGGACCCAAAGGAAGATTCTAGACTATATCCGAGTAGAGGACAGCAAGATACTGCTCCATGTATGCTTTAGCTCACAAGCTATGGAGAAAAAAATTACTTAAAATCCTCAGTCGCTTTATATCTCCACTAAAATTATTTCATTAAATTCTTTCTGTGCAGGACTGTCCCTGGGGAATTTTATCTTCTGACAACTCTTAAACTATGTGGATACACAATAGATTTTTAGTACCTACTAATAAGCTCACCTGAAGAGTTTCTTTTACAGGTTCTAATTTGCCAGTCAGCAGCCTTGGAAGACGCATTACCAGATCCTTTGTCTACAATTAGGGAAAACACACAAAGGAAAGATTATTACTGAAATCTTGTTTGTGAATCCATCTGTGAAAGAAATATAGAATTCTCATATAAACATTTTTTTTACCCCCTGTTGAAAGAGGGATGCACTTTCACTTGCATTTGATTTTATTTCTGCCCCAAAGATAAGTTTCCATGAAGCAGAAATATATTAAAATTACTCAAATATGTTCATTTGAAAAAGAAAAAAAAAAAATACAAAACTAACCAAAACACTACGTGATAGAGGCTGTCCAAATATTTTTCAGCTGTAGTGGGATTTGTCTACCTCAGGACCTGGTTAGACCATAGTATTATGGCAATACAAGAAATTACTCCATGTCCTGTAAGCCATGCAATGACTTGCAATCTGCCCTGAGCACAAGGCAGTGACTAAACCCTTTTTCAGAGAGATATCTTACCTCAGGCATGGAAAGGCCAGCAACAGGCACTGTGACAGCTGTGACTGCCCAGCTAATAGAAGCCAATAGCAGCACACCAGATCCCACTTGGAACTTGACATTTATTGCAATCCCCAGCTACAGCAGGAAACTACTAATGCTGCCCAGTTATTCCAGGAAACTCCAGCTACTGCCTCCTCTGACAATCCTGAAGCACAGTGCTAAATGCCTGCTAAGCATGTAATGTGATAAGCACTCCTGAGCTAACTCAGGGGTTACACTTGGTGAGCTGGGAATATGATTTGGCATTTAATTTGATAGTGTAAATTGCAGATAAGACTATTTTTCACCAGTGTGTTAAGTATGTTACAGTATCTTGAAGAGAGGCAATTAATTTTCTAGAAGTTAAAAAAGCTGCTTGCCATTTCAGCAATTCAGTCCCTTGACCCAGCTGAGCTGATAAAACCAGACACACACACACATGCTTGTTTGACAATAACCTGCAGCAGATCATTTTCAAGAACTGTACTTCAGGACCTTTGAATATTAGATGTCCCTACTACTTCTACACACAGTTAAAATCAACATACCCTCCTGTAACCCTCTGTATTACCACTGGTAGCATCACTAATGTTTGTGGATAATCCCCAAACACTTGAAATATTCATGTTCTGAGGCCTTACAGTTGTCACTAGCAAAGTGCCTAAAGACTTCAGTGTATAATTGTTACCTTTTTCACACTGAGACCAAGTTCATTTTTGAAGAAACCCAGTCTGTTATCCAGTCTTTCCACTGAAAACAGCAGCAAATACGGAGCTCTTGAGACCATCTGAGCAATTTCTGCCTTACCAAATTTTTTTGATTTTAGGTAAGCCACTCTAGAAAGAACAAAAACAAAATAAAATTCAGTGATGAAAATTTTATTGCCCCCATTTATTCAATGCTTGAATTCCTCAATGATATCTTAAAAATGGACAGATGTTCTAGCATTAACATGTAACCCTGCCAAAAATAATTAGGGGGAAATCTGCAGTTATCATAAAAGCAAAATACCATCCCTTCCAAATAATTAGAAGTAAAATAAACCTCAGAGCAGAATGTCAATACTGAAGACAGATTTAAATTCCTTCCAGCTGTATTTAAGCAGATAACTATGTTAATGTACATTTAACTACCAGCCTGTCTCCTCGATTGCAAACATATTAATAGATCATCACAGGGTATGGACAAGAAGATATATACAGCCGTTTGCTATTTTAATGAATTCCATTTCTACTGCTGAAAGAAGAGAGTACTATTGTATCTCATATATCCCTGTTTTGCCAACAGCACTGGAGTGGAAGCATCATAGAACAATGCTATCTGTAGAGACTGTTCAAAAAGACATTTCTAAATCAGCTGAAGTTGCTTTTGCTACAGTAGGTCCCTACTTTTAGTCACTGGTCTAGTGATTTAGTTACAAAACATGCTGTTGTCAGAAAGGAAAAGAGACTGACTAACTGTGTTATACAGAACATACTTTCTAACTCAAAACTTTTTTTTCCAAACTTTGTTGAATTTGCTGAAAGTGAAATCATTTCAAGTATTACTTGCAGTAGATTATTGCCATAGCTCCCAGAAAAAGGAACGGGGGCGAAAGACAGCACACAAAATAAAGAGACATAATTAACCCACGTACCACCAGTTGCAAAAAAAAAAACCAACCAATCCTACAACCTGAAGAGCTTTCCTTTGGTTATATCTATGGATGAGCATGTACACAAGTATTTGCTGCCAGATGAACTAATTTTATCTGGCAGTAATGAAGATACTAAATACACTGCAGAATATTCTGTAGAAGCAGATACTCAGTGAAAGGTGGGCTGTGTGTTAAATCACATCTTGTGAGGACAAAAAAAATCCCCAACAACCAAACTCAAAACCTTCCAGTCACTACAACCTCCCTCTTTCTGCAGATCCTCAAAATAAAGTTATCACAAGCCAATAACCTCTAGACAGACTATCTTAGAGCAAGCTCTAGAGGACCAGTTCCTAACTGACCAGGCACCCCAGCACCACTGCATAGCAGCCTTGGCTCCAGATGATGCTGATGGGAACTGACTGCAGAAGCCTCAGACACAAGGAGAGGTTCAGAGAGTGAGAAATACATAACACAACAGTGAACAACGAGACCTTCAAAAACAATCCCACTATGTTTTGAATGCTGCATTTTGTCTATATTTCTTCCATTCCTTTTTCCTAAGGCACAACTGCCAGGCATCCTAGAAATACAGCTAAAAGAGCAAATGTAAAATAAAACTTTTTGGTTGTTCTGCCTCCCCTCCACTTGTTTTCTGTTAACAAGTCACTAAGATTCACTTCTGAAGCCTTTCTTCGCACCCTGGAAAAGTAAGAGGCTTAAAAGAGGGATGGCAAGATTGCAACAACCTGATTCTAGAAACTGATGTGTTAAAGAAGCACAGTCACCCAACCTGACCGAAGTTTGAGATGGATTTGTGAGTGTTGGAGGTTAGCCCTTGTTCTACAACAGAGGTCAGCAGCTCTACTGTAGCCTGTGAACAGTTTTAAGTCATCATTAGCAATACCATAAAACAAAGCATCTGGTGCAGCTGCAGTACAGACACTGATTTGCAACTGTCAAAATTGTTATGAATTATGGAATGTTTTGACTTTTACAGTGTTTATCTGAAGTCAAGTGCCAAATCTATTGAAATTTTTGTTTTGTTTCCTGGCAACGTGGAATCCATAGCAATAAACCATTCCAAAGTGATGTAACCAATACCATGTCCATCTGCACTTAAGTGTTTATGCAAAGGTGATACTCCGCTTTCAGAAGACAGCTATCTGAGACACATTCACTTCGCAGCCTGCCATACACCGTCCACTGCACACTTACTTTAAAGCTCAGAGAAAAACATTCACCAGTGCCAGAGACAAACTTGCAGGGGAAAAAAGAAACCCTCAAGCTGCAGAAAATGAAGAAGAAATTGGATTGCCCTGTTCAGCCCCCTACTTCACTAACCAGGCAGTGCCACAGGACAGTCACTGAAAAGCAAATCTGACCTCACAGGAGAGTTAGAACATTTATCACAGCAAAACCCACTCTCTTCAGAAGAGCATAAGCAACTCTGACATCTAGACTCAAAACTACTGATGAAAAATGACAACAGGTTCTTTTTGGACATTGTTTTTGAGAGGTCTCTTAAAGAACAGGAGGATGGATGAACAGAGAAGAAAGAGAAGTCGGGTCTATCTTAGACGTGAGTTTACTAATGCGCCCGTTTCCAGAAAAGCTGTATTTTCAGATTTCTGTCTCAAACAGCTAATAAATGCAACAGCCAAACAGCCAGACTTACTCTTCTGGAATTTTTAAATATGAAGACATTTTGAGTTCATTACAAAGTGCAGACACACAGGCAGGTTGTTCTGTAAAAGAACTGCTGAATTAATACAGACCTGTCAAGTAATTTTTAAGAAGAGAAGATCATTTTATAGACTGGAGAACAGCGCAGGGCAATACAAGTGTGAACACACACAGAAATTATTTTTTGTGCTCAGTTTAAGGTGGATCAGGTTGTTGACTTATGATACCATTGTGTTAATGCTGAATGATGGGAAGGCACAGGAAGACAGAGCCAGGGATTGAATGAGAAAGGAAATAGCAGCAACACAGGTTCAGACAGCGTTAAGCCAACTGGGAAACTGGATCTTCAAGCTAAGGGGCTTAACACTCTACTGCTGATTGTAAGACTTACCTGGTTTCTAAAGCTTCCAGATCTTCAGCAAGGATGTATGGATTTTTGGTCAGGAACGGTCCCAGCTGATTGTCTTCTACACCCACATCCTTAAGAAACAGAAGTATTTTTCTTATATCTTTTTCAAAGTCCAAGGTCAGTAAGAGTTGACCTGCCTTTTGACGTTTCTCCACTTGGGATAAGTCAACTCCTACAACAGACAAAATTAGGAATTCATTTAATTAAAACACACACGCTACTTCCTATAAATGTTTCATGAAGGCATGTTGAAATGTATAGGACTACTCCTTCTTTTGCACTGGTTTAGCATACTTTAATTGCTTAACACAGCTTAGCAGAGCAAGGTCACAACACCTTGTATATCGTGGAAAGATTCCAGATAAAATAGACCATCATTTTAGATACTTTTGCTGAGTTTATTTTTCAAAGGAAGACATTTGCAGTGAATCCTGCATGTGAGGAATCAAGTACACTAGTACGAGCCACATGCAGAGACCTACTCTTGTTGAACAGATGTCTTCCCAACTCTATCAGATGATGGAAGGGGACAGTTTTGCAGTGAAGTGCCCTTGGATACTGACTCACACATACCAATTTGTTACTACATTGGGCCAGGTCTGCCCCTCAAATATTTTTCTCCAACCTCTCTCTAGTGTTCCTTGCACTTTGGGTAAGCAAGGAGGTGGCCAGAAACCTTGAACTCGACTCTCCCTGCACAGTTCAAGTGTATTTTGATGAGAAGTAAGGTTCTCTCCCACCCTTTCCTTCTTGCCTCTCCAGTTTACTGTACCCCACTTCTAAGGTTCTCCACAGCAACTTCCTGCCTGCCTTCCCTCCCTTCTTCCAAGGACAAAGAGCTGCAATTTCTTTTGCAGCAAATTAAAGCATCCTTAACCAGCCCGAAAGAAGAAAGACTAATCAAGTTACACAAAGTGCTCCTCAACTCTGGAAGCTCTAGGAGATGCCTCCTTCTAGAGCCCACAGCACTAAGGGACTAAAACTAGACAGCTTTGTCTCAAGGAATATGGCATTGCTAGCGAGTCATGCAGTCCCCTCTCTTTTCCACTTACAGTAGACATCAGTCTGCTGCTTTTAGCCATCTGTTACTGTTCCTATTTTCAAGTTTACAAGGCAACCGGTAAGATCAAAACACAAATTACAGAATCTCCAAAGCTCCAGCCACAGGCAAACCACATAAACAAAATCACACATACCTAGGTGGACGAGTTTCGCCAGGGTTTCCGAGTGATCAACATAATCTCGCAGCGTGCAAGACTGAAGAGGTAGAATTGGTTCTGCAATTATCTGTACAGCTTCCTCCTCAGAAATCTCCTCCAAAGCAGATGATGGTGGGACATCATCCCAGTCTAAGAAACAAATACAGAAGATCCAAATGCATTTTGCAAAAGACAAAGCTGCTCCCACCAAATATTATATAGATTTCTTAAAATCCATTTCAAAATGGAGAAACACCGTGCATGAGGTGAACAGGTCATCTATTATTAACTGAAACCACAGACTCCCACTTTTTGTCTGTTCCACCTCCTTGTCACTGCCCGTCAGCTCCTGCTCATGTAGCCAAATCTGGGTGTAGTAGCCAGCAAGTCTGCTGCCTTGGTCACTGAAGACAACAGATCACACCACCTCCAAAAGCAATCTTCTTTAACTTCTTCACAAAAGCATTCTTGCCTGATCAGATCCAGATCAGTAACAACTGCAAAGATCACTTTTCATCACCTGACAAGCTCACTATTTTGTGCTTCTTCTGAATCTGATGCCTGTGCTGAAGTTGCTTTAACTTTCAAGGTATTTCACTGCCAACTTCAACCAAGCTACCATGTCTTATCCATTACAGAACGACTTGACTACTACCACCTTTAACAGCTGAAGAAATCAAACTCCATTTGCTATTCATTAAGGTTTCCAAGTGAACACCATTATGCTTGCTTAGAAGTATTCTCTAAACTGATCTATTTTTCCATTGACAGGAGTTCACAGCAGATAGATCAGGATTAGTGTTTGCAGGCTGGCTGCTAACATCCACCTCAATTATCAAACTGATTACTGATCAACACCCTGAATTACAAACTCTTCAGGCTGAAGATTTTCTGTGCTCTGGAACTTTGCACAATGACTTCCTATAGACGAGGGTAACTCTCTTTCTTGTCAAGGAAACAAAGCCACACCAGAACAACCAAAACAGATTCCAAAGTACTACGATTCTAACGTTCTAGGCAGAGTTGCACAGACTAGTTCAATAGCTGTTGAAGGTCTTCCACTTCTCGAAGCCTCAGAAAAAAACACAGAGTAAAACATTTTTAGCAACATTTAGTAACTCCTGAAACAGTAATAAGAACTCTCTACGAACCTATATGGATATCAAGTATCTTCTTTCAACTTGTTGCAGACCAAACCAATAGATGCTAAGGTCCATTCCAGAAACATAGGTGCCCTTTTTTTTTTTTTTTTGCAACCTCAAGTTCTTTATATCTTCTATCAGGAACTCAAGTCACAGGGGGGAAAAAAAACCACAAACAAAAGTTACCAATTACATTTATTTCACTATATTCACTGCCAACTGGGCAGAAAGCTCCACACACACGTATGCAACAGTAAGTCTGCTGGTAGATAAAAATCTGGCACGTAAACCTCACCACAGGTGCAGGCACAGAGAAGCTGGCTGACCCGTCAGTTCTGGTGCAACACTGTTTCCAGAACCAGCTGCACAAACACACAGATCTCAGTTGCAGCTCTGAGCCACCCCAAAAAATAAGTTCAGTGGGATCCAAGTTGGCTGGGCTCAAAGCAGAATCTGAACACACAAGACTGTGTAGAAATCCAGGGGGGTTGGAACTAGATGATCTTTAAGGTCCCTTCCAACCCTGACAATTCTATGATTCCTCAGTGTATTAGAATTATTTTCAGAGAACCTTTTGTTTTTGTTTTTTTAATCCTCATTTGGCTATAAAAGTAGAGAAAAAGGAGGCAATTTCCTGAGGGTAACAACACCGAGGCGACGCTGAATCAATCTCCTTTCCTCAGTAGATAACTGGACAAGCATTTCTCCTCAGGACAGTGCTTAAGCAGGCTTCGCACTGCTGCCTCCTGTTGTTCAACCCTGATCCTTCAGAGGGCTGTGCTGTGCGAGCTGCTGCAGGGGGGGCCTTCTCCAGTCCCGCTCAACACCCCGCCCCAACCAACCCACCCATTTATTTTGTAGCAGCACGACTATAAGGGAAAGGCTAATGCTCAGCTGCTACAGGCAGAATGATGAAAAGATGAGGCCTTCAAACAGCAACTCCAGACTGACATTTCTACCCAAAACATTAGAGCTTTATCTCATCTTAAAAGATACTATTTGGATGCTAGAGCGGCCACAGGAATTCTACGTTAACCAGGGGCAAAAAACAAGCAAAAGTCAGGAACTTCAGATTAATGTTTTAAATAAACAGGACAAAAAAACCCCGAACCAACAAAATTTAGGGTATCACTGAAAGCACGACTTGGAGGAATTTTGAGAGAAGTAGCCTGCCCAAGGCCTCTTACCTTCATACAGTGTTTTGGCATTCAGGTCAGGCAACGTTTCTGCTTTTGCTGGTTCTTGTTTTACCGGTGAAGGCAAGTTACTTTGGGGAGAAGAAAAGGACCCATCCTTGGCACTGCCAAGCAGAGAACAGCTTCCTAGAGATACACGCCTGCACGCCTGCAATCCCCACGGAAGAAGGCGATTTCTAGAGGGCAGGAGGGCCAGAGGAGCGAATCCACGACATGCCCGCGCGGTGCTGCTGGGGCCACTCGGCCTCTGAGGAAGTTCAGCAGTACAGGCCGCTTGCAGCAGGTAACGCCAGCCAGAGACCTGCCGAGCTCGCAAAGCCATCTTCCCCCCTCAGCGCAGCATCCTGCCGGGAAACGAGGAGCTAAGGAAGAACACGGGCGCTGCCTCACCTGGCCCACGGGGCTGGCAGCGTTAAAACACAAGTGACGCGCCGCAGAGCGCTAAGGAGCAGCTCGGAGGCTTTACAGGGGTGAGGAGCGGAGGAGAGGAAGGCGGCTCTGCAGGCCGCGGCTCGCCGCCCGGTACGGCAGGGCGGGAAGGGCGGCCGGGGCCTAAACGCTCCCCAAGAGACAGGGCCTCACAGGCCGCCATGGGGTGGAGGGGAAGCCGCGCCCCTCGCCACCCCTCGCAGGCCTCCCCAAGCCGGCGGCTTCTGTGCCCAGCCTACGTGAGGACGCTCCGCAAGCAGCCGGCCCGGCTCGGCCCCCGCCACGCAGCCCGGCCGGTCGGGAGGAGCCGCCACCGCCTCACCTGCCCCTCGCGCCGCTCCCGCGCGCGGCCCGGCCCATGCGCGTGCCCCCCGCCCCACTTCGGGCGAGACCATTCGGGAGCGGAAAAAGAGAGGGGGAAGGCAGGAAAGGGATCTTCCCGCCGCTCCGCCTTCCGCTCCTCCCTCCCCGCGTGGGCGCGGAGCGCCGTGGGAGTGGCCGGGCAAGCTCCGCCCCTCGAGCGGCGCCTTCTGTCCTGAGGGGCAGGCGGCGCGGGCGGCCGGGCTGGTTCGGGCCAGGCCGGGCCGCGCCGCGCCGCCCAGGGAGAACCGGAGCTGCGCTGAAGCCGAGGGGGAACGGGGCGAGATGGCGTCGTGCGTGGGGAGCCGGACCCTGAGCAAGGACGACGTGAACTACCGCCTGCACTTCCGCATGATCAACGAGCAGCAGGTGGAGGACATCACGCTGGAGTTCTTCTACCGGCCGCACACCATCACCCTCCTCAGCTTCACCATCCTCAGCCTCATGGCCTTCGCCTTCACCAGGTGCGCGGCCCCCGGCGCCCTCGCGAGGATACCCCGCCCCGGGGGGCCGGCAAGCGCCGCGGCTGCGCGTACCGGGCCCCGTGGGGAGCGGGGTTCTGGGGGCGAGGGCTGTGCAGGGAGCCGGTGCCCTGGGGGCGAGGGCGGGCGGTGGTTTTGCTGGGGAAGGGTTACCGGGAGAGCTGGTGCCGGGCCGTGGCTTGCTGCGTGCTCTGCGGGCAGGGCTGGGGCATCGCTGGCTGGGCGGAGAGCACCCAGCTCGGGAGGGCCTCCTTTCTGAAGGCCGTTACCCTCCTCTCCTGCTTCTCCCTGGAACTTGTTGGTCATTTGGACGCTCTCTGTTAAAGCCTTCATCAAAAAGGTGCGTTTCAAGCAGTTGCTAAAAAGGGCTTTTATTAGTCTCTCGAGAAGCCCAGCCATGACATCGCTCTAGAAGTTAATTCACCAAGCAGTCAGTAGATGGGAGTGACTGTTCTGTGGTGTAATTTTTATACAGCACACTTAGTCTGAGGCCATTCACAGGTTGGATTAGGCCCCGGTGCTGGTAATGCTTAGCCACATCCTTTCCCCACCCCAGGAACAGCTCTGTGGACTTCACCACTGTAGTCATTCATGGAGGAGAGAAAAAAGCTAGGAATGGTTACGGTTATTTTTAGGAGCCTTATTTGTAAACGAGGGGTATAGCAGTGCAGTCTGAAGATAATCTTGCAGTATTTTTCTAAGTTGCGTGTGCTTTTTATTGCCCCCTATTGAACGGGGCCATGAAGATGATAATATAATCCTCCTTTAGACTAAATCGTGTAGTCTCTGGGCAAGAAATGATTCCTGAGAGATTTTGCTTGAGTTGTACTTCATCTTTTGGTCTTGTTTACGCTTTTGTACATTGTATGTACACAATCACAGATTTCAGAGGCCTTGTTGATTAAACTTTGCATTTGACAGAACATCATCACTGCGTGTCCCCAGGCCTTGATAAACAGTTCACTGTATAATCCTCTATTGTAAGAATCCAAATGTATAGGTTTGATCAACTATGAAAATAACGGTCAAGCCTGGCTGGAGCTGAGGAAGGAATATAAAGGAATGTAAAATAGTGTAGCTGCAAATGGTCTGAGGTGTGCCTTTTCTTGTTTCGACTTGTGTGTGGCCCCAAGGAAGACATTTTTGGTGAACGCATCCCAGGTACTACTTGGATCTTGTTCTCTAAGCTGAGGTAGAATGTCCTAGGGATCCCTTCTTAACTCTTAAATCACAGACACATTTCTGTGCTTTGGTACAATATTTAGTTAGAGATCTTTGCTACAAGTGCTCCTCTTGGCCTGTCTCCCCTTACCTGATCACTTTTCTCACTATAGGCCTAATTTAGGTCAAACCTGTGAGTTACTGAGGGATTCTCAACCAGACATTGTTCTGAACGATTAATGGAATGGATCTCTCACTTTGGGGAAGAAAAAGTAATTTTGCTGTTAATTCTTTCAAGCAGAGGATGAGCCAAGCAGCAGTTTCAGAACTGTGGAGTTGTCTAGGACCAAAGACCATTGCATCTCTTTCATGATGTTTGCATTTTTCCAGGAGGATTGCTAGTTTTTCTTTCCGTTTGTGTTGATACCTTTCTAACTGATTTCTTCAGTTTCATTTTCTTCCTCCTGTCTCTCTGCTCTGCCTCACTTCCTGTGTTTAAATACTTCTTTTTAACTCTTCTCTGTTTTTCCTCTTCTTAGGTTGTGGAAACTACTCTGTTTTGGTTTTTGGTTTGATTTTTGTGGTTTTGGGCTTTTTGTGTGTGTGTGGTTTTTTTTTGTTGTTTTGGTTTGGTTTTGGGGTGGGTTGGTTTTTTTGTTTGTGGTGGTTGTATTGTTTGTTTGTTTGTTTGGGATTGTTTGGGGTTTTTTTGTTGTTGTTTGGTTTGTTTGGGTTTTTTCTTCCTTTCCCTACCTTCTCTGTTGGTATTTCCAGCTATTCCTGGGTGATACCTGAATGCTGCCTCTGTTGCCTTATTTGGGATACTACACAAACCATGTGTTTTTTGATAAGGTGGCAGGGAGGAGATCGTTCCCCACACGCTTATAGAGTGTGCTCCCAGGTCTGGTGTTTCTCTTCCCATCAGCTTATTGCATTGAGAGTCCAGTGACTGTGTGTGTGCTCCCACCTCCTGGGCACAAGGTGCTGTAGACTTCCCAGGAAGGTGTGAGAAGGGATTCTTTGCTTCCTGGGTGCTGTCAATTGCTCTCTAGCTCTTGTGGTCAATTTATGAAGTGGGGAATTTTTTATGATACATTCATAGTGGTGTTAAGTAAAATTTAGTTTTGCAGGAACTTCATCATAGACCGAGGAAATTTTGCTTCCCTTAAAGTCTTTCTTGTCTCTTTTATAATTGTTTTAATACACAGGGGTTCAGATGAACTTAGAAAATGCTTTCCCTTGCCTGTACAAAGCAATAACGTGGGGTCTCCCTTGAGGTCACTGAGGGCAGCTGATACTGTCTTTGAGCTGACAGATAAGGTTGAAGCTGAACTTCAGGTGGCAGTAATCTTCAGGTAGCAATAATAATCCAGAAAAAAGAATTGTGAGTGTGTTTAGATTTTCCATGTTAAGTGGGGAGTAAAGGGCATTCTGTTTTCTAAAGCATATCCTTCTGGTGATTCTGACACTGGCTGCAGCTGCCTTGGCTATTTCTGATGAACGAGACAGACACAGGCTCCTCTGCTTCCAGGCTGCACCCTGGATCAGGGGTGTGGAGTGGCTCTAGCTTTCCCTGCCCTCCTCTTCCTCCCTGGAAAGAGACACGTGGCTTTCTCTGAGCCCAGTCAACCAGCAGGAGGGCAGGTGTGTGCTGGAGGGGATATTTTGTGGAAAGAAACAACAGGACTGAGGAATGTGAGAGATGGTAGCTTCAGGCGTGAAGTTCCAGTGGTTTATGGAAGCAGGAGCAAGACCTGTGAGAACGTAGGATGTCTTTCACATCCCTTAATACAGATTAACATAGGTTTATTGTGCATTTAGGTTTGGTTTGGGGAGTTTATGGAAGACTTTTTTTTTTTTCTTCCCCCCAAACAGACTCTAAATTTAGTGTCCTAGCTATTTTTATCTCAGTTGAGTATCCTTGGTTTATTGTTTTTATTTGTGATGTAATAACCTACTAGTGTACATTTTTGTAATGTGCCAGTGTAACATGCTGCTCTGGAGCTGGGAGAAGAGCAGGAGGGAGAAAAAGGTTATGTAGTTATTATGTGCTTTGGGTTTTTTTATTAATTCTTCTCCAGAAAGCCACCAAATTGAAAAATGTGCTGGTGAAGTGGGTTTATGTGGAGAAAATTTTCATCTGTCCTCCCACGTGAGCATTAGAAACCTTGTTTTTGCTGCATGAATGCTTATATTTCAAAGTCAGCATCAAAATTCCTAAGGCTGAGATGATTTAGCATATTTTCCTGAGTGTTGTGATCGTGTCATTTCTCCAACAGTTATCTGGCTTCCTTGTTTCTTTTGGCATTCCTCAAAATAGTTCTTCCAGGCACACACTATAATTCTGATCCTAACTAGTGCACAGTAGTGAATCTCTTGCTCCTACCTGTTTTTACCTGCTGCTGGCAAGAAGATTAGATGTCTGTCCCTTTGGCCAAAATGGAATGCCTCTACCACTCACTTGGAACGAAAGGCAATTTAACACTGCATCCAAGGTCTCTGCTGACTTTTGGGGGAAGTGGTGTCAGTGTGACTAGGACAGCTTTCTTGGAGCCGAGTAGTACTCAGAATCCCAGTGTGTAAAGGTGAGGACCCTTCAGCCCGGCTGGCTGGTGTGACAATTAAGTGATGCAATCCGTGTCCTTCACTTCTTTCTACATGGGTGTGCCTCTACTCACCTGTTCTCTCTTCAGTAAAAAAAAAAAAAAAGAACTTTCCCCACCTTGGTGGCACTCATGACAGCGGTGCATCTGTGTTATTTACATATGTTAAAACAGGTAAACGACTTTGCTGTCTCAGCCATCAGAGCCTGTGGCTCTGTCTGGGAGGTGAAGTGGGTGGCCTGAGGTTCTTGAGATATCTGAGGGAGTCATTAAGCTCTGGAGTTCGGGGTTCATAGCTGGGGTCAAGTGTCAGCCTGTGCAGCATGGCTGCTGGAAAATGTTTGGCAAATCTGGACTGAGCTGGTTTAAAAAACTAAAATGCTGCGGGGAGTCCCTGAGGCTTGCAGAGAAACCATTCATGTCCAATGTGCTTCTCCCTGCCATGCAGTTAAACAAACACAGTGCTTAAATTCCTCACAGTGGTGAAAGTCTGCTGTGGAGCTGTTAACATTCAGGTTTGAGAGAAAGGGAAATAATTTGGCAAAGTGAGAAATACTTAATAACTGTAGCAAATATTGAATGTCAGGTGCAGTTATCCTGTCAGAGATTCTTTACTGAACCATCCAGAAATGTTACAGGTGCTTTGCCAGGAAAAGCTTTATCCCTCAAGTTTCCTGGGAACTTCTTGATATCACGGCTTAGACAAAAACAAAGGGATAGATAAACTGATCCTAAGTATATGAAAAACACACAGATAGTAAAACTTTCATTTCAGTTGTAGTGGGTGATACATTATGAAATACTATGATAGTCTGAAGTTTTTCTGTTTGTATTACTGCTGTGTCCTAGAAGAAGTATCCTAGAAGTATCTTAGAAGCTGACTGCTGGTTAGAAGACTTGGGTGTGCTTGTTGTTGGTAATCTCATTTAGACTATGTTCTGTCTTTCTGAAAGGAAAGAGCTCAGTCAAGTTTGCCTTGGCATTCCAAACTGAATTATTAGGGCTCTCTTCTGGCCATAATATGACAGTAGCAAAATTAATAACTGGTATTTTATTCAGAGCTTTGGCCTGATAGATCTAAAAGCAAGTTTATATTTTTCCTTGGTTCTTGTAAGTTTTGCTGTCTCTCTTGTTATACACAGATTCTAAACTGCGTAGTCCTTATTTTCAAAGGCTGATTGTAATCATTATTTCCCCCCCTCTCTGCACTCACTTCAGGCATTTGTGAGCAACACCAAAACAGCAGAGGGAAACCTAGGAATTTCAGCCAGGGGTTTTGGTCTAGGGGTCTCCTTGCTGTATAAAAGTACTTTGGATGATGTTTCTGAGACTTAAAGCAGGAAGATTTTTTTTTCCACCTTGTATTGAATATAGTCATTGCTTCTGTATTGAATTCCAGCAGTGCTTATGTCTCGCATGTACTGATCATGTTTTTAACTCCCTCGTAAGAAAGGGATACCCAGAAGTGCAGAGCAAAAAGCATTCAGTGCAGTTACTATCTTGACATGTTATTTAATGAGCATGCTTACTTCTTATTACTTAAATAAAGACTACATGGAAATAAGTACATGATATCTTCATAGCCTTTCAACTTCATCCTTGTAATGTACTTTAACACTTTGATGTTGTCTGTCTCTTTAGGGATGATTCTGTTCCGGAGGATAATATCTGGAGGGGTATCCTCTCTGTGATTTTCTTCTTTCTAATCATCAGTGTTCTAGCTTTTCCTAATGGTGAGTAAGGTTTATATTGTTTGTACCTCTCGTTTTGTAACGTGAATTTCTCCTTATTGTCACTACATTTATTTTGATTTTTTATTAAAGTATCACTTTGAAATTTATTTTTCTTTTCTTTACTCTTTCTTTTATGTTAAGGTACCATCTAAAAATGGGTTGCAGTCATACCGAGTGCGCATAATGGGAAAACACAAGTTCTTTATAGCTTCTCTATATCTAACAGGCAAGCCTGGTTTTCAAAATCAGTGTCTTTATTTGCAGGTGCACAGTTGCAGCCCAGATTGCTATGTAATGGTGCTGTGAGATCCTTAAATAATCGTGTAAAGGAATCTGCCTCAGTGTGTTTTAATAGAAGTGTCATTCTGCAGATTCTTAGAGCTAGAACACCTTACATAAATTGCATTACCAGAAGCTAGTGACAGTTAGAAGTTGCTGAAGTCACATACCAATGTAAAACCAGAGTTGCTCTGTAGAAATTTGAGTGGGACAAAAGTTTTGATAATTGTGTGAAGAGCAGAAAGTGCAAAAGGATAAAAACATTTTTGTGTGACACTTAATTCTGTGGAGGAAATGCTGTCTTCCTGGTGTGATTTTGTTTGGTTAAAAAAAAAAAAATAGTATTTTTAGTTATTGCTGTTAGCAAGAGCATAACTCTTGGGTTAGATCTAAACTGTCTTAGGACTGGCAGTGTTCAGGAAAAAAACAATGGCTGTGCTCAGGGCAGCTTTGTAGGTCAGAGTTAGGATGTATTTGTCTCATGTTTTAAAACTCACGAATCCATACCTATCACAAAGTATTCCATCAAAAACTGACTGCCGGAGAAGAATGAGCTTTAGGTGTACAGTGGTGAAAGAGCAGTCAGCAGCCTGTGCTGAAAATACTCATTCAGCCACTTCTTACTACATCGATGTATGATTCATGTTTAGAGGGTTTGCAGTTTCAGGAGACTTACCTGCTTTCCAAGTTATCCGAGAGGTTTTTAATCTAATAAAGTCAGTTTCGTCACTGGCTCTAAAATAAGTAATATTGACACTGGTAAAGAGCATAGGTATCTTACTACTTGTCAGATATATGATACTCAGTTTGGAAGTTGTAGGAGGCCCATTTGCTAACATTTTATGGCCATCTGAAGGCTAAGCACCGTGTTTCTTTGCTAACACACAGAAATTTGTAGTTGATGACTTCACTGGGAGCAAGACATGCATGCTGTGATCTAGAAAGCAGATCAAAAGATCTTTAGGTGACACCTGAGATACAGTGTTTACTGAGCAAACGCCATTATTACTGGTTTTAAAACAACTCCATAAAAATAACGGAAAATTTTGCCTACGCTCTACTAATTGTCAATCTCTTTTTCCTCCCTGAAATCTGCTGTGACCTTTTTTTTTTTTAAACATAGTGCCCTAACTTTTGGATATATTGCATAATTTGGAGAACTGATCTGTGCACATGCCAAATCTTCATGTGAGATACACTCAAAAAGAGATCAGGTTCTTACTGACTGTCTTCTAATACACTTTTTGTTTACCATCCACAGGACCCTTTACACGTCCTCATCCTGCAATATGGAGAATGGTTTTTGGTAAGTTTAAGTTGTTTCTGGCTTTTTCAGTTTTTCGTTTTAACTTTCAGATGACTGGAAGTGTCTGAAACGTAATTGTGCATCAAACTTGTGTGAAGGTCACTTCCCTCCCACTTCTGAGCAGTTGCTTATAATCTGTTCCCAGTTATGTTTGGGAATGTCATTATAGTTACTCTGGGTAAAGATGGTGTAAGAAATCATTCATTCTGATGCTCTGTTTTAATCCTGGCTTGTGTTTGTGCTTCCTAATCTCCTTCCCCTGCACCCTTCCTACTGCCATCTCTTCCCATCCCAAAAAGGTTCAGGTTTTTGTATAACTACTACATATACTTTCTGATTTCTGACTAAAGCCATTTTAGTAGGGTGCTTCTTTACACTTTTGGCGAAATATGGTATTATTTCATTGTATAGCTTAACATGAATTTATTGATATTCTTAACACATATATGTTAATATTCTTAACATAATTTTGACAGAAATACCTATAAATATTATTTGCAGTCATTGTTTAGACAATGATTATATGAACTATGGAACTTACGGAGTGAAATCCTGCTCCTTAAACATCTGAATTGCATATCAAAAACATAAGGAATTTTATTTTGAAGTATTTCAGGGTTCACAGAGCATATCCTAGACTTTAAGCATGTTTGCAGAGAATTAGGCACAATATGATGTAAAAGCTGACCCCTTTCTTATTTTAAGGGGACAGTTTCTCTCTGGTGCCACCTTATATAGCTAAAAATAAGCACCCTCCCAAAGTAGCTGATTACTCATCTGTTGACATTGAGAGGGTAATGCTGTTTAGATAGTACTTGTCAGAGAATCCTACTCCTTGTGATGTTTGAGAAACACAGGTCCTACTGCTAATTTCAGGTTTCAATACATGTAAATTAAAAGGTCATTCTCAGCGTTGATACTGTCAGAGTTTGACCTCTTGTACTTCTGGGAAAAGGCTGCACACAAGTTCAAGAACAACATTTTTCCCTGTGTCATTCTCTTTCTTCTGGCACGGCTTATTTAGTCATGCTTGAGATCTCAGAGCAGTTCATAGATGAAAGGCAATAGCGTGTCCTCAGCATCTCAGGATGCACTCTCACCTGCAGGCTGTGCTTGTAGTAGTGTGGCATCTCTTTACCTTCTGTTTTCAGGATGTATTGCAGAGGACAGTATATACACTTTTTTTTTTTGATGGCAGATACTAAGTTTTTTCACATTAATCTTTTTGTCTTTTGACCTTGTTGCGTGACAGAAGTTTGAATGAATAGACCATGTTAGTTTTTATATACGTCTTCCAAATGTGGTCTTGTATAACTGTGAACTTGTGAATAATGTAAAGATTTGCTCTCAACAGCAGCTTCAGCTGCCCGCAGATGTACGCCTAGGGTTTTTAACTCACAGGTTGTTTTTTGTTTTGTTTTTTAAAAAGTATTCAGACTAGGGGAGGAAAGAGGCAATGGTCCCAAATGCAGTAGGGTTTCATGGTTTATAATGGTGTGAAAACAAATCATAATCTTCTCTAGCTTTAAAAGCGTCAAAAGCAGCAATTTTTCCAGCTCACAAAAGTAACTCTAACATGTATTAGTTTATAAATATGACTACTCTTTATTGCCAGCATAGCTCAGAATTGCCAGGTGGGATCTTTGTTGAAATCTGCATATAATCTTAGGGACCTGCATTAGCAAGCCCAAGAATACATAATGCAAAGGCACAGAGATAATCTAGTCCTGGGGTCCTAATGTATCTCTTACTAAAGAGCTTCCTGATCATGGCCTTATACTACTTGTGTCTAAACTAATTAGACTGATTTTGTTTTGATTGAGTTAATGCAGTGGAGCGTGTATTACATCACTGGAAACAGGAGGTGATGTGAAGTGCTGAGTGCTCAGAGGTGACCATCGGACTTGTGTCTGTGCCACTGTGTGTCTGGCAAACTTGTTTGTGCAGACTGGGCATGTACAGAGCAATCGTCTGAAAGGGGCTTTTTGAACTCTGTGTCCTGAGGAGTTTTGTGAGTGAACGTGATTCTAAAGCTGAGTCTTTTTGCAGGTCTCAGTGTGCTCTATTTTCTGTTCCTGGTGTTCGTGCTCTTCCTTAACTTTGAGCAGGTAAAAGCAGTGATGTACTGGCTGGATCCTAATCTTAGATATGCCACAAGGGAAGCAGATATTATGGTATGTATCCATGGCATGTTATTGGGCATTTTGGCTGTGTTAGGTATGCTTGACCTGGGTGGGAAGGGATAAACCTGAATTTGCTGGCATGAGCAGTGCAAGTTTATGCATGCACTTGACAGAGGCAACGAGCCTTTTGTGTCACCTGCTATCTGTTTATATTGAAATCAATTGTTGTGGAACAGTCTTGTCTGTATTCTTCATAATGCCAATGTTCAAATGGGTGTGCAGTCAGGAGTGTGAGAGATCTTTGCAGTGGGTGGCTTTGGATTCCTTTAAATCATAGTGAAAATAGACTTAGCAAGATAGTGTCTAAATGAGGTCTGTAAGTTACATGTCCCCCACATCAGTTGGTTTTGGGTTTGTTTGTTTGGTTTTGGGGTGTTTGTGTTTTTTTTGGATGCCACAATACTGCAGACAAGGAACTTTGATCTTGTCTTGTAGCTCTCAGTTTAGTACATGACTGGTGTGCTGTGGAGTTTGTGGAAATCCAGGTACAGCAACTGCAGGGCTCTGCTGCCTTGCAGTCACCCAGCTAAGCACTGGTGCTGTTACCATTGTGAAATTACTTTCATAGACCATGATTTGGAGCTGCACAGATAGCCAAGCTTGATCTTCTACCTGTTGAGCAACTTGCAAAGAGTGCTCAATACAAAGAGTGATCCCTTTCAGATGGGCACCCTGGCTCAGGGAGTTTGAGGTAGTAAATGGAGGCCTGGAAAAATATGAGGTATGTTGGGAGGCAGGTGGAAGAGGGTGTGAGCAGTCCAGCGCCAAGCAGCAGAGGGTTACTGCATGGAGAGGCAAGAATTGCCCATCTTGTCCTTTTTGCTGTGGCATCAAATTGCTACCCACTGCTTGATGAGTGTTTTTCCTTGCCCTCGGGTTTGCGCATGCGCGCATCATGGTTACCTGTTGTATAGTAGGTGCTGTCAATCTCATGCCTCAAGAGTAAGGAAATACACTGATTGTCTTTGGCAAGTAGCAATTTACTGCATGTGCAAACTACTGCACAGCCCCTAATCAGCAGTGGCTGCAAACTCCTGCCCTGTAGCACATCAGAGGGAATGGAAATCTTTACAGCACAGTAAGCTTACACTACTTGCTTGATGGTGGGGAGTGCAGGCGGGCTTCTTAGCTGGAAAGCTCTGGATGCTTCAGGCTTTGCACCTCAGCAGTGTGTGCTGTGCAACCCCAGCATCCAGAGCAGGGCTGTTACTTTCCATTCTGCAATAGGTATGTGGTGGTGAGGTGAGGTGTGGGCAGCCTGCTGTTAGGGTGGTGGGAGGACACATTGCTAAATGGAGCATGAGGGGTAGTGATGTTGCTGAGCAACTAAAGAGAGCTGAGCCAAGGAGTCTGTTAAGTCAGATTCACCTGGCTCTCCTGTCATTTAAGTTAGAAATACATAGATTAAAGTCAGGGCAGGACTAGTATTACCACTGGCACAGTACCACAGTACAGCAGATTCCTTGACTAGCAGTCAGTGGAAACTTACTCTGCACTACTTCGCAGTCCTGCTACTGTCACAAAGTTGGAGTAAATTTTTAAAGTGTAACTATAATAAAGGCTGCAGCCTGATCTCTTGCACAGGGCTGGCTGAGTTTCTTGCATATAAAAGACAGTGAAAAGACCTTTCACTGTATGGTTGGCATAGCTTCAGCTGAAAAGACGAGATACAGGGAGAAAAGCCCCAGTAAAAATAAAAGCAAAAGAGCAAGAGCCCTGGAAAAAAAAAAAAGCTTACTTTTGGAGTAACCCCATTGTGTTCACTCATCGTAGAGTTTCAGATATCATGGTATAACTAGGAGCCTTCGCTTTCCATTGCATTCCATGCTTCTCATGCTGGTAAATGAGCCAGTTTCCAACCTCTTTGGTATGTTCACAGAAGCTGCAGTTTTGCCAAACTGGGGAGAGATGATGCGGCTTTCTCAGAATGACCAGCAGCACTGGCATATGTGGGAGAAGCAACACTGTGCTCTCACTTCAGGGAGCACCAGCAGGAAGTGCTGCTTACAGTTTCAAAGTGAGGCTTAACTCCCTGCTGATAGAAATATTTGTGTGAAATTATGCATTCTTCTCTTTATGGAGACCAGGATTTAAAACTTTCTCTGCCGTCCCCTTTTCAACTCGACCGTGGTTCAATTTTGCAGGATTAGCAATAGTTCTGGCCTGAAAGAGAATATTCTTAATTCAACAGCACTGAGCAGTGGTATGTTGTCACCTGCAGGTGGCAATGTATATTTTAGGAGGGTCGGAGAGCAGATTTTGTTTATTTTTTTTTCCAGTGGGTGTTTCCAGTTGAGAATAGCTCAGTTTGTGCCCAGTGATGAGACAGAACCCCATAGATGCAGCTTCCTGATGGCATGCAGATTTTGTTGTTGTTGTTGTCAGACAGTTTATTTCTAGCACTTATTTTCTCATCATGTTGCACTGCATTTCCTTTATTACTGATGACTAGAAAATTAATATACTTGAGGAATCTGCTACTCATCTGTGATGAAACAGTTGCAAGTTCCCTTTGCTTTTTTTTTTTGTTTTTAATTCAGCCTTGTTAATGTGTTCTTCATATGAATGTGTTCTGAGAAATGCTTTTATGAAGAAAGTAAGGTACAAAAGATTCTCAAATGAACATTGAGATGAGTAACATGACATCACAAAGTGGTGATGAGCCACATCTGAACACCAGACAGCATGGAAATGGGGAAGGGTGGTTATTTCAAATCAAGACTCCAAAGAAGAGCAAGTAACTGTTTTCTGGAGTATTGTTTGCTGGTTTTATTATTATGGATTTTATTGCGCCTGCTGTTCCTCTGTGACATAAAGAAATAGATGCTCCTTGAGGTATCAGGGTCTATTCTATCTCCCTTTAAATTAGAGCTGTAGTGTGATGAAAGAATCTCGTTACTGAAGGTTCTCCTGCACATTTTAGAAAGACAAGAAAGTGGAATAATGCTTATTTTAATATCCTTATAATTTCAGGCTTGTTACACTGGATAGAAAGAAGTTTCTTCATTCCAGTGTTTTTGAAGTTGTCTGTTGATTGAGGTTTCTTACTTATTCGTGATGTTTTGTTGTGGGTTTTTTTTTTTAATTTTAATTTTTTTTTCATTATCAGGAGTATGCTGTAAACTGTCATGTTATCACCTGGGAGAGAATCCTCAGCCATTTTGATATATTTGCTTTTGGGCATTTCTGGGGCTGGGCTATGAAGGCTTTGCTGATCCGCAGCTATGGGCTCTGCTGGACTATTAGCATCACTTGGGAGCTCACTGAGGTAGGCCACCCATTTCTCTTCCTTACAAGCAAAGGTATGAAACTTGAATGGCTCTTGGGAGGAAGTGCAAATGTTACTGGAAGGGTAACTCACTGCTTCTCAACATAGATTTACATTTTAAGCTGTATAAACCAGATACTGAGCAGTTGATGCAGTTGCATTAGTGAACAACAGCAAGTTGGGGGTTGAGTAAGTGACTTACTACTACTTGAATAGAAGGGAAGTCTAGGCCAACCTATTGCTGCCATCCATAATTTGGTTGTCTGCTGTTACAGGAGTAACATGCTACTTCAGATGTTGACTCATATTCCCTCATTTAGAGCAACTGTTCTCTTTTTTCACCTTGCAATATCTGCGATCTACTGTCATGATCCTCCTTCCCCAAAACCAGCAGTGTTACGCTTTGTGCGTAGTCACGTTCACTGTGCAGTGAAATGGAGTTGAGCTGTCCCTAAAGAAGGTGTGAGCATCCATGAGGAGCAAGGATTCCATGAGGAATGGCAAGACACTCTGCAGTGTGTTGTTTTCTATTGTGAGGCCTGAGAGCATAGGCATTTTGTTAGACTGTACCCCACAGCCTAGTTTGTGTTCACTGACATAAAAATGTGTTTTGGGGTTTTTATTGTTTTGGTTTTGTTTGGTTGTTTTATTTTTTTACTAGACCTGGGTCTAAGCTAGTTGACATGCAGTGTAATCCCCTGCACCATGGTTTGGAGGACCACTGACATATTTTTGTTACTTAGCTTTACCACAGTTTTCCCAAGCACATGCTTAGGTCTGTTGGCACTTTCAAATCCTATTTTGGATAAAAAAAAAAAAATACAAAAAGTACAGGTACTTGACTTGATTCAGTTGCTTGGACAGCTGGTCCTTATTGTTAGGCATGTTTTAAGAATCCAAACTAATTGCTACTCTAAATGTCTTCATTTGCATATTACCTAGAGCTTGATTAATAGAATATGTGTAAATATATGTAATATATAAAATCCAAGGATTCATTTCTATGAGTTGAGTATGAGTTTAATTACATTCTTTAATTGAAAATTCAGAGGAAAAAAAAATCTCCAGTTTTTATCAGCTTTTGGGGCAGCATAGTCTAACCTGTCACACTTAAGTGTAGATGTAAACACATGAATTTAGTCTTCAAAATCATAGCTTTCTGTAGAGCTTGCTGCCTTGCAAATAGTTGGCTCATCTAACAAGACATCTATAATTCAGGAACATAGATAAGGATTTAGTTGTCTAAAATTAAGCTTCTGGGTTTGAAAATACTGGTGCCACGAGTTCCTTTTCAAAACATGTTTTTGTTCTGTGTCATTGAAGGACATGCATTTTTTTTTTTTTTCCTAAGCTATTTTGAAACTGCTTAAGATTTGGATTTCACATCCACAAAACAAAACCAACCCAGCTTTGCTAGTTATTGTACTGATCTTTTTGCCCTCTGGAAAAGAATAAATTTGGATTTATTTCACACACACTTTTACTCAGTTGATCATCACACAACCACCTTCTTCCATTTGATACTGCACAGGGTGTCTCGTGTTCCCTGTGTTGAAAGGCAGGTTATTGGAATGTGTTGGGTAAGGCTCAACATGTAGAGGTTATCATCACTCAAATGGATTCCTAATGAATTAGTTAATTCAGGAGAGTCATTAAAAACCCTACAGAAGTTGTCAGGGCAGTTCCATAGGGATTTAGCTGTGCATCTCCTGTTAGCAGTAATGGATTTCAGCTTGGCTCTCCATTCTGAAATGGGACACTAGGCTCCTGCTCCTTACCTATCGGATTGAAGTTGGGATGCAGACAGCGCTTGGTCCCTCATTCTGCACCTCAGAGATTCTGGCTAACATCCGTGCCCTGGGTTTTGCTGCCTTATTATCTGTAACTTCTGGTGTCTTTGGCCGGGTTATTGCAGACTGAGATACGTAGCCTAGTGCCCCTTTCAGGCTACATTCATTTCAAACATCAAAGGAAAACTGTAGCAAGATAATGAGCAAAATTGTATAGCTTGGGACCCAAAGAGAAATTCCAATTTTCTTTTTTACAGATTGAAACTCCCATAGCCTTGTCAAAGAGAAGCAAGTTGCTTTAATAGCCCTTTGCAAGAGTTTTTAAAGGAACTGTCATTGTCAGCCACTCTAAATTATTAGAAATGGAGCAGTATCCATTCTTGCTGTATACAAAACCCATTCTTCTTGTTCCTTTTCCCACATCTGATTTTGTCAGTATTTTATTCATACTCCTGTTAACAAAACATACGTTATTACAAAGTCATACCAATAATCTTCCCCCGGCACGGTGTACGTACATGAACTGACAAAAATTGTACTGGTTTTGTGCAAGTAAGAATATTCTTTACTTTGCTTTGTGTCTTTTTAAGCATCTCCTGGAGTATTCTACTAAAGGGACTGCTTAAGACGTGGTTGTCTTGATATCAGGTCCACAGACTTCCCCCTTCTCTATTGTTTGAGTTGGTTGCATTTTTTTAGACTGGAGAATAGAATTATGTTTTCTTACAGGAGAATGAGAGGCACTGAATCCTTTTCTAGCTCTGAATAAATTCTGTCTTGCCCTAACTCTTCTCCTTCACTCTCTCAAGTGTGGAGTCCCCAGATGTATCTGTAAATACATTTAATCACCTTACTAGTGCCTTGTGGTGGTCTTCAGGTAAGTTGGGTATTCAGAAAGGAACAGATTGCTTTCAAAGTGCAGTGTACAGGGGAAATCTTTACAGGACTGAATAGCTTTTGTTATGTCCAGATGACATCAGCTTTTCAGCCTGATGTTGGTTTGTTGCTGGCCTATTTTCCAGTGTTTTCATTGTAAAAGTACTTTCATCATTAGTGTTTAGCAGAGGCCAAGCAGGAAGTTACTCTCTTAAATTCTTGAGCCATTTTGAGTCAAGTATGGCAGCAAAGCTTGTAGTGTCTGAAATATTGGTGAACTCTTCATCTTTTTACACTCACTGAATTTCCTAAAAAAGGGAAATGAAAGAAAGAGTTTTGAAATAGAACAAATCTTAAGTCTCAAACTCCAAAATACTTCAGTACTGACAGTTGTTACAAATGCATCCATTCTGCTTACTGCATTTTCTTGCTGATGTAGAAAATATGCTTCTGTTTAGCATAAATAAAATATTCTTTTCAATTTTTTTTTTTTTAAGGACAAAATGCCTCTTTTCTTCCAAGAAATGCAATAGTCTTGCTTGTTTCATGCATTTCTGTGAATGTTCTGTGCATCATCTTTGAGAGGCCAGGAGTTGCATGGTATATTTATATACAGAGTAGTCTCAACAGGGAACGGTGGGAAGGAAACTTCTGTCTTGGGTGGTTCTATCCAAGGCCTTCTGAAGTTATTAGAAGGATCCCCACCAATTTTTAGTTGTTGTAGCTCATGTCCTTTATGAAATATACTGAAAAGCTGGTTTTTGAACGTGTACTTAAAGTGAATGTATGTGAATCTGTGGTGGTCCTCACCCAGAATATTTTTGCTGTGTTCTGTAGCTCTTCTTCATGCACCTTCTGCCGAATTTTGCCGAGTGCTGGTGGGATCAAGTCATTTTGGACATCCTGCTTTGTAACGGGGGTGGCATCTGGTTGGGCATGGTAGTTTGTCGTTTCTTGGAGATGAGGACCTATCACTGGGCAAGCTTCAAGTAGGTCTAAATTAAAGATTGATAAAAGTGTTTGATGTTATTATATTGAATTCATTTCCTTGGGAAATAAACCTTTGCATACCTAAAGAGCATGTAATGCATGCAATCTGCACGTGCTAACAATGCTGTAAATTTATTGGAAATTTTAAAAACCCATTGCATAGTAATGCTACTGTACAGAATATATTTCTATATATGATTATGTACATACAGTTTTTCCCTTGCAGTCTGACTTACAAGCATTGATACCAAATGAAAATACAAAGTAGTAAAGCTGTTTGCGTTTTCGCTTTATTTTGTACACATAAAACTTTGAAGAAGGCAGTGAAAAACACTATTTGTAATTTTTTCCTCATCTCATGAAATTTTTAAACTATGATTTGGCCTCACCTTGATGAGGCATTAGTGCATCAACTGTCAGCACTAGTTGTAATTGCAGAAAAGGAATGAGGCTGATTCTACCTATGCTGTGAGTTGCCTTACTCATGCCTTACTGTGCCTTTAAAGTAGATGGAGTAATTGCAAAATACAGTCATGTCTGTTGTGTAAAAGGGCAACAGCTTGTGGCCTAGCAAGCAGCAGTTCCTAGCTGTCCAGACATGGTTTCTTCCAGAGTTTTTTTGCCCCTCTCCTGCCTTCCTCCCTGTCAGTTGGTGGCAGGCATGGTTATCTGCTTGTTACCAATGGCACAGATGGAACAAGATCAAGTGCAGTGAATTGCCAAAGGATGTTGCCTTGAGAGATGGAGAAGGATCTCAAATCTTGACTTTCAAAGTTGTACCCTACTTGAATTTCGATACTGCTTTTATTTTTTACTCACAAAATTGTTAATTGCTCTGAGAACCATCTAGCCTTTAGTCTCAATTAAATTTTCATGCAGGAATAATGAGCAGTATAGAGTTGATGGGTTTTTCTGGTTTTAGAGAGTTCACTGAAAGTTAATACAGCAGAATATCTGTGTCAGGGCTAGCCTTTGCTGTCTTTGTGGAATAATCACTCCTCATGTTCTTTTAAATGCCTGAATAGATTTATTTATTTATGGTATGAAGAGGAGCTGCATAAACTGAGAAGCTTTTGCTTGTGCCCATTTGTTTTCTTTCTCTTTTTGGTTTTTTTTTTTTCATTTAATAAACACATATCTTAAAGATTGGAAGGTTACAGGTGAAAATTGACTTCTAGTCCTGTTAGTCTTCCTTCAGAAGAAGAAACTGAGGTTTTTCTTAGATTCCCCATCCTTTGGATGCTCTTGCTCATTCGAGTTAATGTTACCCAAAGCAAGTACCAGTGACATATCTGTCAGATGAACCTCTGTTCACATCCCCTTTCAAAAGGGAATTGAAAAGCCTTCCAGCCTTTAACAGAGCTATCACAGCTCTCTGGAAGATTCACCTCAATCTAATATCAGAACAGCAGGGGTTGTGTTTGCTGAAAGTACCATATTTTCAAACCTGAACCAGGTTACAATTAGTGAATAATGAATTCAACAGATCCTTCGAAGATTGCTGTCAGTGAGCTCTAGAACAAGGCATCTTTGGGATAAAAGCAGTGCCAGCATAGAGCAGGAAAAATCATCTCTACATTTTCCAAGGAGGTTGCAGAATTGCAATCCTTGTTTCTTTCCTTCATGGAGAGAATGACAGATGTGTTTTGTAGATAGAGGAGGGTGGGCTTTCATTTCTGAATGCACCCTGACTGAAACACTTAATAGATTATATTTCTTAATTCAGCCTTGCCTGGTACTCAGTTGTGTCTGTGCAGATCTCTACTGTCCAGCAAAAAAAACGTAGTTATCCTGAAACACCAGTAACATGGCTGTTGAATTTTTTTTTTTTCCCTTGTATATCCCTGTATTTACTCCAGCCCTTCTCTTTTTCTAGGGACATTCACACAACCACAGGGAAAATCAAAAGAGCTGTATTGCAGTTCACCCCAGCCAGCTGGACCTACGTTCGCTGGTTTGACCCTAAGTCTTCATTTCAAAGAGTGGCAGGAATCTACCTTTTCATGATCATTTGGCAGGTAAGAAATAAATGCTGTGAAATCAAAACTGCTATCAGATCAGTTATTATTGGCTGTGTGTGGCTAGAAGGTATTCTAATGCAGCGCAGGTCCATCATTGAAATACACAGTTCAATTAATAGATGATACAGAATTGGTCAGGGCATTGCTCATGGGAGTTACACAATAGTTCAGGAGTGTAGTTACAGAATCTGTGGAAAAACCCCAAATGCGACAGATTGCTGTTTTGGCACCAAATCACTCTTTGAAATGAATAGTTTTAAAAACTGCTAGGCAGTGGGGTTTTGGGGGTGTTTTTTGGTTGCTTTGGTTTTGTTTTGTGGGTGTCTTGGGGGGGTTCCCTTGATTGTTGGGTTTTTTGGGGGTTTTTGGATTGTTTTCCCCATTTCCTGTTGGATGGATCACTGATACTCAGAATTCTGGCCTTGATCCAACAAGACTCTAACACGTCCCAACTGCTTTGCAACTTCATCATCCAAATGCTAGCAGATCACAAAAACTTTTTTTTCCTTTTAATTTGATGAATTTTTTTAAAAGGTAAACCAGAAAGTTTTGATATACTTTTTTTTTTTTTAAATATCATAGAATAGTTTCAGATGGAAGAGACCTTGAAGATCATCAAGTCCAACCTTATTCCTAGCCACACCAATAACTGCTAAACTGTGTCCCTAAGCACAACATCTACCCGCCTCTTAAACCCCTCCAGGGCTGGGGACTCCACCACCTCCCTGGGCAGCCCATTCCAGTGCCTGACCACCCTTTCTGGAAAGAAATGCTTCCTGATACCCAGCCTGAACCTCCCCTGGTTCAGCTTCAGGCCATTTCCTCTTGTTCTGCCCCTTGTCACCAGGGAGAGCAGACCAACTGCCGCATCGCTACAACTTCCCTTCAGGTAGTTATAGAGGGCAATAATGTCTCCCCTCAGCCTTCTTTTCTCAAGGCTAAACAGCCCCAGATCCCTCAGCCTTTCCTCATAAGACACATGCTCCAAACCCTTTACTAGCTTTGTAGCCCACCTCTGGACCCTTTCCAGCACCTCAATGTCCTTCTTGTAGAGAGGGGCACAAAACTGGACACAATATTTGAGGTGCAGCCTCACCAAAGCTGAGTACAGAGGAAAAACATATGATCACTTCTACTTTACCAAATTTTCCTCAGTCATTCATACCTGATTTAGAATATGGAAGTTATCAGAAGACCTTTGCAGTGTAAATTGTCTGATCCCTTAATGGGTTTCTGGAAAGAGCAAATACTTACAAAGACTTCTGTCCCAGACACTTCTGTGAATTACTGGTGTATTCTTACTGGCAGAAATCTTAGACACTCAAAATCCTCAATCTAATCAGCAGGGCTATAGTAGAGCATAAATAGCTTCCCTTTTGTGTTTCAGTTCCATATTAATCTTCACACATTTTCTGTGGTAAGTCATAAAGAGTTACTTAAGTTGAACTCTATTAACTAACTTTTTCTTTTTCCTAGCTGACTGAGTTGAACACGTTCTTTTTGAAACATATCTTTGTGTTCCAAGCAAGCCATCCTTTAAGCTGGGGAAGAATTCTCTTCATAGGAATCATTACAGCACCAACTGTAAGGTAATTTTTTTGCTATGGTGTTTTTTCTTCGTTTTAAAGTAGCTTGACTTCTGGGCACCCAGGAACTGCATATGGTTTGTGAAAAAGTACAGCACACAGCTTTTGCTACCGTGAAAAGCAAAACAATCCTACAGTTTTCAATTGTATTTTCTGACAAGTAATGATAAGGTAAATGTATATATAAATGTCTGTGTTTCCATAGGGATGCAGAACCAGTCTGTTCCATCTTCTGTTTGTATAGCAACTCCTTGTTTTGTGAGTTAGCTGCACGTTATCCTTGATGTGAAAGTGCCCAAGCTGCTAAGGCAGATGCTAACAAAAGTGAGGAAAAGTAGCACTGTTGGTTTTTCTGAGCTCCTGATTCTTATTCCTGTTCTGCCAGGAAACACTGGCATGTTATAAGAACAGATAGAGCATTACCATAGTCAGACTAACAGAGCAGTGTATGTGCAAAGTTTACAGTTGTATAGAAACATAAACCTGCTTCAAGTCATACACATTATTTCATGTTGTTAGCAGAGTACCCTTATAATCCCCTTTTCCTGTGACATAGCTGGAGGAAGACAGAATGCACATAGTTCTGAAGTTAGAGGCAGGGAATTTCCTGTGCATGAATAAAGTGACTTTACCTTGGACAGTTAAATGGCAGCCATGCATTGGTTTATTCTTAAAATACAGCTGTTAGTGTCTCAAGTTATGTGCAGTGATTTCACAATTAAATCACTTTAAACGTTCTATAGCTCCTGTATAGGGTGAGCTTTTAAGTATTTTTATGGCACTTGCCAACCTGTAGAAGTCTTTATTCTTAACCAATCCTTGTATTGTTGAATTAAGAACACTTTTGCATCTGTCAGTGGAAATTGGAGACAGACTGAGGAAAGGAACTTTGTTTTCACTTTGGAATTCCCTTCTCTAAACTCTTAAAAATTTAGGATCATAAAGAACAGAGCAGAATGGTCTGCAGACTGTTTTCAAAATCGTGAGAAATTCTGTTCTGTTCTTGAGAGGAAAACATACCAGCAGCTAGACACCCAGGATAAGGAATAGCTGTACTCAGTTTCTGTCAAGATTCAAACCCACATCTCTCAAGAAAATGCAGTTGTTAATAAATTAAAGACAAACTGGAAGAAGATTCTCTAGTTCTTTCAAGATTCTCTAACTGGAAGATTCTCTAATTCTTTCAAAGCTGTTGCACTTTGCCTAAAAAAATTAGAGATTCAGTGGAGAGGCAGGAGGCTGATATGTAGCTTTGTTAGCCTACTAGGCTGGGTGCTTTCCCAGTCCTTGCTTTCAGGCTTGTTTTCTGTGTTGTTTCAAACTTTGCTCTATGTGATAATCTGTCCTAGTAGAATTGAAGCCATCTAGTAGACATCCAGTGTGTGGTGGGTTTTTTAACCATCAGCACTTCATTTTCAGTATAGATACATCTGTAACATAAACTTGTTTTGTAAATGTAAATACTCTGGGGACTTTCAACCTCACTGAAGAATTTTCTTGTTTCCCTTCTCAGGCAATACTATGCATACCTCACAGATACACAGTGCAAGAGGGTGGGAACTCAGTGCTGGGTGTTTGGGTAAGTGGTTTTTACACTTGGACAAACGTTAAGTATGAATTTAGCACAGGAACAGGCTTTGCATGAAGCCAGTCCTTGTCTTGTATTGGTTTTATTTTAAAGAACAGTATGGAGAGTTTTCCTTTTTTTTTTGGGGGGGGGGGTTTGTTTGTTTGTTTTTTGTTTTGTTTTGGGTTTTTTTTTTTTCTTCTTACCCCCAAGTTTAGAGGAAAGGAAAAATCTGTATTTGCAGGTAGAACTTGGGAAGTGATGGAATGAGTGAGGAAAAGAACAGAAGGAAGAGGTAGAAACTGCTGGTTAAAGTTAGCTTCCTTTGAAGTAGCATTGGCCTTGCTGCCCATATTCTCAGTCAGGTGAGAAGGGCCTTTAGCACTTGCTTGTCGTCAGAGCAATATTTATCTGGCCATCAAGGTGGACATTGCTGCTGTTAGTGGAGTCAGAGCAGAAGACAGTGAAACAAACCACATCTACCAACTCTTTATATTCTGTTCTCAAAGAGGGGAAGGAATAACACTATGAACAATGGTTACCTTGGCTACAGTCTCTTTAAGTGTGTCTCTTGGAGGAGACCTCTAAATGAAGAATTCATGATTGTTTCTGGTGAGAATTTCCTTCTCTAGATGGCTTGACTAAAATGTACTGTTCTGGAAGCCCAACGCATATGCTATTGTCTCATTGTAAAAGCTACTTGTAACTAAGCAGCATAGTAGGGTCACTTTTGATTTATGACTTGGAAGCTTACAAATGGGAAAACCGAAATCACATCTTAATGAAAAAAGAAAAAAAAGAAAGTAAGAAACTACTCAAGAAGCGAATTTCTGATAGCAAAGATTTTAAATTAAAGCAACCATTTCATTCTCTTTGCCAAGATTTAGTGTATGTCTTATTTCCAGAATTGTCTGAAACATTGTCATGTTTAATAGAAGAAACTACTACTGGTTTAAATTGGAATAGCATTTCAACGAGACATAAAATAATTGGATCTAATTTAGAGGCAGTGCTTTGACAAACTTACCTCACCTTTGCTGTTAGTCTCAGGGATGTTACAGAAGTTTCGGAACAGTGCTGGGCTGGAAGGCTTATTTCCAGGTGCACTACACCAATGTAAAGAATGCCTTTTTCTCAACATAATTGAAATGAGAGCAAAGCATGCTGCAATGTAATTGAAGGGAATTCTACTCTGGTTTTAAGTGTACACTGGAGTACATGACACGTGTCGCCTTAGATTTGGCTGGACTTAAATATTCACCTCTTTCACTGACTTATCACCTTGCTGGATGGATCATTTACTGTCTTAAACTCATCACTGTAACATCCAATGGACATACAAAAGCTAGTAACCCTCTTCTTGTTTAGTCTTACTGGTTCTGAATAGGAATGGAGAGTACGTTCTGTAAGCCTAAACCTCCTTGCTTAGGGAAGGTCCCCCTCCTCAAAACATGCATGGTGATTCCTGAAGACATTCTGTAACATACACAGTACTTAAGAGGGATTTCCCCCCCCCCCCCCCCCTCTTTTTTTTTTATTTAAATCATTACGACAGAGTAATCTGTCTTCTTGGGTTTCATGTTTGTTTGCTTTAGTACTGAAGATAACTAACTAATCACACCGTTAAAATGAGTACTTTATTTACAATTAGAATCAAATAACCTTGCTCTATTTGTTCATAAACATCTCAGTAGTTACAGATCAACTGTATTGCTATTTCAGAGATAGGCATTTGAGTACAGATGTTCCTGAAGTCTGTATTTAAATTATTTAGGAACAGAGTTGTTTATCTGAAAAAGGGAATTTTCTCAACTATAGATGGTAATTTTAGATCCTTACAGAAGTCACATTTTAAACCAATTTTATAATTTGGGGGGAATTTTCAAATTCTGCATTTTGAAGAAAGATGAACTACTCTTTTATCCAAGAGAAAGAATATAAACGGATTCCTTTGCAAACTGGAAGTAAGTATGATGCTGAATGTTTACATTCTGGCTCTGAAAAATTGTTAAAGATTATGGAAACTATCATCCATGGCTCAAAGCTCTCACTGTACACATTAATGTCATATATGTCAATGAACATGCCCAAATATCTCTTTATGATCACATAACAAGAACTGCAAAAGAATATTAATCTACAGCCCCATCTTAATGATGAGAAATGTGCATGGTGTAAGTATTCTCCTTGGTACTGCTTACTTCTGTAATCTGCTAGAAAAAAACAGAGCAACACTAGGAGTTCCTGTTGTTTATTGGAAAAGCAGCACTCTTCCAATGGTTTAGCCATCCAGAATATAATTCCTGAAGCAGTTAAAAGCAAGTATGTAGAATATTCTTATCAAGACACCCTTCTGAAGGCACAGATTGATTTTGTAACAGCCTAACCATGGGAATAATTAACATTAGTGCCTTGCATTAGTATGAAACTGTGTTCTTTGCGACTTGACATATACTGTAGGATCCCTCTCAATAGGTGGACAGTAAGTGATGTAAGGCATGAACAAGGCCAGTGCAACGGCTCTGCTGGAAATTGCACCATTTCCATTAAGAGGAAACCTTTCAAAAAGGAACATTTTTTTTTTAGGATGTTACAAGACCATTTAGACTGAATAAAAACTTACGGTGACTTTAGTTCTGTTGAGTATTCTCATCACCCTTCAGCAGGACACTAACACCTTTCACTGTTATTGTTCTTCTATCTTTTGATTTACCAGTTCTTTAACAGTAGTAACTGTTCTGTTGTACAATTCACCTAACCCAAGTATTCTTGACAAGAATAATGGAATGTATAAATGCAGCTGTATCTCTTTTTGAGTCCTTGTTGAAAATAACCTGTTTTGTTTATACCTTCAAGTCTATCCTACCCTCCTGTATTTGTTTCCTGATGGTGGCCTTTCTGCTCCCACTACTGTGGTTCAGTTTAATTATTTTTTTTTTTAGTCTGCAGCTGGATCGTTAAGAATAATATAAAACCAAGGAAGAAAAATAGTTGGTGACCTAACAGAGTAACAGTTCTCTCAAGTTTTTACTAATATGCACCTTATTACTTTGCAGTATTGGTCAATTGGGTGTTATTGCCCCGATTCTAAGTTTTGGCTCCACTCATGCTTCAAGTCACATTAACTGGTACAGAGAAAACTGTAGCTGATTATTTGCACCAGGACCATCTCTGCAATACCAGTGGTTAAGTCATGCACATGTCTTTCCTCCCTCTTTCACAGAGGGAGCTGGATCCTGTCTGCCAGGCGACAGAGATGGTTTTGGCAGCTCCCTGATTGTGGAGAGCGACAGCAGGGAATGGGTCCTGCTGTGTTAGGAGCTGAAACACTTGCCCTGATGTTAACTGTGCCAGCACATGTTTGAGGAGGAGCTTTCCTGCATGTGCTCCTGTGTACAACCTCAAAGTCACTATTGAACGAGTTCAAAATTAAACTTTTATAAATTTAATACTTTCTTTGATTTGCTTCTGCTTGAGAAGAGTCATTTTTCTACACTTCTGCACCACTCATGTTTCTACACTTGTATTTGTTAAAAATACATACTACCTTTAGGACCTATACAAACTAAATGTATCTCCAGGGCAGGTGATGTAAGCTTTGGATTCATAACCACTTGTTCCCCACCAAGGGGTGGACAGGCCTCCATAGCTTCGAGCCTGGAAAGATGTAAACATTTGGTAATGGGGAGAGAGCTGCAGATACTCAGTTTGGCTCTTCTGATGCCAGAGAGGAATGTAAATACTGCAGTTTTGACTCCCACATTGCTCCCGAAATCTGGACCTGAGCTGACAAACTAAAACAAATGCATGGATTCTCAGAGAACTTGAAATGCTGTTTCATGTTTATTTTCTCATTAAAATTCATCTGAAGCAAGCAAAGTTGCCTACATACAATTGTAATAAATTCACATCCAGTGGAGACTCTCAGAGAGAGGAAGGCAAAATGGCATTTTATTAAAGACTACAGGCACTTATATACCAGTAACAGAGCCAGCCCTTTGTGGGTGGTATCCTACCTGGTTCCTACGTTTCCGTTACAGCATGGGATCTTCCGCATTGCCACATCCCTATACTACCACACACACTCTTGCTTGTTCCCTGGAGAAGCAGAGGTTTGTGGAACTGTGAACTGACAGTCAATCACATTTTGTATGCTGTGTATGCTGAAGAAAAATACGGGGGGGGGGAGGAAATTTCCCAAAGAATTTCAATTACTGGTGGTGTTGGGGAGGTATGTGCTTACTAGAGACTAGTGATTGTTTAGAGCTGAAAGCCTGGGATCTGGGTTGTGAACGTGCAAGTTAAGTCTTTAGTATGTTTAACCACTTCCCCCCCCCTCTTTCACCCATAGGGTTATTGCCTTCCTTGAAGCTATTGTGTGCATAAAGTTTGGACAGGATCTTTTTTCCAAAACACAAATACTGTATGTTGTGTTTTGGCTTCTCTGTGTGGTAAGTGAGATTTCTCATGTGAAACATAAAGCGTGGCAAAAGTGTTGAAAGCATCTAAATAGCTTCCTCTCTGGAACGCTGGCAAAGAGCTTTGTGCATGTGCTAGGAAAAGCAAATGCTAGTTTATTTAGAACACACTTTGAAGGGACTAGAGTAACATTTTTCTTACTTCTTGACATAGCAGAATATAGCCTCTTTACTGGTGCTCAACAATGAAACAGAATTGTAGGGCACTTAATCTTTATGAGAGAAAATGTTTGTTTGATTGAGGCTAACTTTGGTGCTGCTTTCTATAGTGCCTACTGAAAGGAACAGGAGTTAATGAATAGCACTAATAAGTAATGCATGTTGTTTCACACTGAAGTCTTACAACTACAGAAACAATGCTGCTTTATCAGGCAAATCATTCTCACTCAGCCTGTAACTTTCTGTACTTCAGTAAGATTACTGCAAATGCAGCGTGAAATGCCCGTTTCAGACCAGTAAATGGATGTTTGTCTTGCCAAACTCCTATGTCAAACACATATTTAATGGTCAGGAAAAATAAGGCATTTTTAATGGGCTGACAGATAAATACTTCTCCCTTCTAGTTGGGAACACGTTTTGACCAGGTGATAGGCAGTCAGAATTTATTGTTCTTTTATTTAGCCTGACAGTTTCATTCCTGAAACTTCAGAGGAGCAAAGTATTGAATTGCTTCCTGGATCAGAGCACCACCAAACCAAGTGTGTAAGCTAGCCTGAAGCCTGGGGCAGGTGGAAGGAGAATTCCTTTTTCTCAGACTGGTTGTTTCTGGTAATATACCTACAAGTGCCTCCCACTGCCTTTGAATGATAACTGCACAGGGTGAAGTCAAAAATCCCGTTAACAGCGTATCCTGCGTGTATGTGAGTGATGTGTATGTACTCTCAGGTTCCCATTGCAAACTGGTACATATACCCCGTGGTGCCAGAGTGTGTATGTGTAACTCAAAGCACGACTCTCTCTCATCCTGACAAAGGATGCAGAGAGAAACAGAGCATGAAAGTCTCTGAATGTGGAATCTCCAGGGACGCTGAGACTTGAACCAGCAAGGAATTTGGAAAAATCTTTGCAGATGATTTTTTTTTCTCCTCCCTTGTTCAGGCCTTTACAACTTTCCTGTGTTTATACGGCATGGTGTGGTACGCAGAATACTATGGGCACCGCGAAAAGGTACGTCAGTAGGAAGCCTGCTTTTGTTTTATACCAGAGTTAGAATGCATTCCTCCTAGATATTAGAATTCTTTACCAGAACTAATATAAATGGGGGTGAGGGGGGATGGTCCAGAGTCTTAACTGAAGTCAATAGAAAGAACTCTGAATTCAGTGGGCCTTGGACAGATCCCAAATTACACTGTGGTTTCTAAAGAATGCTGTCCTCTTAGTAACTCAAAATGAGGCCGTGATTTTAGCAAAGCATTCAGGGATGAATGGTTAGCTAATGCTCCCATTGTACAGGTGGAATGCTAGGGGAATATTAAGAATACTTCGTTACACAACAGGCACATGGCAAAGGCTGAGTTGTTACTGTGTCGTCTCTGTTGTACCTTCTAACTAGGAAAAGTCCTAAGTGCTGTCTGAATGTTTTACAAGGACTTCTGCTGCAGTTCAAATTTGCAAGTCTAACTGCAAAAAGAAGTGCTGACCACAAGAACCAGTATCCCAATGACAAGTGTCCTTCTTGTTTTTGCAGACCTTATCAGAAAGTGAAGACAGCCCCTACAGTCCAGATGCTTCCTGGCTTCATTCTAAATTCAGCAGAGGTATTGGTCCTTCTGCACCTGTATTCTTGCAGTGGTAGCATTAAGGCTTAGCTCTAAGAGATGAGGCTTGAGAAACTTACCTTGGAGAAAACTGAACTTATTTAAACATCCCTGCAGGAGCTATACAGATAAATAATCTGCCGAGCTATTTGGCTTTACTGCCTTTTTGTCTTCTAACTCTTGGAAATGTATTTATTTTTTTAATGAAGCAACTGAGTTTTTCTGCCTTCATTTCAGGCCATTCTGGTAGGTTTAGGGTATTATGCATTTCTTAACTCATCTGTGATCTGTGGACAGATCTTTTTCTCTGAGCATTGCATGTTTGATTTGAAACATATAAATATGAATTGTGCTTTTGTTCCTGCTTGTTAAGAAACAGTCAAGAACATGCCCTGGAGCTTGTATTCTTACTGCTGCTTGCTTAATCAAGACAGTGCTGAGGGTCATAAACAGCTTTCTCTTTCCTAAGCAAAGGCAGCCTCTTTCTCTGACTTCTTTTCCATGTCTAGAGGACTGTAAAGTTACTTTATTCCTCTGTGAACTCCTCAGTGTGGTTTTGCTTGTTGAGCAAACATCAAGATTCACACCTGGAAATTATCTCTGTCAGAGTTTGTGCTCCAGATGTATCATTATAAATATTTCTTACTTATATGCTTGAAAAGCACCTACAGCATAGCTTCTTTATATTTCGTACATGATTGTTTCTGGGTGCTGATACTAATTTTTTCTCAGTTCAGTAAATTTGTGGACTTCTATATTTTGTAGAAAAATGGCTTGGATGTAAAATATTTTTCCCATTTATGAATAGTGGAGAAATCTGGCCCAGCAAATTTTTCTCTGACTATTACTTCATTCATTAGAAATTGCATCCTTTTTCATGTTTTGCTCTTGAATTCTTGTTTCAGTCACGATTGTCTCCCTTTACTTTCTCAGAGTCAAACATGGTCTGTCACATGAAAGACTGAAAACAAGAAGTGAACTTTTATGAGGATCTGTGACCTTGTTTCCATAGTTCTTAATTTCTGATAGTAGTACCTGCCAATAACAAAATCGTGGAGGTTTAATTATTGATGCCATTTAAAATACAGGATGTTTGACCACTGTATTCTGCTCTAGCAAACTTCTGAATTTCTTTAGAAGAGGAAGAACTTTACCAGAAGTGCTAAGAATTGCTTTTAAAAAAAAAAAAAAGCCACTAGATGGAGTACGAGTATCAGCCAGCTTGTGTTAGCCTGATGTAATCCATGCTGCAATCATGATAGCTTTAGAAAGTCTTACTGTCTATTAGAGAAGAACTTGACAATGTGAAATACATTTTTGACATAGATATATATTTCATTTCTCAGCAGGTGCTGACAATAGTCCACCAAAACCTTCAGTCAATAATGAAAGCCATTCATCTAGAAGGAGGAATCGGCACTCCAAATCAAAAGTAACAAATGGAATCAGCAAGAAATAAGAATGGTCTTTTAAGATATCCTACAGTGTGACCAGAGATGATAAAGAAAATCAGGCTTGGTTCTGAATTTTCAAATAGAAGATTGATTTTTAAATGTAAAAGTTAAAAAAAAAAAAAGGAGGTGTTGGAGAAAAGGATGATCCAGATGGAGTCACCAATGTACTGCAAATCCATTGCCTGCTGACACTTGCCATTCACTGATTTAAATCTATTTTCTTCAGCATGTGGCAGCAAAAGCTAATGAAGAGCGTGCTGGAAAGAATTTTGTCATAGCAGGTACACCCTGTTTTGTGTTCAGGTGTTGCAAGCGCATTTTTAATATATCTTAGTTGAGGGCTTTACACATGAAAGTTAGTAAACTGATAATCAGTTGGCATAGTAGACTGAATGGTTTTTTGCATTGTTTTACTGTGGTTTTGTTGTTTTCTAGAAGGTTATGCAATCCTTTGACTAAAAGCAACGCTACCCTTCTCTCTGTCTCACAACTCAACTTTTCTATACGACAGTTAGTATGTATTTGAAATTTCCATACTTCTATCCAGCTGCTTCCTTTTTTTCTAAAGGCTCTTTAGACCTGGTGACAAGGGTTTACCAGGGAAGAAATGAGCCCAAGTTTCTTGTAAAGGATTTGAAATGGATCTTCAAACAGGGTTCTTTTGTTCTGAATTATTCTTCTGCTTGATTGTTACACATTTGATTTCTTTTAAGTACTTATATAAAAACCCATTGCAAAGTAGAGGGCCAAGCTTCCCGCCCTCAGAGACAAATGTCATGCCATTTAGTTGGTTTTTTCTCCTTTACTGTAGTGTGTTTTGCATTTTCAAGTGCAAATATGTAGGTTTGGGTGGTTTTTTTTTTTTCAGCTGTGCCACAATTTGTACAATGTTCCTTCCCACTTCCCTCCAATTTGCCTTTGCCTCAGCTGGAACCAGACTGATACCAGAAACTGCTTTGAAGGCTCTGATGCCCTGCTAAGCCTGATGATGAGGCAGTTTCTTGCTGAAGCTGAGTTGCTTACTACTTCCATAACCATGCCTTTTTGTGAAGGCTTGCTGTAGTGTTTGGTGTCTGAGAGGCAGCATGATAGTACTGTGATATACCCCACTGCTTCGGTATTTTCTGTCATGCAGATACCCAACAGCAGTCATTCTTTCTTGCAGGGTTTTTTTTAATGTGTGGTTTGGTTTTTTGTTTGGTTCGGTTTTTTTAAATGTATTTATTCTGACACCTAGGAAAGTGGATAATCCTCCAGCAGTGAATGTAACAGTTAAGTCCAGATAAACAATCAAGAGCAATCAGTTCCTCTATTAAGTTATCAAAATGGTTTTGTGCCAATTAGGTTTTGAGATCCATGGGGTTCAGAGGGGTGGATAGCTTGAGCAAGGATCAGTGATACCCAGTAGTGGCTTAGCCTTCATAAGAAAATGGAATTTCCTTTTTTCTATGAATAAAATTACTGTGATTTGCCATAGGCTAAGTACTAAAAAAAAAAAAAAAATTGCAACAGAGACTTTATACAAGTGTATGATACTGTAAATAGGAAAAAGTACCCTCTGTAATCCATTAATTCCTATGTGCCACAGATTATCAATGTTTTCAATGCACTTAAGTGTTGCTGCTTAACTCCTCAGAGGCCCTTCACCTCCCACCCCCCTTTTCAATCAAAGTATACAACTTAGGAAGTAACACAGTAGAAGCTGTGTCATCATTGCGACAGTGACATTAAATATTACCTGAGAAAAAATGTTAGGAAGGTCTTCAGGCTTTCCTACAACTACTTGGATTTCATTCATACTGTGTATTGCCTCCTTATTTGTAGTGTACTACATATTGATGAATGTATTTGTAGATTTCTTTGTATACAGAGACTTGTCAACATTTTTTTATTTTTCTTGGCTAATAACTCAGTCTGTTTAAGACTGAAGAACGGCATTGTAAATTTTCTGTCAATTCAATACCAAAGCAAGGGATTGGTAGTCTAATGGTTTAGATATCTTAAGTACTGTGGTTTTCAAAGGTGAGAGTCTGTCTTGTACTAGCGAGGCGTATACACATCATCTATGTATACAAAGCTTACAGGTGTAAGCAGATGCTCAAGTACAAAATCTACTTGCCTGTGGGGACAAGCATGCATTCTGTAAATGCAGACCTGGTGCTCATGCTGCTGAACTGCACCCTAAAAATATTGGAAAGGCAAATATTGAAGTGTCATCTTCTTGGAAGCTGACTTCTGTATACTATTACAACAGCTTGGCCTTGGAGAAATGTTGTTTGACAACACCTTGAAAAATATTTCCCATGAAGCCTTTTTACTTTAACTCTTTTTTGTTTGTGTTTGGTTGTGGGTTTTTTTGGTTTGTTTTGGTGTTTGTTTGGTTTTTTTCTTTTTTTTACTCCTTTAAAAGAGGAACAGGTAGGGAGAGGGGAAACTTAGGTAAACAATTCAAGTGCTGCTTGGAAAGTGGCACTTCATGTCCTCTGTCAGCGGTTCTGGCTGGAATTTGCCTGTGTTCTCACAAGTCCTCCACTGACTGACAACTGTATTTTCAGCCTGTCGTTTTCGACAGGAGCTTTGCACGGGCAGGCATTGGAAAGGTGCTTCTGATCACTACTGTAAGATTGGTGATCTCAACTTCATCAGCTGCTGCTGAATCCTGTGTGCGCATAACACCTGCAGTGACAAATCACGGAGCTGTTTAGCAATGAGCATCCATGTACAAGTTCTGCTGCTTGAACAGTATTTTGTAACAGTCACAGATGCACTGTCTGATTTTTAACTACTACTTCTGTCACAGCCTCTCATTCCTACTTTCCTGCTTCTGATGTTCTTTCCTTTCTCTGGCCTCTAGTGATCTCCCCTGCTGCTATGGAGAGATCGGAATTGGCCCTCCAGAGGCTGCGCATCAGTGATGTCAGTCATTGAAGGAAGGCTAATTTGGGGCAGCATGGTGTAAGCAGAGGGTAGTAGCAAGAACTTTTAAGTAGCAGATTAAGTAAAAATGAAAAGTATTGAAATGCAGATATGCAGTGAACCAGAGCTAGCCTCGAGTACTGGATTCCAGTGTTGAAGTTGCTGCATGGATCGTACACAGCATCTAATTAAGTATTTGGAGTGTAATTTCAACCAGTGCTGTTGTTACTTCTGAGTGAAGATCATCATTTGATGTTCCAGCTGTTAAAACATGAATAGTTTTTTACTTTGTTATCACAAGAGGACGCGGATGTTGCCATGTATTCAATAGTTTTTGAATAGTTGCTCTGTATCGATTGCAAAGTATTGTATTTTGCAATAACTCAGTAAATCAACCCATGTCACTAGAACGTGTGTGTGTCTGTACCTGCTAGGCAAAGGAAGTGATTACATACTGCCTTTAGAAGCTATTACTGTTTATTTGATGTAATTGTGTGCTGGCAAATGCTGTGGTTCCTGAGCAGCCTTTGGTCCACAATAAGGTTTTGCTGTAATTTGTTATTTTGGAGCAGCAGATCTAATAATATGAACAGTTATGCTACGCCTTTTAAAGTTTCTTTTGTGTACAGGGTAAGTCTTGTCTTAATTATTCTTTTAGGATATGCTTTTGTTTTACTATTGGATGGGAGAGCTGAGTTGCAAAATTGTCTCGTGACTTTTGCAGAAGAAATGAGACTTCCTTCAGCACTTTTCACACTTGTATTTGTTAAAAGTACGCAATTTTGTGTCCAGGACCTGTTCTGTAGTGTATTTTTATTCTCTTTGTTCAGTCTGGAGAGCTGCTTAGCAAATTTATCAAGTTCCCTCATACTCTAAAAATGAGTCCAAGTCATGGTTATATGAAAGGACTTTGGAAATTTTGGAGATCAGTTTATTTCCACCTCCTTCCTATGTGTTTAATTTCGACAGCCTCTTCTTCTGTTTCCATCATCTCTCAGTAGAAGGCCAGAATTGGTCTCCCATGCTGGAATTTTATTCTCTCACAAAGGAACAGTCCTGCCCTCAACAGTCTAAATTATATTATGGTAAGACCAAGTGCGTTTTTACTTCAATTTAGAAAAAAGTCTGGGAAAGAATGTAAATTGTAAACATTGAGTTCCTATAATCAGCAACAATGTAAGTGCCAGACTATACTAAGCATACACATGGGTTTAATTTTCATAGTTTTCATGGATCTCAATTTGCAGATGATCATGAAGTAACTAGATGGCTTATTTAATGTCTTTTAACATTACAGCAGGGAATTTACTGCAGTAGCATTCCTATGGCCCTGATCCAAAGTATGTTCTACAACTGCTCTGCCCTCCAGTTCAGTATTTCTGTGGTTCTTGCTTAAAAAAAAAAAAAAAACCAAAAATGTTTGTGTGTGTATATATACAGACAAATTTACCACATGACCTTTCTCATCAGACTGCTCAGGGCCTGGTTGAGTGTGGTCTCTGTGCCAAGGACTGCTGTGCGCCTGGACATGTGGAAGCATCTGAGTCCGCATGTACCTCAGTGGTGCCCGAGGACACTAGGCATTCATCTCAGCTGCAGCCCCTAGATGATGCTGTGACACAAACACACAGAGAACGTGACCTGGATTGTCCAACGTTGCTTCTCATTGTGGGCTACTGGCTTTAGCCACCTTGGCTCGCTTGTAAAGACTTCATAACTCCTGTTGACTTTAATTACATATTTAGAGAGCAAGAGTGAGAAACTTCTATTTTGGTTTCTACCAAATGCACAGACTACTAATTTGCTGTCAAGAAAGTACCTTCCGTGTTTGAAGGGAGCTCTGCTCTCCCCAGAGGATCTTTGGGATGAACCTCTGGGCTGGGTTCTTCTGGCTTTCCTCCTCTTCCCACTGTCCCTTGTGTAGGGCAGCTGGGTGGGACCGGGTGAACACTGTTGGAAAAGGTTGGTTTTTGCTCCCAGGAACTCAGCTGGCCCAGGCCACAGTTTCCAACGCTGCCTGCTTGCCTGAGTTTCTGGCTGTAGCAATGAAGCTGCGAGTTTGTCTGCTTGCTCAGCTGAGCCTGTCCATCATCCCTGTTGTTCTCTTTGGGAAAAGGAAGCCACTGTCTGTGGATTATTATTGCTTCATGTCTTTATTTGGCTCACTTTGGGATGGCTCGGTGTATTTCAGCAAGCATTCACAACTTCATACCATCTGCAAAGAATTCCCTTTTTTTCTATTAAGAGCCACTGAGTGTTTTTTCTAAAGAGCTGGAGAATCTTCTTAGTCCTAAACCTTGTACCAATTACTATGACTTCTAGCTGTTAGCATTGAGATGCTCCTCTTGGCTTAGGGGACAAAAAAACCCAACCTCATTTAAATTGTATGCGGTCAGCTGAAAGAAGAAATTGCAGCAGTTACTCCTTGCAGGAGGAAACACAGTGTCCTTGCTTTTCTCGGTTGGTTTCTGTGCAGGGTGGGCATTAATAGAAACCTATTTTTGTTGTAGCCTGACTTCAGTACTTAATGTAGAGGAAAAAGAATACAGTGAAAAATAGCACTAAAGGATACATATTTCCACTAATCAAATAAACGATCTGGAAGGAAACCAAGACCTGTTATTAAATTAAATGAGACATTTAGTTTGTTGGCTTTTTTTTATTCTGTATGTGCTGCAGGAGCTGTAGGTGAGGCAAAATGATGCTTACAGCTTCTAATATACTCTTATTTCTGCCCATTTCCCAACTTTGCCATATTTGGATCTCAAATCTGGATTTGCACATTCCATTTGCCCACATATAAAATGCATTTGGAATAGCAGGACCGAGGCGGAGAAACCAGATAGAGCTGAATTGCAGTTTCCTAGTGACGTGTTCTCTAAACATCCCAAAATATCTCTCAGGGTGAAGTGTTCCACTTGTTGACTTTGGGTTTCAGCAGCACACGCCGTTCATTGAGGCCAGATGCTTCTCACAGGGATGGTAACATGATTACCAGTAATGATCTTTCATGCTGTAGAGTTTTCTTTTTGCTTCCATCTTGAGGGAATTTCTTTGAAACAATGCATAGGACCTTGCAAACTTAATGGGGGCATAGTCTGTAAATTCATGTTAAAGATTAGAAATGGGGACAAAGGGTAAGTGACTTGTCTATGTTTCCTCAGGAAGCTGAAGACAAAGAGAAGAGTAAGATCCCAGACCTACAGTTCCCATGCCGTTACCAGTAATTATCATGGGAATTGCTAAAAAAGGGCTTCTGTGGTAAATCCAACAATGTTATCTGCATCTCTTAATCCCCCAAAATGAAAACACGCTGTGCTTTACAGAGAGGGTACAGGAACGAGGTGATACTCCTCCATTCACATAGTCTAGTCTTCATTTGAGATTGCTGGGTTACTTCAATTTGCCTGCTTTTTCCAATGAGTTTTCCTGACAAATACTTCAGCTGTTGATTTAAAATTAGGGTTTGCTAGATGTAGGGCAAAGTAGATCCTTGGATCTCCAAGGCCTGCTGGGGCAGTGTGGTTCTGAACCAACCTAGCGTTTCTCTGCTTCTCTTGTCAGTGCTTCTAGTCCACGACATTTGACTTCCCGAGGGCTGACACAGGCAGCTCCTTTTGCCTTCTTCTACAGTTCACCAGGTCCAGTGATCCTGGCTGAACCAGGGCTGCAGAAGGGACAGCAGCCAGATGTTGGCAGTGGGATTCTTATCCTGCGTTTCAATCAGAACTGATTGCAGAGGGAAATCTTCGTCCTTTGGAAGACCATTCCCCCACCTATGTGAACAAAATAGCAGCTGGAACTGTTCTGAAAGAAATGACATGGCAAACAACACTTTGATCTCATGGGCTCCTTGCCGCTTCTTTGGGCACGTGCAGATGCTGTACCCATTCTCCCTGCAGAGCCACGCTCCTTAGAGGATTATTTCAGACCTTTTGCTTCTTGCAGGTGAGTGTTTCTCACGAGCCTGAGTCAGTTTGGTCTCTCGGGTAACTACAAGGCTGTCTGTACTGGGGGCCTCCGCAGTGACCGTCACTCGCTTCTTGCTTAGCTGACCATCTGACCCCTAGGAAGGCGCCAGGGGAGCATTCTGAGAAAAGCTGCTCTGATCAGCTGATAGCACAGTCCCCCTCTGTCTCTCCGAGATGTGAATCTTTCAAATTTAGCTCTCATTATCTCGGCCATGGAGATGGCCAGGGGTGATACTCGTGAGCCACGGGCTGTTAAAACTGCCCCAGGCCCAACCCCATGGCAGATAAGCACCCGAGCAATCGTCGACTCAAAAACACACTGCTATAAATCACTTGGAGCTCCAAGCACTGAACAGCAGTTGGCTCTCTGGAGACCTTGACATCTGCAGAGCCCAAAGCTGGGATAACACAGGGAGTCTGGCCACCACATCAACTTAGATTTTCTTTTCTTTGTGATGAACAACTCCATATTATTGCAGAGAAACTAATTTGCTTTGGGGGCGTGTGCCCAGACATGCATTGCTTTCCTGCACGTGCCTGAGTAAACTGATTTGTAGAAGTGTGTCGTTTGGCACAGTCCTGATAATAACACCAAGACCTTAAGGCCCTCATGGTTTTGGTTTTGCATTTATCAGAGTTGCTGGGTGAGCTGATCTCCTTTCGATCGTGCTGTTTTCCCTGTTCTGTTGTAGCAAGAGTAAATGAGATGATGACATGAGTGAGTTTGTATGAAGGTAGAATCTTTCTGCTGCTTAAATACTGCTCTGGAACACAGGTTTAGGGACCAGCGACCTAAAAGGGGATGGGGTTGGGGGGGGACTGGCCAGGCCCTGGAGTTTGCTTCCATCAGCTGTGCTCTTCTGCCTCGAGACACCAGAGATCTTTCATCAAGGACTAATTACTTTTAGAACTTGACAGGAGGATGCCAACCATTTCAAAGTGAAAAGAAAAAGGAACCAAAATGCAGCTTTTGTTTCTGTGCCGAGTTCCTGGCTCATCTCTGTCCTTCAGCTGAATGTGATCCCACAAGGCTTCAGCTTTCAGTGGGTGGAAAGGTGTCCTGGTGATAGTCTGGGTCAGCCTCTGTCCTGCCTCACTCAGGATTGCTTTTCACTGCTCTCCCTCAGCAGCCATATCACTCATACCCACACGCAGTGCCCAGCCTCTCCCCGTCCAGCAGCAGAACAGGGTGCCTGGGTCTGTATCCATTTGGGACCACTGACAGGAGAGCCTAAATTAGCTACGGAGTCGCCACAGGCTTCTTTGCCAGCCTGTGATACTCAGTAGGCACCTTCAAAGAGCAAGGGAAGTTGTAGATGATTTAATTACCCTCTGGAGTCCCAGGTGACCTCCAAAGGAGCCTCCACTGCCAGAGGCTACACCAGCCTTCTCATTGCAGCTCCTCCTGCAAGCACCTCGACTGCAAGGGAGGAGTCAGGCCCTCGTCCCACCTCGCTCCGTTGATGGGAGCCATCCATCTCTTTTCCCTGTTGCTCCTCACAGTGTGATGCTGTTTTCCAAATGCAGAAATACTGTACTCTAGCAAGGGATAATTCCCATCCCAACAGATGTATTTGTCACCCCTCTGCCCGAGGGTGGGCTTTTAGGATGCCACTGATACTCCGAGGCCCTTACAGCATCACAAAGGAAATGAAGGGATCCACGCTGCAATGAACATGTCCTTCACTTGCTTTCTTACAGGACCTAAATTTGATGCCATTATCCTACCAGTATAAGAATCCATCCTTCCTTTCCCTTCCTTTCCCTTCCTTTCCCTTCCTTTCCCTTCCTCTTTCAACTCTCCCAAGCCATAATTCACCTTCCCCAGTTTCTTTCTCTAGGAGCTAGCTGCAGCTGTCAGAGGGGGTTAAACAATCTCACTAGGAAGCAGAGAACTTTATCATAGCCAAGGAGGATTAACACATGCATAATCCCCTTACAAAGCCACTTGCTTTGCAACTCCGGTGTGTAAAAATAAAAAAAAAAGATTGGATCAATGTTATTTTTTTCATATCTAATTTGAGAACAATAGAGCACATTAAGTAATTAAAATGTTCACCTGTAAGGTGCTTAAAAGCAAGGCTGCTGGCAGATATATAATTAGCTCCGGGTACCTGCTTGTTTGTTTGCTTCAGTTAATTTACCTGGTGTGGAGTCTTTAGGCTTGAAGCTTTATGTAGAAAACATTTTGTTGTTGCATAAGGTAATGTGGTGGACAAGCAGGGGCCAAAGAGAGAAAAATCAAGACAATTTACTGAGTCACCATACGTGCTAATATAAGTCACTCCAGGTCCTCTTTGCTAAGCCATCTGCAGGAGCGTGAAGCCTCCAGTACTTGCACTGATAAGCCGTGCCTCCAGAAATCAGCCTGTGGGATCTGGTTCTCTTGCTAAGCTGCCTTTGAAGGTTGGGGGTTGTTTTGCTCTTGGTTCCCCTGGGGAAGTTTTCCCGCCTTTCTAGTCTTTCCCGCTGATCAGAGCTACAGCTCCAGATCCATAGGTGTTTGTATTCGGGTGGCAGGCTATGGTAAAGCCCAGGGATTTTTTGCACAGTATAAATGATTGTACTTCCCTGTAGGTCTCCAGTTCAAGAGCCACAGGAGGCTGATCCTGTCAACAAGTGAACTCTTCCTGGCTTCTGCTTTTTTAGTGAAGTGTTGGTTTCGTGGCTTCTGACAAGTGCATCTCAATATAAAAATCGTGAGTTGACTTTTCCCCCTACCTTTTTCTTCCCCCCCCCCGTGGAAAACTCTTCTTTGCCATCCTGTATTTAGTCTAGTACATAGGGACCGAGGACTAAATACCTGCCTGGCATCTCCCCTGCTCCATCCCAGCCTCCACATTCCCTCCAGGAACTGCAAGTAACTTTCAGCAATCTGTGGATGTTTAAGAGGCCTTAGATAGACTGAAGATCCTGAGAAGCTCCTCCACCACAGCCTGCCTCAGCCTTTCCCGCTGCCATTGGGCTGGAACAAGAACAGGCAGCTGCTGGTCATGGATAAGGCCACCGAAGCTGCAGGAGTTTTACCAGAGATGGCTCCGTCTGTCCATTCAAGTGACTCTAAGGCCAAGTTACCCATTAATGCCCGCGGTTTACTAGGTTTGATTTGAACAATGCACTGTATACTGCAGCCAGGCTGGGTACCCAACTCTTAAACCCTAATTTCTCACTGTGGCAGAGTTGCTTAATGCAAGGCTGGCACCTGGCCCCTGTGACGCTTGACTAATATCACAGCTCAGTGCCTCCAGCCACACGAGCCTACAGCTCCACAGGAGTGACTATATCAGCTCCCTCAGCCTATAGCCACAGAAATGCCTTTTCCTCGCAGAGCAGCAGCTGCCTTCCTGAGCTGGCATGGCCAGAGCACAGGAGACAGCCGTGCCAGGAAGGCACGGGACCTGCTCCTCTCACACTGCCATGGAGCTTCCAGCCCCGCAGTGCTGTGGGATGTCTCAACCCAGCTGCCACCCCTGCTTTCAGCTGGTGACCAGGCAAGGGGGCCTTCAAACACAACTCGGGCAACAGACACAGGGGTGAAAGGAGGACAGATCTCAGACATAAGGCATTCTGTCTCTTTTCTACCCCCTAATCTTACCTCTGGCAGCCTGTGTTTGGCCATTACTGAGTGAGCTAATCAGCTCTCCCCATGTGCTGTGAGTACCTCCAGCTGGTCCTCGACAAATGATGAAGGAAGTTACAGGGCTTGACCTTCATCAGAGACCCCTGTGAGGAGCTGGGGGCAGCAAGCGCCATGCTCAGCCACTGTTGCAGGCAGACAGGCTCTCTGCAGCCCAGCACCACGCCACTGATGGGAAATCCTCCCAGGGAGCCCCAAACCAATCTCGAGTTACTCTCCAAGCCCGGCTGAGGCTGCAGGAAAGAAACAGGGTCTGGTGTCCACCAAGCATCGAGTCAGCTATCTCCAGAGGTGTGGAGTGGTGCTATGAGTCCCTGATAAGTACAGCTAGGAGCAGCCAAAGAACTCCGTCAGAAATGCCTATGTGAACAGTTGGGATGGAGCAGGAGCTTGAAAACACATCTCCAGGCAAGAAACTGCAGACCTTGAGAGACTGACTCAGAAATGGGACAAAAGGTAACAATTGTGCTTGTTTATCATTTTGAGGATCTGCCTCACCAGCTGATTTTACCCTTCCTGTTTCATATGGGTCACCCTGACCTAATTTTCAGAAAATATTTCTGGATTTCACAAAGCCACGATGAAGTCAGGAGAAGTAAGAGCACAGAGAAGGCTTCCCTGGTAGGCTTGCAAGTGCAGGCGGGCTTGGGGTAGAGAGTCTTCAGCTGTATTTCTTTCCCCTGCTCCTGGACTACAGCATTTTCCTTACAAAGCCTCCCCATTTCAGAGGTGGCTGGTGGCAGGTTGCAGTGGTGTGACTGAAAGGGCCAGTACAGGACTCTGTGGCTACCTGAAGAAATCTGATCTGAGGCTTCCCATTTGAGCTAAATCTCTTCTTCCCCAGCAGAGATAAAGGTTAACTCAGCTGTGCAAACTAATTTATATTCAGCAGCACGCGACCATAAACTGTACTTTCTGTTCTTGACAAATATGAATATGGTATTTGCTCTGAAAATTCACCATTTCTCATGCAAAATCTTTCCCCTTCCTGTTTGCCTCTGCGATGTAGTTTTGCTTGGCAGATGGACAGTGCAGAGGGGTGGCCAGGCTGCGTGGGAAAGAGAGAGTGCCCGGGATATGGGGTGTCCTCTTTTCCTCTGAACTCTCGTGCAAGTTTTAATAAATTTGTGAGATACAAATAGAAGAAGAAGAATGTTCTACCAAACTCTTGAGCACCAAGGGAAGACATCTTCCAGTGAGAGGATGGGCAGGACAGTGGTAGATACAGCCCGTTAATGGAAAAGTTGTTTCAAGCCCTTTTCTATCTTGGAGATTACATTTAACTAAGGGACCTGTCAGGACTCAGAACTGTTATTCAAAGGCGGAGAGTATTTTTTCAGCTGTCCTCCCTGTACTGCTGAGCCTTTGCTCTGGATGTAAAGGCCTGGAGTAGAGACTTTGCTAACTGGAAGGAAGTGCTTGGCTTCACTCCACTCCACTCACCAAAGAGCACCCATTGTGACCAGCATGTCACAGGGCTCCTGGTACAATTTTCGGTGCCCTTAAGGGAGGCATATCAGAAATATCTCTCAGTTGCCCAGCCAGCTTTGCCACTGTCTCAGTCTGGAAGTCACTCCAGGAAGAGTTTTTCAAGGATTTGAAAGTTTAGTTTTATAAACTTCCTACTCTCTCCCAAAATTGGCAGACGCTGACGCCCTCTTTTTTCTGGAATTATCATCTCTGTCCTGTAAAAACTCTGAAACTACTTATATAAGGTAAGTCAAATAACATTTTAATAAGTTTCTGCTCAAGCCTGGGAAATAATGGAAAAACTCTCTACCTGAATATTTTTACGTCGTCATTCAGAAAATGCATGTGTGTGTCGGTGTGTATATATATCTATATCAACATTCACAATTAATTTCACTTTCTCTGTGTGCTGGAAAAATAATGAAGAAAAATTCTTGGGTAATATTATGCAGTTGGCCCCAGAGCTGTTTTGGGGTTACTATCCAGCTTCTTGCCCTCAGAACAGAAGAGCTGATTTTACATTCTGCCCGTTCCCAAACCCGTCATGTTAAACATGGGACTAACCCACAGGCACAGAACTGAGAAGCAGAGGAGATGTGGAAAAGCTATTCAAGAAGCTGGCAGTTGGCAACGGGATCTTGAAAAATTATTTCCTTGGATTCAACAGAATTCCTCCTTTGCCCGCTCCAGACAGCACTCTGCTAGGAGACCGTCTGGGCCCCTGTAGTTGAGGCAGCTTTTGAAATCTCAGCCAGCTCCTGAGCAAGCAATAAACTAATCAGAAACTGCCTTCAGAAACCTCTGCTTTCTTGGGCACTGCTGTCTCCTTGCCCAGGCAATATGCTGCCCATCACCAAATCCAGAGGCAGCTTATTCCCGCTCGAGCCTTGAGCAGGTGCCTCTGTCTCCTGGCCGTGTGCTTTGCCATGCTGGCAGAACCCCTCTGTGCTCATTTGGCAGCACAGTCGTGCCTCCAAAGGGCATTGTCCCTTCACACGGGGATCTTAGCCTGCTTGCAGAATCACACCTACTAGGTTGATGAGTCCTGTTCGAGATGAGAGGGATGTTGCAGGGGTTTGCATCGGCACTGTAAGACTCCAGCAGGTCAATCCTTGAGGCTCAGTTGAGATCTCAACATTACCTGCTCCTTCATCTTAGTGCTGAGTATGGCTGCGTGTGCCCAACAGCAGCACCAGCCCCGAGGCAGCCCTGGGTTCAAAGGCTGAGCCAGAATTCAGGTTCTCAAAGTACAGTTTCACTCCTGTTAGAAGTTTCTGGCAATCCTATCCCCACATCCTCACCTTTAATCAAACGGGTGATGCTTCAAGAAGAGGGACGATGATGCGTGTCCCCTCTCTGTGCCATTGCTAGCGAGACCCATCTGGATTAAAAAGGACTGGTGTTTTCCCGGTCAGCTGCCCACTCTGGCTCCCTGCACGGGTGTCCCTGCTGTGACAGAGCAGGGCACTGCAGAGCCTCTCTGTCTCCTCAAGCTGCACAAAGAGCCGAGCTCAAGCTTGCCCTGCCATATGGCTCTGCTGCTAATCCCGTGGAAACAGCAGAGCCGTGGCGGCTGGACGCGTGGTTTTAGCAGTTTAAACGTAAGCCCAGCTAGGGCTTATGCTGAAGCCCTGGCTCTGACGTAGAAGCCGACACGAGGATCCACGTGGCTGGTACTCTCTGGGTCCTCATGCTGCAGAGGTGGCCCCAGCTGCAGCCCACCGGTGATCCTTCTCGCTGACATGTGCCGCAAACTCTTCTCTGACGATTAGCCAAGAGGAACTGCCCATTTACTTTCATTTCAGTTGTGCGTGACCAGATCAAAAGATGTATGCTCTCTTGCTTCAGTGGTGCATTTTGGTCTAATGTAGTCCAGATGGCTAGTTCATCTCAGCCTTTATATTTATTCGTGGCCTTTCTATTTAACTTTCCTAAAACAAATACTCAGTCAAAGGCATATATTAATTCAGGGACAAGAACTGCCTCGATCAATATGTTGAGGTTACGTTTCTATACCACAATAGGTCCTGTGTACATTTCTGTGTTTATTGCCCCACTGCTACCCTCAAACATAGGAGCAATTTCTTTCAAGAGTTTACTTTGGCTTTCTCCTAAATTTAAACAAATTACAGCTCTCCCAATTATTAGATTTACAATATGCAGATATGCTTTCATTGACCTTTCAGTTAATCCCTTCTGCAGACTTGGAACATCAGTAAATTTACAGTAACACCAAGGAGCCCAGGCGCCCGACAACATGATATTGCACCACCTCCGACCGCGTCTCGGCTCTCCAGCAGCAAATAAGATTTGTTGTCGAATTGAAGTGCAATCCTGCAACCAAAGTGTCAACGCAAAGAGTGGAAAAGCTCCAGACACCAATGAGACAAGACAGTGAGACTTTTCAGGTTACAGGCACATCATCTTTCAAACTGGAGCAGGAGGTTGGGTGCAGGAATTGACTTGGATGCTGCTGGTGGAGAGCTGAAGGCAGCGCCCGGAGGGAGGTTTCCGAGGCTGGGCAGTGCCTGGCTCTGGGCTCAGCAGCTCAGTAGTAGAGGGGATGAGGGAAGTTATTGTTTAATCTGTCTAGCATTTGATTTGGGCTTTTGGCCCTTGTTTGGATAATGTGATTGCAATTCCTCTCGGTACACTTACAAGAAGAACATCTGAAACTTGGCTGCAGCCAGGCAACAGACTTTCATTTCGGGTAACCCGATTTTAGCTTTGGGGATTAGCTGCTCTGGTGTCAATGGCCAAATCGAATTGGCATTGTAGTTTCTCTTCTGGAGACAATATGTGCTAATGTCTCACAGGCCAGGTTTTGCTTCACGCCTTCTCTTCCCAAGTAATGTCTCCCAAGGCATTCCCAAACAGAGGAGGTGATTTCAGAACTAAGCATGAGGAAGCTGGTAGCATTCACTGGTCGATTTTTCTGTTGCATAAAGTGAGCCACTGTTTAACATTCTCGGCATTAATATTGGCATGAAAATCATATATATAAATAAATACATATAGACTTATCATTCTTAATATAAACATACTTTGCATACATTAAATGAAGTTTTCCTGAACCAGATTCTCTGCAACATTTTACTTCCACAGTTTTACGTGTATTAGTGACTGCTCCAGAAATCAGTGTGAACCTGGGATTAGATGGGTTTTCCAGGTTCCATTGCAGATTATTTTTTGTTTGTAAAAATTTTCTCCAGAGTTTCTGTGATTTAAGAAAAAACAAAGATAAGAAACAAGTTGTGACAGCTTTTCCCTCCTCTTCCAACTCTGTTAAATTGAAAAGCCAGTTAGAAATATAGAGTTAATTTATACACAGATCCTTAGCCTGGGAGGAAAAGGGGACAGCATAGTATCAGGACAAGGTTCTTCTAAAGGCACTTTCCTTTTGCTTGGACTTCTGCACCAAATGAAGCTTTAGATTTAGGTCCATAGCCCATGTTCCTGGTCCACTGCTGTCCTGTCTTTTCCTTGGCTAAAAGCAGAAATAAAATTGTGATGGCTTAGAAGGGAAGATGAAAGACCCTCTGCTCTGCTGCATGTGGTGGGAGATCACTGCTAACACCATGTGTATAAAGCAGCATCTCTACAGCGCTGCTCGACAGCCTTTGTTTTCTCTGCCTTTGGTGCTCCCTTCGGGAAATTTCCCTTTTGGAAAGCTGGTTAAAAGTCCCCCCCAGTCTATGCTGCAAAGAAAGCCCCCCAAAAAATCACACGTGAGAGAACAACTGCTTTGCAATTAAATGACCTCGGACTAAGTGGAAAAGCAGGAACAGTACACAGTCGCCCTCAATACAGCAACATAAGAGTTTGCCTGCACAAGTTAAAGTCCATCCCTCTGTCAATATTGCCCCGGTTCCTAGGCCACTGATGCTCTCGCTCACCGTCAGCTCGGAGCCACGCCAGCCATCGCAGGTGAGCGCGTGGACAGAGGCAGGACCTGCTGGGCTGGGTGTTATCCCCCACTTACTCTTCAGTCGGTGGCTAAACCCCTCCTACCTCATTGCTAACCAACCTGAGTGAGGCATTTTGTGTGTTTATAATGGCAAGGCTGGGGCTGGCCTCAGCTGCTGGGTCCTTGGCAAGGATTTCCCCGTGGGTAGAGGACTGCTCCGCTCGCTCCCATCCGTCCCCGGTCAGCACTGGCTGCCACAGGCAAGGGAGCACCACTTTTGGTGGCAGCATGTGCAGGGATGGTGTGGGAACAGGAGGGAAAAGAGGAGAGGATATGGGATTCAGAGGGCTTAGGAGGTAGTCTTTCCAAAGGAAGGAAGGGGAGATTGTTTCACTCCAAAAGCCCTGTTGGCAAAGGACTCGGCAAAGAGCTTTGGCTAGAAATGCAAACTGCAGCTTGGTTTCAGAGTCACTGTGCGTACCTTGGGCAGTACAAATACTTTCAGTTTCTGTGGCTATAATAAGAACTGGTAATTAATCAATTTTCTGGGTAAACAATAAATAGGCATGCTATGACAAAATCCAACCACAAGTTTGCTGGTTAGAATTTCTGTCCGTTAAATAACAACGTTGTGAACATGTTTTCCAGACTCCTTCTCCGCCTCACCCATGCCAAACCACTCAGTACTTTGGAGGCTGTAGGCTTGTGTGAGGCCAGCAGCACAGAAAGACAGCACAGCATTTTAGGTTCCTCTCACCAGTCCCCACATTTACAGCTAAAACCTGCAGGAACTTGGATTCCAGCTATTGGATGCATCCTGCACAGACACCTGTAATGATGAAATTTAACAAGCATTAATGGTGTTGGAAAGAGGAGCCAGGTTTCTTACTGTTTTCTGTTATGCATATTATCTTAGGTTCTTTTATTGCTGTGATCTTCTTTCTTCTCTTTTAACCCATCCCCATGGGCCACCTTTAGCCAGATTACTGACAACTGATTTAATTGGTGTTACAGGGATGAACTCTGATGGCATAGTGTGAGCTGCCTGGAGCTGGTGACCAGTTGTAATGTACCCCACATCGTTTTCCTTTTCCATTTGTTTTTGTAGTGTTGAGTGACGACGTGCTTCTTCATAAGTGGATTGGGTTTGGGCAGCAACAGGATGCTACACAGTTTTGAGAGTTTGTTATTGTTTTTAATAAATGTCACTGTAGCACCAGATGAGAATTTAACACATAGGTGGAAATCAAGAGGCCGTCAGCCCTCCATCCAGCTATGTGACAGGCTCAGTCAATTCTTCTTTTGGGTATCTTGGTGTGGAATAAGACAGGGAGAGCACAGGGTGATGGAGCTGGAGGCAAAGCAGGTCATTAGGAGCCTGGGGAATGGACTCTGTGCTGGACCAGCTTGCACCCAGAGGCAGATTTGACCTCTTCTGGCAAGGTGTTGGAAGAGCAATGTATGTGCGTGGTGCTGAGCCACTGGTATTACCAGCTCTTCTGGCATGAGATCAGTACCTAGGAAGCATTCATTTTATCAACAGAAAGTGACTTTGTGTTAAGGGGAAGTACACAGAGAGCTCGGAGTAAAAGGCACGTGACTACAAGGGAGGGTGATTCCTTCTGAATTGTGAAATGAACACATGTGGCTTATTCATTGTCTTGTTTGGTGGCACTTATGGTCAGCAGTTCTGCAGCAGCACTTGAGTTTCCTCCCTGCAAATACGCTGCAGAGCACAGGAAATCGCTAGGTCCAAATAAATGGTCTTATTAACCAAATAGGAAAGCTACCAAGCCTGGACTCCATGTGATCAAATTTCCCATTACGTTCTGGTAACTGAAAGACAGGCAAAAATCCTGGAACTCCCAAGTATCTGGAGCCACGTGGACTGTCCCTGACTTCAGCACAGCTGCACGAGGACATGAAGAGGGGCTGGAGCCTTGAGTCCCGCAGCCTTCCTAACAGATATCTCACCAAACCTTCACAGCGTGGGATCTCACATGGCTCTGATCACCCAAAATTTTGAATTGTAACTCTCCCGTTTCCTTGCCATTTTCTCACTTCCCGTACCTTGCTACAGAGGCTAACTTCACACTGCAGAGCTAATTGCTGCTGGCAAGTCAGAGGGTGGTACTTGTGCCAGAAATTGCTACAGCCAAGCATTCCTGCTTCTGATATCCCACCAAAATGACTTGACTCACCTTAGCAATGCTGCAAGAGGATTGCATTAACTTAATACTGCCATAAGGGGAGGCAGGGACAAGAGGCTGCTAATAGCAGCCGCTGCCCACAAGGCATATTGGACAAATATCATGCTGAAAAAAAAGGTTGGTTTAAAGCCATTTGATTTGTAAAAATCAAATGTAATAGGAATGTAAAAGAAGTGGAGAAAAATACCCTAGAAATAGAACAGAACTAGGCAGTACATTCAGGAATAAGAAGGAACCTTTTGCTACGCTAGCATGGGCAATGGGTGACTAAACGCCGTTATCAAAAGTTAATATCTGAGAACAGTACTGGCCAGCAGTTCTGTAGCTCTGCACAACCCTCCAGTAGTCAGATGTTGGATGCTGCCAGTGGTCTTCTGGGAGCACAGCTGGTACTGTATGGAAGGAAAGACATAGATCCTATAGCTTCCAAGAAACTTGGGGCTTCCAGGTCACTGAGGAGTGGTCTAACAACTCATTAATGTCCTTTACTAAATGGATCAATCTCCATCTTAAAACACACCAGTTTCTTTTGTCCCCAGTGCTCTGACTTGGAAACTGCCCCACAGCCTCCGTGTCCTTGGATGGCTAGGAAAGCACTTCAAACAAGCAGTTGCCCAAAGCAAAGCTTTGGTAGGCTGGAGGACCCAGCCCCATGTAGTCCTGCCTAATGAGAGGAGACTGGGGCAGCCAGAAAGCCACAGAGGGGTGGGGATGCTCTTCAGGGAGCTCTTGAGGTGTCATCCCCCTCATTACCCAGGTCGAGGACCTGCCCAGCTATGCTGCATCTACCCTAACTGTGGTCCTGGGTTTCGTTCCTCCAAAACCCTCTTTGGGGACAGAAGGGATGAGTGCTGCCAGCTCCCACCTTGCTGAGGGTTGGGATGCACCCGGCACATCCACTGAGGCCCAGGAACCGAAGTCCTCCTCCTAGTCTGGACAAGTTAGACATGGCCTGCTCCTCCTTCCTTGCACTTTTTCCAGGCTTAGTTCATCCTTTCTGACTGCTGGTAGCCAGAACTGAACACGTGCCTCTAGGTTACATCTTACCAGGGGCTTGAAAAATAGTATTGGCAATTCCCATTTCTACTGGAAATGTCCTACTCCTTAGTGCACTGTCTGTCACATTGCACTGGCGATTTATAGCCTGACGATAACCGTGGCACCTACATCCTTCCCTTCCTCTATTCCTTTTAATTCCTGGTTTATTTTAAGAAACCTTATTTGTTATCCCTGAAATCCTAAATTCAGACTTTTCATTCTACTGCTTTAAGCCTTGTGCCTTCAGAAGAGTCACTGCAGCCTGTCGATGTTCTGGAGTCCTATGCCACAACCAGAAACGTTTTAAAGCCACCTCTGTATTTTGTGTCAAGGCTATTTGTCAAGATGCTAAAAGAAAAGGGATCAGTTCTCAGTCTAATCTCTTAATTCACCATTCATACTTTTCCATTACCTATTTCTTTTTCTTTCTCATTGAGATTTCTCACTGAGATCCCTTCTTCTCAATTTCAACAAATAGTTGCCCTTGTGTCCTCCCATCAGTTGGTTCACTGAAGTCTAGACAGATGAGATCCGGGATCTGGGAGATTTCCGTCATCCATACAATCCGCTCCTTATTAAAGGCAAATCCCTACATCTCCTGTTTTATCCCCTTTTCCAGTTACCTTCATGCTCGTAAATACCTTTGCCCAGAAAATATATTTAAAATTGTGCAGACCCTTCCAGAACCGGACTTTAGGGGGGGTTAGAGAAATAGTCTAGGGATTACCTCGATTGTTTTCCACTCTGCTCCCTTTTTAAATATAAGGCTTTCAGTCTCTTAATTCTCAAGCCATCCAGAGCTGTTCCTGATGTGATGGATTTACTGAAACTCATCACTATAAAATCTTCACTTTTGCAGAGCTGCTGTTGGAGGAAAACTTGAGCAGACTGAGCTCTCCAAGCATTCCCTCTCCCCTAGTACATCGTGGTGTTTGACGATAACGCAGGTGGGTGCATGATGCAAAAGGTGGATTAATTGAGCACCTTGGAGGGGATGTCTACACCCTGCAGGGAAAAGGCATGGCACAGGGCAGGTGGGAAAGGACGTGTCTCCATCAGGATGGCAGGGGGCCAGCCAAGAGGCTGCCCAAGGTCACCTTCAAGCATCCACCACTTCTGCTCATCACCCTGGGCTGAGCTGTGCTGGAGACAGGCACCCAGCTCTGGGCCATGCCATGCAGCGCGTGGCTCTGGCTGGCAGAGCCAAGCCCTGTGTCGCCGAACAAGAGCAAGTCTCTAGCTCTGCCTGAGAGGAAGTTGATTCAAGATCTAAAGACAACAGCGGCAGATCACTTTTCCTTCGTGGGAAGGAGCTTTGTTGTGCAGCTGTCTCCCTGATCTCTCTGCCCAGGTAAGAAGCTAGGCTAAAGGAGGGCTGTCCTGCTGGAAGGCTGCTGCTCATCGCCTGAGGTGCTGCACAGCCCAGGGAAGCAGCTCTGGGGATGAACGCCATGGGACTTGGCTGATGTTCACCCAAACACCCCGTAAAACTCTCTGGAGTCAGCCTCTCCAGCAGCTTTTTAAAGAGCCGGATCTTGACATTGATTTCAAGGGGGATTTGGATCACTTGCAATTCTGTATTAGAGCTTGAAGGCAGAAGTGTCCATGAGGGCTGTTCAAATGGTATTTTTGCTTTTGCAAACAAAGGAGCTCTTGATACCAAATGAGTGACTATATCCCCCAAGTATGCCAGCCTGTCTAAATATGGAGATATTAGTAAGCATTTATTTTCATTGTCCGAAAAAGGAGGAATTACTGTTTCCTTTTTTTTTTTTTTTTACAAATTTTTAATTGGTTGGGATAAAAAAAAAAAAAGCCTTTTGGACAAGGACACATTTTTATTTTCCCAAGAAAAAAATGCTTCTCTGTGTGCAATACTGGCCTTGCTTCTTCAACAAAAATATTCTTTCAGGATATTTTGATTATGTCCCTTTGGGGAACGTCATCATCAGCTGTTTTCCAGATGTTTTAGTCTTTCTTAATCATACTTTCTCACTACCCACGAGTTCTGATTCAAAGACGAAGAATGTCACTCCATCCAGCACAGTTCTTCTGAGTCCTCAGCTAGTGTTTGGGTTTTGCAGCTTACAGACACAAATTTAATGAAAAGATAAGCTGAAATCAATCTAATTACAGCACAGCTATACACACAACTTGCCGCTGGCAGTTTTGAGCTGCCAGCGTTGCTACAAGGAGATACATATTCCTGAGTTCCTCTCATGTGTTTTAGGTATCAGCCTGAGCTTTATAACCCTTCCCAGGGAAGTCAGGGTGCTTTGCTATCCCGAGTCCTTTCTGTCTTCAAAAAGTGTTCTCACTTCGCTGCCCACCTCTTTGTCCAGGCCATTTATGAGTCTATTGAACAGCAGGTCCCAGCACAAACTGCAAAAGTCTCTTGGTGACCTTCCTCCATAGCAGGAGGTTATGTTTTGTTTCCTCTCCTGTAACCAAGCCTGCAGTTTCCCCAGGGTTCTGCTGAGTTTTGTCAGAAACCTTTGGTCAAGGAGCCCCAGCAAGGCGGTCTGATTCTCTGCATCTGTCGAGGTCAGCGTGCAGAGGTTTCTCCATGATGCAGGGATCTGCTTTTACCCCAAACACCAGACTTTGCCTTTTAGACTGAAGTTTTCCATCAAAAACTGGTCTCCTCACTGCCCCACTCTCTGCTTAGTCATTTATTCCTCCATGTAATAGACGTAAACTGCTCCTTAATCAAAACCATACCTTCTGCATCCACCACTTCCTATTGTATAATAATAACAGCTCGTTGTATACTTCTGCTTTTAAAAGTAAATTGGCTGTGCATGTCTCAGGGAGTTTATGCAGGACCTCCTTCGGTGGGGCTCAAGCTACGAAGGAGGCCTCTGGGATGCCCCTGAAAGCCTAACGTGCAGATGACAGCCCTTCTGCACGGCTCAGAGCGCGCCTGCTGCGCACGTTGCCATCCCATCGTTTCCCTTGCTCCATCGAGAGATGCAGTCCCCAACTAGCGAATCAAAAGATAGGACCATTTTTGGAAAATTAAGCTCTGGCTATTTCTACAACAGCAGGTTGGGGATTTTTTTTTTGAAAAGTAGTTTTTTTCTTCACTGTCTATAAAAATGGTAATATTTTCTTTTCATTGTTCTTACATTGTTCCATCAGGAATCTTTGTTTTGAGGCACACTGAATTCAATGAATTTCTTTTAGTTTTATTCATAAAGGTCCGAGTCCTACAAACACCTGAGCATGGCAGAGCTTTATGGGGAGCAGACACATACAGAAGGGAGGAAAAAAAAAAAAAAGATTACGTTTCCGTGAACGTTGAAAACGTATTTTTAAAATAGATGCCAAATATTAGTCTGACAACCTAGAGAGCTTGGTCACGCCTCCTAAAAAGGCAGGTGAAGGGAAAACTCTCTAAGAAGTTTTTCCATGTTTTACTCTGGATTTTCACAGTTACCACAGCTCCTGGGATCTGCAGTTTTGGGAAGAAGGATGTAGTGTGGCCTGTAACCCTGGTGCAGGAGGAGAAACCCACGGAAGCGGATGGCAGAATTGGTGGATCCCATCAGCCTGTGAGCAGTTCCCATTGCCACTGACACAGCTCCAGAGGCTGCAAAGTCCCACCAAGTCAGAAAGGGACATTTTCCTGCCATGGAAATGCCTGAAATTGTTTGGGCACCTGCTCACGTACTTCCACGGTCTCGGTCAGGGGGATAAAGAACCACAAACCACAGGAAGAAAACATATATATTGGAATGTAAGAATTGCTGGGAGGTGGTTTTGCTTTTGCAAAGGAAGCAGATGCAGGTGAGTGAAGAAAGGAATGCAGCTTCTAATTTCTTGACATTTGATTATTCAAGTGCTTAAGAAGTACAGTAAAAAAAGCCCCTAGCCTGTAGCTTGGCAAAGTACACTGCTATTATCCCATAGGAAGTACAGAACATTTCTTTTGGTGCTGTCTTCCTAACTCCTGTGTAAACTCTGTGCAGATTTCACAGAGCAGGACTGTGGTAGGTTCAAGGATTAAGGTCTTTACTCCGCAGTTAAATTAAAACAAACCTCATACTTGCCATGGGCAGCCTCCAGTTTGTTTTCATAAATAGGAAGTGCAGTGAACTTCTTCATGGAGACTTCACTTACGATCTTCCTGATTTTATTTCCCCTTCATCTTAAAATAGACCTTTTAGGCTGAAAGTTGATGGTTCCACTTTGTACATGGAAAGCACAACAGAACAGTGTGAGATGAAATGTAGGAACTAGTCCAGAATGACGCAAGGAAGAAAACAGCTTCAGCTGCAAATGCTGAACTAGTCAGGATGTGAAAATCATTTCTCTCCTTCAAGATGAAACAAAAATACAACTGAAAATATCATTTCTGGGCAGCATGAACCATAGTCCTAGGATCAGCTGTAAAAAAAAAGGGAAATTGTTTAAATATATGAAGCTTGTGTTAGGAGCTGTTGGAGGGCAGACAAGAAGAAATCATTCGCTAGGTGTGCCATACATTTTAGAAGTTCTCATTTATTCCTGTCACATACACAGGCACTGATTCTTTTACTATGAAGAACCATTTAGCTCACAGAGAACCACATTTCAACATGCATGCATTGTAAAACCACTATAGGAAGAGTGTTTAGTGAACAGTTAATGACTTCCTTAAAAGGTTAATACAGTTAAATGTTGAGAGGATGTACAGCTAAATATGGCCCTTATAATACTTAGCAGATTCCACTAGAAAACAGACGTGCAGGAAGTGTCTAGTTCCTATTAGAACTGATTGTACACAGTTGCTGGGAAGAAATAAATTTAGTGTACAGAATTTTACATCACATCCTTTGAAAGCAGTGACATTCTCTGGGGTCCACAAATCTGTGCATCTGGTCCACATACACATACATACACACACCAACAATTAACTGGCGTGCGATCACTTTAAAGGAAAATGTGCATCTACAAGTCAGAGCCTACACATCCTGGAGCAGATAGCCATGTCCTACTGACTGCAGCAGCCCTGGGTTTGCTTGCACCCAGATCTGTAGGTTAGGCTCTCCTCTCACTGACACTGCACTCATCCTGGGGGAGATGAGTCTGTACAAAGGAGGCGGAAATCTGTTCCTGTAATTTCTGTGTTGGAAAAGTCATACCACTCTCTTCTTTGATCTCATTTCCTATATTGGAAATTAAAAGAGAGCTAATGATAAAATTTCCTTCGTTAGATTGATCATTTATTATGAACTGTGCATTCAGTCTTACTCAACTGATTTTATGGGATTCTGCATATTTGTTTTCAAAGTATTTTCAATAAAAAGATCTGGAGCCATAATCACGTATCATTGAGAAGTGGCTGTTCACAGAAGCCTAAAAAACCTTTCTCAACCGTATTTGAAATGATTTTTTAAAATTCATTTGCAAGGACATCAGAGAATCAATTTGCCTCTAGCCACAGTCCTGACACTGGTGGGTAAAGCCAAGGAAATGACTCAGAGAGCAGCAAGACAAATCCGTGATGAAATCCAGGGCAGAAATGCTTACAAGAAGCCTAAAGAACTGGACTCAGATGTTCATGGACCCAAACCCAAGTTTTTGATCCCCTAAAGAAGACTTACTTCCCATCAACGCTCAGTGATGCTTTGAGCCCGTGCTGTGAGGATGCCCCAGGTGAGTTCAGGATCTTAAGAGCAGGGAGGTTTCAAGCATTTGGGCTGCTTGTGTACAGCGTGGGCTCTCACCTTGGCATGAGAGCTTAGACTGCTCTGCAGTCCACAGTGGGGGCAGGAGTCTAGTGGGGGCTTCCTTGCTCCTTTTGTTGCCCTGTGGCCTGGGAGCTGAGAAGTTACCAAATTAAAAAATAGTTAAAACTAAATATCCTTAAAAACCTCTTACTCTGCAGCTCCTCAAGATACACCCCATCCTTTGATGCCCAGTCCCTCCTAAACAGAAAGGATAAAAATTCATATTGACAGAAGGAAGCAGCAGGCATCGTACCATGGAAAAATCCTTCTTTGGCAGGTTGATAACATGTCTCCAGCAGGGACATTTTTTTCGTATTCTGAGGAAAAAATTAAACCAGTGTGGCAGCCTCGTCTGGGTTCATAGTGCCAGTAAGCAAGAGGGAAGCAAAAAGTATCACTACTGAGAAGAAGAAGGTTTAAAAAATGAGAAGGACTTTTTCTTTGTGAGGTCTGGGTTTTATGTCGTGTTTTTATTACTACAGATGGTTTAGTGTGGAATATGATGACTATCCTGCTGTGCTGGAAGAATTATGTTCAATTTAAAAGCCTGAATTTCCAGTCTACAGGTTTTGTAGGAAATAAATAAACAGTTTCACACAGGAAATGAGCAGAAGTCTCTCTGCAGCACACAGCATTTACAAACCATTGATTTGTCATCTGCTATTTAATGGACTACCTTGCATCGAGAATACGGAGACAAAAAGTGAAATTCAGTGACTGACGCTGCCCGCTATCCGTGACCAGGGTAGAATTTGTCTTTGTTCTGAGCAGAGGTGCCTGTTCCAGCCATTCCTTGGCAGTTCCAAAGTCCATTAGCTGGCATATGGGGTTGTTTCCATTGACATCTGCTAGCGTTAGTGCAAGCCTGCAGAGCAAAGCCCCCATCCGTAGCACTAGCAGGCATTTCTTTACAATTATGTTACATCAAAGCTCTGGAAGCAGCAGAACATTACTGAACAGCATGCCTAACTCACTTCCATTATTTACCATGTGGCAAATGTTAAATATTATTAATAAATGTTATTTACTCCGGATTTCCAGAGCCCCCGAAAACCACAGGAGAAGAGCTGCAGCAAGTTTTCTGATGTTCTCGATAAACTGTTTACTTCCAAGTGTAAACATTTCTTCTGTTTAATGCTACCCAAGCAACAGCAGTGTTCAGTGACAGGGATATGCATCATTTTGGACAGCGGCGCTTGGACGATTCCTCGGTTGAATTTGTCAGGTGAAGACAGGATGCTGCCACGTTAACAGTATGACCTCCCTACATCAGCTAACCCGTGATGCAGCTTCTTGGGACATCAGTAGATTGGAAAGAAATGATAGTTTTACCCATTGACAGCAGCATCAAGCTTTTATTGAGCGAGCTTGTTTTCACTAACAGCACTGACAACCAGCTTCCTAAGAGCCTGGAGTCCCCAGCATCTCTTGGCACATCCCTTCTCCAACTCTGTTGAAGTGTCTGGGTTGACAGCTGCTCTACCTCTGCCTTATGCATAGTTTGTCCTGAGCTGGAGTCATACATTTATGTATTTATATACATAATAACACAGGCAGGTTGTAGAGATGTTGCTTAGAAACCTCTTTTACCAACAGAATTGGCAGAGATCTGCTTCTGCTGAGTCTGAGTCCTAACTACTCGACAAGGGCCAACATGAGCTGCTACAGCACAAAACAGCAACTAGGTCTGGTGTGACTCTTCTAGGTCTGTCACCAACATCTTCTTCACCCTTCCCAGTGTAATTAAAAGGCCATGCCTCCCCCTCTTGGGGCCTGGAGAAGTTGACACTCTTCCCACCCAAGGTGACATCCTCATACGGTCTGAACAAGGCCCCCCAAGCACTGTCTCCATCTTCGGTGCAGGAGATGTCCATCTTCGTTCCAGCTACCGGTTTGTTCATCCTGTCTTGCATCATTCTCTGTTGCTTCAAGCCAGCAGACACGCCACAGCCAACATCCAGGCTCATGTCATGCTCCTCACAATGCCCTTGATCTGTGGAGAACCTGTTGTGTCCCTTCTGTTTCCTACTGATCCTTGTAGGTCAACGTGGGTTTTCCCAGTGTGTGCCATTCGGTACCATTTCCGTGTGCAATCCCAGTTCAGGCTCCCCAGATTTTCTACCTGATGCCTCTTTTCTGACAGGGCTGTGGAGAGTTCCTACTCGGGCTGCAGGACTGGGGCAATGTCTGTCTTCTGTAAAGTTAATTCTGCTTTTTTCCTTTAAAAAACCTGGAGCTTCCAGCTGCCTATTAGAGATGTCTTCAAGACACAGGCAGGTCCTCTCAGTAAAGATGAAGATCAGAAAAAGCCCAGAGAGGTAGGTTTTGTTTTTATAGCAAGGGCTGAAGAAAGGAATTATAATGGTGAGAGCTGAAGTGGCTTTGTCTCACAGCTATTTTTATCCACGCACACCATGGCATCACGTGGAGACCCGTGGAGTTACACCACCACACTACTGCATTAACGTCCCTGAAGAGCCACGAGCCCGCTGCCTTCCCTGTGGCTATGGTGGGTCAAGGTGGAGGCTCAGTCCTTCAGGAGATTCCTGTGTTCTGTGCTGGCAGCAGGAGCTGAGGGTGGCAGCCTGGCAACTTGCATTGTCTCTTCAGAGCAAGCCCCTGGGCTGACTGCCTGAATCACCCTTAGGTAAGGTGATGAACCAAGTGGTGTCATCCTAGGAAAATTTCAAGCATATCATCAGGGGAAAGGTGTTCCCCAGAAGCCCCAGCAGACCGTGTGGGTGCCCATCCCTCTCCCAGACTAATCCACTAAGATTTTCCTGAATTCTGCTGCAGTTCACTTGGACACTGAGGCCAGTACCCTCTGTCTTTAGCATGTCACCACTGCTGGCACCTTCTCAGTCATTGATCTGGTAAAGCTGTGGGACCACAAAACACCTTCTAGAGGTCTGTTTCCCAAAGAAAGGCTCCGGCAAAGGAAGGATGCAGGCAGTCCACCTGTGCCTGGCTGGGAGGTGGGAGGTGGGAGGTGGTAGGTGGTAGGTGGTAGGTGGTAGGCAGGCCTGAGAGATCACACAGAGGGCTCATAATTGTGAAATGGCATGAGTGGAAGGTGTTGGTGACTGGTGGTGGTCTGTAGAGCAGAGGCTGTCCCAGCAGCCCAGGCTCTGGACCTTGGCTAAGGAGAAGCTGGTATTGATCCAGAGCCTTGCTCTGTTACCTGAGGAGCTCTAGGAGAAGGATGAGAGAAGCAATGTCTGGGGTCTCCCCCAGAGATGGTATCCTATGTGCCACCATGAGTGTCCACTGGCAGGTTAAGTGAGGAGGAGGCTGGAAACACAGTGCAGCAATAGACCCTGACTCTGAGGACAGACACGTTCACCGTGCATAATGTGTGGTCATCTCTTCTGTTTTCATCTTACTTTTACATTCACTCTCCCTTGCTTATAATCCCTGACTAGAGCCAACCTTTCCTAGGAATATAAACCTGTATTTCCATGCATATATAATCCCAAGGCCAAAGCATGTGCCCCTGAAGTTTGGGATAACAGTACAAAGCGTGGCAAGCAAAGAGACGGGACCCCCACTCCATGCCTCCAGAGGCCACTTGCTCCCAAGGGGACTAACAGACAGGGAGGTGGCACAGCTCTCCAGCTACCCTCTGGACATGCCCTAGGACCAGCAGCAGCACCCCAGGGTGCCCGGGGCTCCTCTCTTTGCAGCACCTGCCTGGCCATGGTGTGCCCAGCCCCGTGTGCCCAGCTCCCTGCCCCAGAGCACCGGTGGCAGCACCTGCCCTCCCCACTCCAGAGCCAACACGGGGTGTTGAGGCTCTCCCGCTGAGACCTTCTAATGCCATGAACAGGTCCCTCCAAGTGGGACAGAGCTGCAGCAATGCAAATTAGAGGCAGATCAGCCACTCAGGTGCTGCAGCTGCATCTCCATGGCTTGTCGCCCACATTGGGCCCCCAGGCAGCACATCAGGTAGGACCCTGGATAATTGCTGGTGACATCTGTGCTTAACAGGGGTCAAGCCCTAGCCCTGCCTTTCTCAAAACAGGCTTAATAATTATTAACTTCAGACTTGATGGGGAGAAAACAAATGTTAACTAATAACCTCGATTTCCGAGTATATGCAAAAGCCATTTGTTTGTTGGGGTTTTTTTTTTTTTTAACATTGGCTCCACTTGACTTTTTATTTTCCTGGGAAACACTGATCTGATGCTTTGCCCCCTTCCTGTGGTTTTTATACAGAGGGAAGGACAGAAAAACTGGAGTGGTAAATCAGTGATGCAAAGTGAAGTCAGAGACATAGCCAAGTCAGTGGATACAGGGCCGTGCTGATGGAACTGGGGCTTCTTTTCTTCCCTTTACCTTAGGAATTAATTTGCCATCATGTCAGTTCAATTGTAACTAAACCATCTTCCTTTCTTCCTTTATTTTTTTTTATGATGCATTCTGCAGTGCTTCACGTATCCTGAGGGTCTCGAATGGCATGTAAATGGATATTGCCCTGCAAGCTGCAATCTACCATACAATTGCCATCCTCTCCTAAGTCTTAAAAGCCAGACCATGATGTGAATTGCAGGCTTTTCTTCTCCATGTGGGGCTCACAGCTTATAGTCCTAAATTACATTTTGTCAGCCTGTTAACAAAGCAAGATAGAAGACCATTAAAACTAAGCTGCAGTTATGTAAGTCTTCATGAGTGTCTAAATATTAATGTCAGGACTCTGCATAATGGAAGTGCTCTAAATAATCCTTTTTAGCCTTTGTAGTTTAATCTTTATTCATATTTTATCCATTAGTTACCTTTAAATAGCATGGTTCTTTTGATAAGTAAGAGGCTGTGAATAACATTCACTGAAATTTCAACAGTCTCGTCTCTCACTGCCACAGTCAAAAATGACTATTCCTGGGGCTGCTTAGTCTTTGGGGTTTAAATTGAAAATCAACTACACAACCTGCAGCAGTCTCAACCAAAAAAAAAAAGAAATTAAATAGAAGCAAACATCCCGGTCTCCATCTCCTGCCTCTGTCTACCGTCTGCAGAGGTATTTGCAATCTCAGCCAACGCTCCTTGGGAGTGCTTAGCTCACACCACTTTTCTACAGTGATATTTGCCACCTTCCAAAGCTTACCGACAAAATGCTGCCTCAGTGGTGTCAAGCTGATGACATAAAATGATAAAAGGCAGGAATTAGGGGGTTTCGTGCTGTGCCTAACTAGCTACCAGTGTCCTCAACCCATCTCTTGTGCCAGTGAATTGCTGGGCTTGGCTGGAGGCCACTGTGGTGGGCACCAGGCACCCTGTAGCACCCTGTAGCACCCTGTAGCACCCAGCTGTGGAAGAGAAGGGTTTCATTTCTTTCGTGTGCTCTCGATCTGGTACAATCCCTACCCCACCAGGGCTTTAACCTAATAAAATACACATGAGTGATACGTGGATGAAAGGGGTGTAATATTTGCCTGTTAAAAAAGGGACCTAAGGTGGCAATTCACCATGTTGTGGTAGCAGGCTGGACCTTGTGTGTGGGCAGCCACATCACCTGCTGCAGCCCAAGAGCTGCTTCTTCTCCCATCTTCCTTACCTGTCATCACATTGATTTACTGTATGGTAGTTGCTCTGCCATGGCAGGGGGCATGTGCAAGCTTCATCCTGCTACATGGGCCAAGCATGTGGCCACCAAAGAGGATTCCACCCTGCCCACCACCCAGTGTTCTCCATGGCACCAAGAGCTGTGTCAAGACCCCTGCTGCTGCATGAGGGTTTCTGCCTAGAGGCTTGTCAAGAGGAATGCCTGACAAGGAGCAGACAGGACCTGGATGTGGCCAAGGGGCTGCTCTAACAGGAGAAGAGCTGAATTGGGCTCACAGCCCCATGTGCAGATCTTGCTCGCAGCCCTGCATGGCAAGGACATTGTGTGGGGTGATGGTGTGAAAAACTGGCGTAGAGTATTCACGATCCACTTCTCAACAAACACTGCAAAAACCTCATTGCCTCGATATTTGGTAAATAACTGACTCTGTTAGCTGCTTGCAAAGTTTTCAGATTTGTTTCCAAGACGCTCAGCAATTTTTTCGGTAATTTAGATTACCCTTACCTAAATAAAAATAGACAAGCAAGAGGGATTGAACAACTGCAAGGGGATTTCCAGCAGAAGAACTGATATTGTTTAACTCATTCCATCATTGTTGTTCAGGGTCATAACTTTTCTCATGTCCCCCCCAGCATCATGCAGCCACCCGAGAAACAGCTGCCATTAAGGAATTCCTCAACGTTAGATCTATGGACAAGGGTATTTTCTAGGCTGAGACACGGTCTCATGTCTGAGGACCCTATTGTGAAAGCTTTGCCCTTGCAGCTGAGTTCCTAAGGAAGCTGTGGCAACGATACAAGCTGATGAGAAAGCACTGCGTGCTGGTGCCAAATGATTCACGGTGTCACACTGGAGCCTAGTGCAGAAATAGCTACTAGTAGCAGCGAGTATCCCAAACACTGACCTATGAAGCAGATCCTACAATGTGAATCACGTGGGAGTGATTTTCTCTCCTTACTTTCAGCTGCTCAGTTGCTTAAAAGGTTGCTAAAAATACGATTATTGCTTAATATTAGCCTTAAATGCAGTCCTTCCTTAAGATCATCTTGCAAGCTGTATGGGGAAATCCTCCCACCCATGTGACAAAAATATTTGATAACTCTTCAGAATGTGAATTTTCCAGTGGAGGCATTCAATTTCCCTGTTTTAAATACATCCTTCCTAGTTCGGCCAATTGGATGTGGTAACTAGATCATCAAGGAGGTGAAAAGGAACCCTCAAAAGATAACACACCCAAACTCTCACTTTTTGCTAGCCCTGAAACATGCTGATGCTGGGGGAACTTGGGGAAGAACTTGCTGCCAAGCTTTGCTTTTCCACAGCCTTGAAATCCTACTGAGCCTTTGGTGTGCAGAGTTGGGGAGCAGTAAGATGACACCGTGCATTCCTGCCCTGGCCCAAACCGCTTGGAATCACTATCACCCTTTTCTGGAAATACCCCTGTGGATCATAGAATCATTAAGGTTGGAAATGACCTTCAAGATTGACAAGTCCAACCATTTACTGCACATTACCATGACCACCAAACCATGTTCTGAAGTGCCACATCTAGACAGTTGTTGAACACCTCCAAGGGTGGTGGTTCTACCACCTCCCTGGGCAGCCTGTTCCAGTGCCTCACCACTCTCACAGTGAAGAACCCAACCTAAACCTCCCCTGGCACAATCCCATTTCCTCTCATCCTATCAGTAGCTACCTAGTGGAGAGAAGAGACCTGGGAGAAGAGACCAACACCCACCTCACTACAACTTCCCTTCAGGTAGTTGTAGAGAGCAACAAGGTCTCGATAGCTGGTGTTATGTGATATCAGAGCTTCTGTTGACTGTAATAACCTTAAATAACAACATACATTTTCCCTTTTATTATCCAGGCTTTCTAGAGCACCCCAATGTCCTGAATTAAAGCAGAAATAATTAGGTATCATTCAGTGTGTAAATGCTATTTGATTTTGAAAGCCAACTTTAAGGAAATCCAAGGTAAATAAAAATCCATGTCTGATTTTTTTTCTACCAAGGACTTGGGGCTGCTGAGCACTAAATTGTCACCTCATGAGAAATTCGGTACCATAATGGGTGACACTTAATATTTATTCAGACTTTGCAGAGGGGTTGCATAATGATATATTCTCACAGTGAAATCCTAAGAGCTGTTCACGCACACAATATTTATACAACGCTAACATTTTCTTTTTGTGTTCGTGTGTCCTCAGGTGTCCCTACACAAAAGTGCACAAGTGTGTGCACACACAAGTCTAGCTGGTAAAAGAAATCTACATTTCTAATATAGCTTTTAATACACCGGGTTCATTTGCTCTGAATGGTGGAATTATCTCCCTGACATTTTGGCAGTATTTACACCACTGTCGATGCCTACAAAAATCCTATAGAAGTTGATGATGAGCTGCAGAAGAAATGTGTCTTTGCAGCAGAATGGCATTGTTTTCTGCCTGCTGTTCTCGCCTCTTCTCTTTAAAATGCTTCAGCCATCTAATCTGGGATCAGAAATGACACCGTGTCACTTAAATTGCCAATTGCACAGAACACGTCCTGAAACAAGTGGGAAAAAACACCAACAAAACCCCCACAACCAAACCAAAAACCAAACAAAAACCAACAAAACCAACCAAACAAAGCCAAAAACCAAACCAACCAACCAACCAAACTCTGTGCACACCCATACACTGCAGATTAACTCTCCAAGCAATTCTGTGCTCGCTTGCAAATAACAAATACACGTGAGGAAACGAGGGGGCTCACAAACGGACCGGTGAACCACCATTCAGGGGGAACTCTCCACAGGCCCCAGCAACAAGTACTCTATTCTCATGGAAAAAACCAGACTGTGGTACCTAGGCAATATTTCTAGGGGAGTCTGCAGTGACCTCTCTGGGTTGCCTAACATTCTGAATGGGGCAAGGCACTGTGGGCATCTGCAGAGCTCTGGTACCTTCCTGATGTGTCCCTGCCTTGGGAAGCAGGGCTGTGGGGTAGAGGATGGCCAACCACATGTGCTTCAACGCAGCTGAAAACAGAGGAAGCACGATTCTTGCCTCATGCTTTTGGATGTTTCCAGCACTGGGCAGAAAGTTTTGCTGGGAAATGATGGCAAAAGGTACTGGAGACTTTTGCAAGAGGTATAGGGAGGGACAGTGAGGGAGGAGGGATGCAGGGAATGGTTCAGGGGCACGGGTATGTGACTAAGAGCTATTGCCCAAGAAAGGGCTGAGGCACTGTGCCTTCCACGTGGCTCTAACCCATGCCCCAGGACAAGGAAACCCTTCCCTTTCTTATCACTATGTCTTATACACAGCTTGCAAAAAACATACATGAAAAAGCATCGAGTAGTTAAGTTTTTCATTAACTGCCGTATGCATGGCAGAAATAGGCTTTAGTTCTTTGCTGGCTTCCAGTTTGTGGTATCAAAATGCAGTGAAAGCGATTGCTGAGCAAAGGCAGAACCAGAGTGAGCTGCAGAGGGCTGAGAGACTGGGAAAAATGAATGGCATCCCTGCCCCGCTACCCAGCGGGAGTGCAGGCTGCATGGCACTGCTGAGATCCTACCAACTACAGTCACTGACCAGGCATCACTTATTTTTTGCCTCCCTAACAAGTTAAGAAAACCCAACCAAAACAACAGGCTATTTTCTCTTTGAAATCAGTGGAAACTCTGATAGAATAAACTCTCTAATCCTGTTTGAACAAGCGTGATTTTATATTCTCAGTGTTTACTTTGCGTTGCATTACAAACCCCCGTAGCCACTCACTTGGAAAAATGCTTATGGCTCAAATATATTGAATAGCTAAAAAACAAACACTGTTTACTCTTCTGATTGAATTAAAAGCCTTTTATTTAAAGTGTTTACGAAACCTTCTACGTGTAACAGGGATTCACTGCGAAGTCAGAACAACGTTTTCAAGACTTTGCAAAATCGTTGCCGAGCGATCACGGTAATTTGATTATGTTAGCGAGACTGTTTAAAAACTGAGGAAACTGGGGCTCCATTCAGGAAAATGAAAATAGGTTGTAGGAAAGAGATACTTGGGCATTAAATGCTACAAGACTTTCTGCTGCAAATTGCCAGATGTTCCCACGCGGTGCACTGGATGTTGGGAAGCGTTGTGACTGAGGATTGCAATGCGCTGGGCAGAGGAATCAAACTGCCCCGGGCAACAGGGTGGAACTCCTCATGCCCCGCTGGAATAATCTCCTGACCCAGAGCACGGAGGTGGCTCACACAACCAACTCAGTGCACACGTTTAGAATTTGTCACTTTGGCTTTCATCAGCCTGTGCACGCGCTTGGCAATCGGTAGCGCTTCTGGACAAATGCTTCTCATCCAAAGTCTTGCTGATGTGGCTGCACACCCTGTGCCTTGAGTTCACCTTCTATATATACGCCTTTTAAAATCAAAATTGCTGTCAAATAATACCTAAGGTGTTTGTCTTTGTATTGCATTTTTTTTTTTTGTGCTTGAGGTATGTAAAACTGCACGTGGAAATTCATTAGCTGGTAGCAACTATACAACAACATAGAGTAGATAATGCTCGGGCACAGCAGCTCTGCTGGCTCTGGATGCCTGTTTCAGCTTGTTTAACAGTCAGAAGGAGTTTTGGCAACATTGCTGGAGCTACACATTCACTATCTTTTTTTTTTAAAGGAATGCCATGGGATTGATCTCTGCCCCAGAGGGTGACAGAGGTGACCCCACCTCTGACCTCCCTTCCTCCAAAGGACCCTGCTGGGTGATGATCAGAGTAGCAGCCCTCCAGCTCTAGGCTGGCAAGCACAGAATCTCCTGTGATGATCTTGAAGCAAATTTTCCCTCTTGCCCATGTTTCAGTTTTAGGAGTAGGTATACTGAAACCCCTGGCTGTTTGGGCAAGGATGGATCACCAGAGGAGCAACTAGAGGATTTTTATCCAATAAGCACAGCTGGAGGAGATACCCTCATACTGTGCCCACTGTGGTTTCTGCCCCATTTCCTGCTGGGATAATGAACAGAGCTTCTGGGATTTCTCTGCACTTGTGCAGTATCTGGAGGAGCACCACTCATCAAGGGCAGGTAAGTGCCCAACAGGAAAGGTGCAATGGTTTCAGTTGCTCTCTTGCAGACACTCCGGGTCTGGCTTTGGTACTGGAGGGCAAGTGAGGACTGTGTTGGAACTCCACTGAAATCCAGCAAACACTAAGAAAAAGTCAATCTTCCCTGGGATAGCCGTGGCCATGGGCTGCTTGGTCTCCTTTGAATCCTTCTTGCTGGTGCCCACTTTGACAGGAGGATGAATCTTTCCCCACCCCCAAACATATAGATTTTTGGGAACCTCTGCAAGAAAATGTCCAGTTTCCCCTAAGTCAGCGTGCCATTCGCACCTTCCCTATGTCCACTGTGGTGTGAGTAGTCATTTCTGGCTCCAAATGATGGTCGCCCACTCTCTTTAATCTCAGTTTCTACCTGTTTATCCCTCACTTGTAGGAAACTTATCATGAAGCTGGTACAGAGGTGAACCTCCACCTACTAGGTCATAACTCTGATGAAAATCTCTACATCATTTATACCTTCCAAGGGTTTTTTCTTAAAGGATTCTTGTCAGCAGCACATTTGGAATCCATTTTAGATTTGAATTAAAAAGGCATACTCCTATACTCCTATACGCTATATTGTCACTACATGGTACATCTAGCCAATACTCTTCAAAGAGCAGGTCCACACTAGAAACATGTGATTTCTGTGGTACGTAGAATACCCTTTATCAGTTTCACCATGGAAATTGTACCATGGGGGGGTTACTTTTCTTTACGCCTTTTTGTTGCTGCTGTGATCATAAACTCCATCAGACTCTTGTGAGAGGTATTTAGGCTTTGGGAGTGTCTTTAAACAGAAAGGACCCACAGTAGCCTGCAGGGGAGAAGGACACCCTGGAGAGACTTGCCTAGACATTTCATGTCAAGTCAGATCCACAGACAGCTACAGGTGGAGGGACAGAGTTCATCCTGGTCCTTTCCTGTAGCCTAAAGCTAACATTGATCCGAGAAGCAGCTCAGTCTGTGCAGAGCTCTTCAGCTGCCAGTACCTGAGGGAATTTGAAATCAGGTAAATGTGCTTATTCATCTTTGTCTTCTCCAGGCAGGGCTGACTGAAGGTGTTGGAGTCATGCATGGCTGCTGCCCAGCATCATGACATTAAGAACTTGGCACTTTGTGAAGTGCTCTGAAGGCATCCGTTATACAGTGCTTCTTGGGCACAGAGTGATATGCAGGCAGCTTCTTATTGGTGCAGTGATAGAACACCAAGAGACAGTACATTGAATTTAGCCTCTTAAAAGCATTTATTTAGATTTGCTCTAGTAACAGGCAAAAATGAGGTCCTAGGAGCCCAGGGGACTGTAATCCTTTCAGACACTCAAGATCCTGCGCAGAGCGAGGTTAATCTCCAAATGTCATGTAAAAGACATGAGTGACTCGGGACTGTGCCCTGACCATGGGGAAACTGGGGAATCCTGTTGCCTCTGAAGGGGGCAAGCAGATGATGGTTTAGAGATGTTTTCCTTTCTGGCTTTTGGGTACAGCTGGGCTTAAGAACAGGGATCATAAAGACAGGGACTGAACTGGCAAGAAAACTTAACTTTCTACATACCCTTAACAAGACGTCTCTCTTTTCCAAAGATGTTGTGAGAATCAAGGGAGATTTTGCAATATCTGCACCTTGACTCAAAGACACAGTGCTCTAAGCTGCTGAAAAAGCATCAAATCCTTCAGCAATGGATTTATCAGAGTGCTTAAGTGAACTCTTCATACTGTGAAGTGGAACTAGGATCCTTGATAATATGGTTTCTTAACGAGTTAAATAATGACGTAGAATCTTTGAAGCAAATCAACTCTTGGAGCCTACTACTCTTACTGTGCTTTTTCATCTCAGGAAACTCTGGAGACTGTAACTGGTAAAGATTTATTTCATTGTGTACTTCTGAAGAAAAATCCATGTTAGAAAACAAGGGCTGGAGTTGTGGCAGATGGTGCTTTTCTGGAGAAGACATTAGTGTTTAATAAAGATTGTAATAGTGTGAACCAGATGTTCATCTCACATTTTATCTTTGAAAAGATTTGGGAGGATGCCAGATAGATACATATGTGCATCACAGATCTTGAAAAATACACAACTAGATCCCCAGGGACTCATTAAGGGAGGAGTAACTTTCTGCGAGACATCAAACTCCACTGAAAAAGCAAGGTCTGTTTAAGCTGTGACTAAATATCTCCTAGGAACTCCCTTTCACCTTTCACATGGACAGAGCAGCACTCCAGAAGAATAAGGGAATGACTAATCTGGTTTTCCAAGGAAAATGGTGACTCTAGTTTCAACAAGTATTTTGTTAAACAATGTTTAATGAAATAAGGAAAGATCGTAGTGAAATGCTACTCTTATCAGGCTTTGTCTATCTCTCCAGCAGTGAGCCTAGCTCCACTGATGCAAGGTGTGTCCCTGGCTATACAGAACATTTTCAACTGCTCTACGCTGTGGGCCTTCCAGCAAAGCACAGCTCTATTTATCGCCTCTGAATTGCTCTGTCTACATGACAGCCTCCCAGTCCTCAGCGAGCTGTCCCAGTTTGATGTGGTGGAGAAGTGCTGCCACCCCTGCCCTCCCCACCTGCAGCTGGGCTACCTGAAGGTTCAGTCTCACACTAGGTGCTCCTGGCAGAGCAGAGGCAGAAGGTCAGAGCTCCCAGTGCTCCAGTGATGAGGTTTCTCAACAAGATGATTTTAAACTCCATGTGCCTCTCCCTCTCCTGCCTGTGCCACGCGCACGCTGCTGGGGTGAACTCTGCCTCAGCTGCCTGTGAGGAGCAGAGCTGTACCCGTGTTTCTGCTCAGGCAGAAGGGCTTCCTTCCATCTGTTCCCCAGGGCTGGCTGGCATGAGAGTGACTTCACTGGACATGGCTGCAGAAGATCAGTTATTGTGACCTTGTTTCCCTTTTGCACTTACAGTAAGCGAGTCCTTGATTCCAACCAAGATCTGCTTTACTCTCTTCGCCCAGCAAAAATACACCTTGCTGGAGAAAAAGAGCTCTGGATGGGTAAACGCCTACAAATGCCTTTCCACGCTGGGACTTGGGACACTTGCAGTCCCGAGCTAATGAAGCTGCCATTGGTTACTACAAGAGTCGAATGCAATAGCTTTAATTTTTTTTGGTAGAGGGTCATTCCCAAAAGAGGCTGTGCAGTAGCTACTAATGATGACAGCTATGCCACTGCCGTTACGGCAGGTTGCTCATCACAGGATGTAGCATTATGTGTCTTATGAGGGAAGGCTGAAGGATCTGGGGCTGTTTAGTCTTGAGAAAAGAAGGCTGAGGGGAGACCTTATTGCCCTCTACAGCTCCCTGAAGGGAAGTTGTGAGGTGGGAGTTGGTCTGCTCTCTCTGGTGACAAGGGACAGAACAAGAGGAAATGGCCTGAAGCTGACCCAGGGGAGGGTCAGGCTGGGTATTAGGAAGCATTTCTTTCCAGAAAGGATTGTCAGGCACTGGAATAGGGCTGCCCAGGGAGGTGGTGGAGTCCCCAGCCCTGGAGGTGTTTAAGAGGCGGGTAGATGTTGTGCTTAGGGACACAGTTTAGCAGTTATTGGTGTGGCTAGGAATAAGGTTGGACTTGCTGATCCTGAAGATCTCTTCCAGCTGAAACTATTCGATGATTCTATGACTGATTCTATGATTCTATTTATTATCGTCTCTTCTTGTTACTGTAAAAACTGTAAGTTTTATGTGCATCTATGGAAAGTGAGGCTCATCCATGGTTATGTGTGTGTATGTATGTCTACTCATCAGGGAAAAATCCAATTGAAAATGCAGGTGGCAAATCTTTCAGCCTTGCAGCACTGGTGACTCCCCGTGGTGCCGGCAGCCGCGTCCCGGGAGCAGGCAGTGCCAGGACAGGGGCACCGATGCCCCCTCTGAAGCAGAGTCACTCCCCTGGTGGGGCTGCAGGCCTTGTTCCCCGTGGGGTGAGGACAATTCAGGGGTGTTGTCCTGTGTCAGGGGCCCAGCAGCACCCGTAGTTGCTGACCTGGGAGCAGGGGGAGCCAGAAGCCCCATGGAAAGTGCCTCCAAACTCACGGCTGCTCCTCCAGCAGTGCCTGCTGACCTCCTTGCTGCAGCAGCAAGAGCTGCTTTTTGTTCCCAGTGTTTTGACAAGGATTTTGTCACAGAACTGAAATAATACCGATTTTAGTTAGGTCTGCTGTGATTTCAGGTCTCTTTCCTGCAAGCCAACGGGGAGACCAGGAGGATGTGTGCAGGAGGGTCTCTGTTACATTGAGGGAGAGGCTCTGAGTTCCTGTAGCACATCTCTGCGAGCCTTCCTCCCCCTTCAAACAAACTCAGAAAGCAAGGACGCCCAAATTCTGTGAGGCATATCAGAGAAGCACGTGGCAAATCATACTACCCTGGGCCCATGGTGGGCAGCATCGTCAGGATCTTTTTTCTGGGCATGGCATTTATGCTTCTGCCTATTGCCGGGAGACTCAATGCCATGGCCACTTTTGCCGTTAGAGCTCAAGGTGTACTGTCTGAAGACCTTTGTGATATGTTTTGTATAAACATAAAACTAATTGGATTTTAATGAAGAGGATGAGCTACCTTGTGCACACTTAAATTGCTTTAGAACTGATTGGCATACATTTCTTTGCTGTTAGTTAGTTGTAAATCAATTCAATATGCCTCCATAAAGGCTCTGACTGGTATAAAATGTAAGACTTGATTCACAGATTTCTGGTACTTCGACTCCAGTTCAAAGCCTCCTCGCAGTGGGGCCAGATGCTGTCCTGTAAACATGTTTGTCTTTTCCAGCTTATTGTTTTCTCGTGGTTCAGATACAAAACTGAACTACTGTCATTCAGTTGTGGAGAAAATGCTTAAAACTTCTAGCAGAGGTCATGCTGAGTAGTCTCACCTTGCAATTAAAGAAGGCCAGGAGCGCACATAGATGATGATTGACATCTCCAGGAGCTCAGCTGATGCAAGGTTAGTTACTTAACTCAGTTGTCTGCTGAGGACCTTGAACTAAAAGAAAGGTTATTCTCACTGACAGCATCTTTTGTGCATGCAAAAGCACAGGAGAACTCATTAAGGACTATATTCTTTGAAATTCTTGAGTCACACCAAAACACCGCGGCTGTTAAGTAAGTCCTTCCAGAATTTGAATGAATTTAATGAATTTAAATTGTTGTTCATTACAGAAAAGAAGAAAGAGGGAAAAATCATGAGCATTATGATCTAATATTAGTGAAGAATTTGGAAGGGAAATAAAGATTTTTTTCAATGTGAGGATATTTGCAAGGTTTTCCAGCTTTTCTGTGCTACTATTGTAACTTCCTGTTCCCTACTTCTGTGAAGAATTGAGTAAGAATATTAAAGGAAAAGCAGCTTCAATCTCTGAAGTGATGCTCACTTGAGAGAGAGCTCACCAACACTCAGAGCCCTCCAGCACAGCTTGGGAACACAGGCTCATTGCTGACCAAGGCACAGCTTAGCATGACGCCTGGAAATCCGCAGCATCGTCTACCTGAACCATCTGCATATCTCTAAGGCTTAAAAAGGACAATCTGATTCTCCTGCTTTGTGCCCACTGCAAACTGTTAACAAGGGAAAGTCACACCAGATTTAAACTAACTGTTCAGGACTGTAGAGACATCCCTCTGCACTCATTCTTGCCAGTGGTGGTTGTCCATTATCCCCGATTCTTGTTCATGCAACATCTATTCATGCAACACTTAAACAGGGACCCTTGGGGGACAGAAGCAACAATTTTCCTTGTGCCTAAAGAACTGTTGTAGAATTTCAGGCAATGTCTAAACAGATAATTTGAATAGTATGCATGTTTATGATTTTCTTGGCCACAGAAGACCTTTTCTTCACCTTTGTCCCTGTTTCCATCCTGCAGGTCTCCAACACTGTCCAGTGTCCATTGGACATAAGTGTGCTGGCAGGGCCACCTAGTGCAAGCCAGGGTGCAGAGGAAATCACTCACAGAGCAATCCCAATGGCACATGTGGAAATATTCAAGGGACTTCTGTTACTCATAGGGGTTCCCATTAACAAAACTCGACTTTTACGACAACGTTTATGACTGTGCCTACTGCCCCCCATAAAGAAAAAGGGGAAGGAAGAAAGCACCCACTGCTTTTGCCAAGGTGCAGGAGACAATTCCCACTCTAGCCCACGTTACTTTTTTCTCCCCACTGCTCGCACCCTTCTCCCTCCCTCCTATCCTCCCATTTCCTTCCGCCACTACAAAGCCCTTCAAAGATCAAAGTCATCATTGACCATGAGTTTGCACAATGTTTCTGCTTTGACAGTGGCGGGGAGCCAGCTGGCATGTGTTCAAAACCATCATCAGAATCTGTTTAATTAGAGTTCCCAACGCAGTGTTTCAGCAGAACACCAGAACAGAGTTCCAGCAAGCTGATGCCCAGCGATGGGACACTGCAGCAGTGCAGCCGTGACTTTGACACTGGCTGCTTTAATTCTTTTTTTTTTTGTTTCATACTCTTAATCCACTTTTTGGCCTGCTTTGAAATGATGCCTTTGCAAACACAGCAAAAGGATATCTCTACGATTTTCCCCAAGTTAGTAGAAATGTATTACTAAGAGAGGTCTCATGTAGATTTGGATTCAAAAGAAATCCCTCTGCAAAAAAGCGTCTCTTTCTGCTAGGGTTGCCCCCACCTCTGACCTGTTGCTGGATAAGGACACTCTCCCGACCAGCCTTGCAGCTGAGGGTTGGCTCAATGATTGCTTGCTCCAGGCAGTGCTTGCAATTCATTCACCTGTTAAACCCATTGCAGCTGCTCCTAAGCCTTTTCCTGACCTTTAATATATGCCTTGACTTCTGGGCCTGCCCAGAACCATGCTTCCTCTGGCTCATATCATCTCTGGGTTCTTCTGTGATCCATGACCATGTATTTTTTGCTGCTTCCAGGGGATCCCACACAGCACAGGTCAGGTGAGGTGTGCTCCAGGTAGCCAGTGGCTATCTGCGTTGAAGGACCTCATGCTGTACATCTCTCTAGTCGATGGCACGCACCTCCCTGCCACTGACAACTTCAAGCCCCTGCAGTCAGCCAGCCTGGGGACGTGCCACTCGGGTGAGCAGTGCAGGCTGGCACAGGGGTGTTCACAGCTACCACTGCTGTTGTGACAGGACAAGCAAAACCTCTGCCCTTCTCAGGTAAGAAGCCCTCCAGGGAGACAGAATCCTCCAGGTTGTTGCCCGTTCTGTGTCTAAGATTTTGCAGCCCTGGTGACTCTACCCACACACCTCTGTGGTCATGCTCACTTGATCAGGCTTGCTCTCCTTGTCTGGAGGAGGCAAGAGAAAGAAATCTGTGAGTGAATTGTCTGCACTGCTGCCCAGAACTATACTGCGGGATTCGACAGCCACAACACTCCAACCAAGTGCAGCCCAACCTTGGAAATGCAAACGCTACCTGAGACAGGAGAAGTCTGAGCTATCTGGTAGCAGAAGAGCATCCAGCCCAATATGCAAGGGAAAGGCAACAGCCTGGCTGTGCTACTCTAGCTGGAAACGACACCTCTGAGGCTGCAGCACCATCCGCTGAGAGGCATAATCGAGGCGGTCTCTGGCCAACGCACAAGTTGTCCCTGGTTTGAGGAGTGAGACTATGTTATCATCACCACTTTGACCACAGGTAGGTACCTGTTATTCTTCTTGTCGCTCAGGAATCTGAACTGCAGGTGCCCAGGGCCAGATGGGGATGACAAGGCAAATCCTGCAGCTGAGGGCATTGCTGCCCTGGCAGATGCATCCTCCCGTGAGCCAGGGAACCACTCCTGCTGCTCTGCAGTGGGCAATCTCTTTGGCAGCTCAAGGGACTGTGAATAATACTTTTGAGCTCCTGCCACCCATCTCAAAGTGTGATCAGTATGTGATGATGCCAACGACATAGTCTGAAACTTCTGCTTTGAGTGGCTGGGTTTGAACAACAGGAACAAGAAAGATCCAGGATGTAGGGGACATTCAAAAGGACACTCTCCTTTGCACGGATCCTGTGACAGGAATGCAGTCACCCCATCAGATCACAGGACACTGTTAAACAGAGGTCACGCGTTAGGAGCATATTGTCCAGACATCCCCACCTTGCTCCTGCCTCATGTGACAAACGCATCTTTTTTGTCCTGCTTCCCTCATCCCATCTCGTGTCTGGATGTGACCTCAGCCCTGAGAAGCCTGTCTCAATGTTCTGCTGCGGCGCTTTTGCCCATACCCAAAGCTAAAGGCAGATGGGGCAATTATTTCTCCTGTTTATCACTGCTAAAGCCTGAGGCAAAAATGTGCCTTACAGATGTCCACGATGCTGGACTAGGAGCCTCAGCATCCGGGATCCTGCAGCAGGACATGGCACATGCAGTGCTTGGGGCATGCAGCGCTGTCCCTTGTGACATGGCCAGGTTTTCACTTCTCACTCCTAAGTCCACTGCTGTTCTTTCTTGCCTAAGATTCATCCCCACCATGGTGGACTTAATGGAGGGTTAACTGCTTGGAGCTTCCTTCAAACAGACATCAGAGGCTTCACATACTTGATCACCCTATCTCAGCAGCTGGGGTTTGCAAAACTATCTGGGGATTATCCTGAGGATGAGGGTAAAATCTCGCCCTTGGAGAGTTAAATGAGAATTTTACCATGTATTTTATTGTATCCCTGGAGCCGGGATTTTCCCCAGTGAGACTTCTAACACTTTTGCTCTGTGTTCAGTTAGAAAGACCGCACATGATGCTGTCTGACTGGTGTTTAGCTTTTCTGCTTCCAAGCCTGGCTTGACCTAAGACGAGAGCTGGGAGTGGAGGAGAGGAAGGGGAGACAGGCTGGGCAGGAAACAGAGTCCAGTGAACTTTTACAAATCTTAAACAACTGCAGTTGGCTGGGATTCAGTGTGTGAGATGGACCAAGGTTCAGGGTGATTTATCTGGAATTGTTTCACATCTCTGGATGTAATGTGTGGGGTTGGCTCCCCCTCTGAAAGAAAGTAGGCATTCTGAAGAAGGCTTTCAAAACGATCATCCATTTATCTGTAATGCAGCATTTGCCTTCTCTGCGTTCACAAATTTGGAACTAATTCCCTGTACGACACAGCATTTAATGAGTTTGTCTCCTGAGTTCCGCAAAGCATTTAAAATCCTTTTGATGGCATTTTCTCTTTAGTAATTAATGTCTTATCAGTGAGTTTCTCAGAGAACAATGGCCTGATTCTCCTCCGATGCCATTTTACATCTCTGTAGCTTCACTGACTACAAATGAGTTACTCCTGCTTCGCGTAGTGGGAGAGGAGAATTAAGACCTTAAGCCTTCCACTATTTAATCACATGCTTTGAACTTATTTTCTCTCATTCAGAATTTGTCCTTTGCTTGCAGCCCTGCATAATGCCCATTTTACTATCGTTATTTAGCATATCATTATTAGCTGGTCATTAGCGAGAATGTGTATACTACCTTTTGATTTAAACAAACCCAAGAGGGATGCTCCAGCCAGGGGAAGCCCCACACCACGTTGTCTCACGGCAGGAGGGGGTGGGTCTTCTCCTCACCTGGGCATCAGACTTCCCCCGGGGACTGCTCTACAAGCACTGAGGAAGGCCGGGCATTATTTCGTGTCACCCCGAATAAGCAGCCTCTTCTTCGTACCTGGTGAGTTTGCAATTACACTCCAAAAGAAAAGGTTGTCACGTGAGAATGAAGCTTTTTCTTCAGCAGGCAAAGTCCAGCTGCATTTTCTCTTGGAAACAGTCAGACCATAGACTCTCCTTGTACTGCAGACCAATTTGTTTTGATGCTCACAGGATGTATATCCTGAGATTGGAATAAATATGCTGAAACATGTATGACCTAGACACATCTTTATTTTAATTTTTTTTTTTGGCTCCGGATACGGTTTCATCCTGAGAAGGTAAAAACAACATCAACAGAGAGAAACAGAAACATGAAAAAAACAAATAGCTGTGATAAGGCTTGACATAGACAGATGCTCACTTGCTGTTGGAATATATGTTTATTTTAAATATATTTATACCTGAACAATAAAGCATGAGCAGGAAAGAGGCAGCAGATACTGTTTTAAAACACTTTAATCAATTATACACAAATCTGGACTAACTTAGCATGCCTAGTCTATTCTGTGGGCAAGTCCTGCAGTATCTGTTTACTCCCATAAGTTACGAGGTGATAAGAGGTGTCAATTCCAGTGATTATTTTTTTTATAGGTGCAAACATTACAGATGGGTACAGATTCCCAGAGCCAAATAACAGAAATTAGTTAACCCAAGTGTGACATGATGTGCATCATATTTTAAGAGTAGCATTAAGAAAATGTTCGATATGAAAATATGTAAGCTACAAGGCAAAGCGCTCAGAGTGGAGAAACATCAGAATTAAGGTTGTCCTTGTAGCTAATGCCGTATGATACCATCTTTAATTACAGTCATCTTTGCCATTGTCTCCATAGCTTTCCAATTCTGTAACAAAATGCTGCAAGGATCTTACTGACAACGTTATCTCTCACTAGGCAGCCTATTATTTATGCTGATAAGCCAATGCAGAGTGTTGGGGCAGGCAGACAGACATCTTCCCATCACTATTTGCTGACAGCAGAGGAATGTGGAACCTTATGTCCAGTGGTGGTAATTTCAGGGTCTGGAGGAGAACACAGTTGCCCAGTGATAGGCAGCTATCATTTTCTCTTTAGCAGGACGGTGAGCCTCCCCTTCTTCTCCTGGACACCCCAGACACTCAATACTCTGCTTTCCTCCCCCGCTGCTCCTGAAGGTATCACCTACCGTGGGCTTGATGCCCTGGTGCTCATCCCTCTGTGCCACCAGCTTCCTCCACCCTCACCCTTGTCCTTCCTCACCGTGCTACTCCCTCCCCATATCCCCCCACTTCCTCCTCACCCTGCAGCCCTGACAACCACTGCACCTCTCTTTATTCCTCCATGAGTAAATCAAATTCCCTTCTCTTCCCCCTCGCTGTGCAGGCACACACAGCAGACCTTGTCTCGCCAGTGCTGAGAGGAAATCTAAAGCCAGCCCTTTTATTTCAGGACCAACCGCAGGGAGATTTCTGTGGCTCTGAGCTGGAACATGCCTGGCCTAGATGGGGTTTTTGGATGTCGGAATTGAACAAGTCTCTACCAAGCAGGTACAAACTGCAAAGACACTAACGCTTAGACACGGTCTGCATTCGGAAGTCATTGCCCAAATGTGTCGAAAAGCAAACTTCTGGTGCTTGGTTGACTCTTTTTGCCAAAGTTTTGCTCTTCGCTTCCATGAGTGGAGGTAAAACATCTTCTCAGAGGAATGTTTGAAGGAATTTGCCTTACCATAGACAAAATAACATACTTTCTCCTAACCTTGCTCTTGGATACAGATGCACCATTCTTGATAAAACTTGCAAAACAAAAATAAAATGAAACAAATAAAGTTGTCTGGAGGCCGATACCCGGCATCGGAAATTTCAGTTTGATGCATTAAACTTTGGCAAATGTATAAGCAACTGACAACAAGAAGTAATAATGAGAAAGAGTTGGGCAATCTCTGCACCTATAATTCATAACTCCTACACGTTTTAAGATAATGGAAATTACTCGTGTTCATCAGGACTTGAATAGATGCCTCTGTTATTACTTGTATTATTCAGTTAGCAACAGCAGCCAAATGTATGTCTAACTGACTTCCATTAACTTCAGCAGTATACCTGGAAGAATTAAAATCTATTTCAATTCATCCCTTCCATATTTTTCTCCTGATGTGCCACATACAAATCTTAACCACGATATCATCTTTTGGGATAATAAACTAAATCAACAATGCATTTCATTTTCAGGGATCATCACATATGAGATACTTCCAGGTATGCAAATATTGAGCCATAGCTCTAAATGAAACTCTCAGAGATAAAGAATTACCTTTTGTATTTTAAAGGTACATTTTGTCCTAATTAAAAAAAAAAAAAGAGTGATAGCCTTGGCTAGAATGGCAGAGTGGAAAATTTTACCCTGGTCAGGAGAGCAGCACAAAGTGACACTGAGTTTCTTACGGCAGTTAGCATCCAGAGCCAAAGCTGGGAATATGAAATTTGGCCAAAGAAATATTATAACTTTTTGGCGGCCCTCGCTGTCAGCACTGTGTCATTGGCTTTGCTTATGGTGCTTGGTAGGCATCTCCCCTGGAAAAGAGACCCTCAAATCAGCAAGGCACTTGGGGCTCGTATTTTACTTTTAAAAGCATCAGTGACTTGCTGAACAGCAGGGAATGAGACCTGCTCTAGGAGCACTGCCAAAGCCAGTCTTTAATGCCAAGGTGTAAAGGCCATCTTTGAGTCGGAGCAGGTGTCACGGCTTTCTGACCATAACTCTTCTGGAAAGCCTGCTACTGCCATTCTTGCTGAGCAGGAGATTACTCCAGATACATAGCCTTCTGCAACCATCCCTGGAGCAAAGCCCCCAGCCTGGGTTTATCTCTCTGACTCTTTGCATCAATACTCACTCCTTTTGTTGCACAAGACAAACAAACCAGATTCATTTTCAGGCTGCTCCTGGACTGCTTCGCCCAACCTACCATCTCTTAGGAGGCTGCAGCTTGTGCTCTGCCTGTAATGCCAGCCTAATTTTTTTTTTTTTTTTTCTTCTTAATTAAATCTCCCTACCACCACTCTTCCCCAGAAAATGAACAAAACAAGTTGTTTGCTGCAAGTTTTCTGCAATCAGTTGTTGTCTGGCTAAGCTGCAGGCCACGCTCAGACCTTCTATTGCATTCATATAAAGCCCAGCATTATAAATTACCTTAGGAACCACAGACGGTCCCGTGGGACCTGGGAGTGCCACGGCAGACACAACGAGCACTGGTTGCTTAACGGTGCCCTTAGCTCCTGCCATCCTGTTGTTTCAGCTATCAGGGAGCACCCAGTTCTGGGCAGATGTATCTGTGTTTCATAGCTAACCAAAACAAACAGATAGATGAAATAAAACAGTAAATGACCTGCCTAAGTCTATGATTCAGAAGCTGCCTAGCAGAGGAGGCTTTTGAATCAAAGAGAAGCAAAGATGTCCCAGGGTGTTTTGGGGATGCTTAGAAGAGGTACCCTTAAAACAAGAGTCTGTTGAAGAAGGATGCAAGTTCACATAATTATACTGTTAAGAACTGATGCAGGTAAGAACCAAAGCTCAGGGTTTTGCTGTGCTCACTGGTGCTTTGGGCCAAGCACTCTCAATCGCGCCTTGTATTATTGACCAAATCTTAATGGAGAAGCAGCATAATTAGGAGTTCTCCTCCCCGTGTAGGTTTCTTTCCTTAGCCCTGATGTTTGTGCAGGTCACCAGGAGGACTCAGCCATGGAGAAACGAATGCTGGGGAAGTGCTCAGGAACTTGATAAGCATACTCATCCTTAACGGTGCTTTGGCAGCCACGGGCTGGAAATCTTTTTCCCAAGATATCCAAACCCATTTTTTTTGCACAGCTCCCATATCTTTCTAACCACAACTCTGCCCTAAAATTCCAGTAACTCCATGGCACATCCTGCTAAAAGTGTTCTGCAAAGTCCTGTCTGTGCTCTGTGGTACTCCTAGCTCTAGAAACGTCTGTGTTTGTGTGAAGCCACTCGGTGCTTTGACTGCACGGTGTGAATGAGGCAGAGATGGAAACGCAGGGTACAAATCCAGAAGGCTTATTTCCCCTTAGGGGAGACTCAGAGCTGAATTTTCAAACTTGGTGAACATCTGGGTTATCACTGGGGCTTTCTGGTAGTTGATAACCGCATCGTACATGCTACATGCAAATTCCTCTCCCATCCTTCCAGCATATAGCACATTTTGTAACAAAACGGCCTTTGGTGAAGTTTGTCCCTTAATCCTGCTCCAGCCTGGATTGACTCAATGATGGAGCTGTGACTGGGTGACCAGTGCTCACTGGAGGGCTGGGGGGGACTCAGAGTGGCAAAAAGACAACACCATGATTGCTGCCTGACAGTCTGTATCAGAAATGCAGCTCTCTCTTGGCAGCTCTGTCTCATCGACTGTCTCCAATTACCCTCTCATTGCAGTTCTTATTATGTAATTCCTTTGGGTTAAAACCACTTGATTTCAACTTCGTGTTGGGCTTTCTGCTTGCCTGTGTCCCTGTAAAATCTGTGTGACAAAAGGAGCAGGTTCCAGAGCACTTGGCTGTGATAAGGTATCACAGCTGTTCTCCACGGGGCCGTGCATGGAAATGCCCCTTCCACAGCTTAGTGCTCCCAGACTTAGGGCTCAGGAGACAGCAAGTGGGTCCCAAGACAATCTTTTGTTACTTCTGTGACCTATAAAGGTTATTTCTTTTCTCTTCTTTCCTGCCGATGCTCATTTCTGTCTTTCCAAATCATTCATCTGGCTTCTGGTCTTCAGTTCTGCTCCTTCCAATATTAGTGTGTGCGCTTAGCTTCGTGCTTGGCATCAGAGATTGCTGCCGCACAGGCTTAAGGATGTGTGTAGGCGTTGGAGTTTGTGCAGGTCTTAGCCCCAAGTCCTTCATGGGCACTGTCCATATGGACACCCACGGTCCCTGAGGACCCCACCAACTGCTGTTGGCTTTGCCTGAGGAAGGACTTCCCTTTGCTGGTTGCAGATGATATTTTGGTCTTTGACAGATTCTACCAAGTACATAAATCCCTGATAATCATGGGCTGTTACATGAAAGAAAAGCAGAGCTCGGTTTCTTTGTTAAAGACGTGCCTGAAAGGTCTGAATGTGAAAACCCCGCCTTACTGTAGTAAATCACCTGCCCCTTGGTGTCTGACGAACCTTAGGACGCTCCCTGTACTCAGCTTCTCTGTCTTCACATTTGCCCTTTTATGTTGCTTGTTTCTAATGTGGTGTTCTCTTTTCCTGCTGTTAAGGATCCTGCCAGCATAAGGAATAATATTTCTGGTTTCCGCTTTAACTTGGGGCAAGTTGCAACCTCTTTATCTCTCTCATCCCTGCAGACAAGGATGCCTGTAAGACCCTGTGCCTATGGGATGTCCTACAGATTTGGCCCAGCTGGAGTTTTCCTCCCTTTGCTTCACTGCACTTCACTCGCCCACATCAAACAGCGCTGAAATTGTTGCTTAGTTGGATTGACGTCCTGCTGCCTGCCAAGGAAGAGAATATGCAGAATTGGGTCCCAAGTATTTGCAACATACTTTGAAGGAGAAGGATTATATTAAACAATCTATTTAACATAAGGAATATATTAAACAATATGTGTGTGACAGCCAGGATGAGCAGACCATTGAAAATCTGATAAGATTTCAGTGGGGAATGCAGCCTAAAAATCAATGAGACGGCACATCCGGAAAGTGGATCCAGAAATAGCAAGCATGGTAACTGTTGAGAGGTATCATGTTCCTGGGACTGGGTCACAAGCAAAGGGAGCACTCCAGGCATGGCCACCTACCCCTATGGGGACACGGGTACTGCTGCTTCCCAGCACAGAGCCAGCTGTTGCACTCAAACTGCACTGGGATCTCCAGGGATGTGTGTTTGCCTGGGAGAGGCTGGGAAAGCGATGAGTGGGGCGAGGGATTGCTTGTGCCAAATTAACTGTATTTTCTTACATGGTATTCCTGTTTTGATAGGAAGGCAACCAGAGCGGGAATCAAAGGCGGCTGGGATCTCAACACCACCCATTGGCTGGGGCTCTCCACAGAGCAAGCAAGGCAAAGGGCGTAGAAAAACATCTGCCCGGGAAAAACATCTGTCTGGGGAATCTCCCTGGGCTCTTTGCCTCTCCAGGCCGGGTTCCTCCGAGAGGGATAGATTTTGCTGAAACAAAAGACATCATTACGGTCCTCGTGGCCATTTGACCCGGGCTGTAAAACGCTGCCTGCAGCCTTCTGAACTGAATCACAAGTGGTAGTTTGCAAGCAAGACTGATCTATTTTGTCTTCCCGGCTATTGCTCCTTTCCCGTGTCCAATGACTGATGGAATATATGGACACGCTCAGGGGTGGAATCGTGCTGGCATCGGCAAGTGGGTCGGGCTGAAGCACCTAAGATCTGCAGTACCACCACGTTCCCCGGCTCAGAAGTGCCATAGGTTAGCAACAGCAAGACTTCTTGTTTTGGTTTTTGGAACACACGTTCTCGGGGCTGTCAGTTGCCGCGATGTTTGTTTTGAAGACACAGCTCCTTGCTCCGTGTAACTAGTTACCCATCGCGGCTGCCTCTTACCTGCCACTCCCTCCCCCCTAAAAGTTTCTAGCCTTCTTGTTCAGAGAGAGGAGTGATTAAAAAAAAAAAAAAAAAAAAAAAGAAGAATCTTGGGGCAGAAAGCCAAGTGAGGATCCAGAACGGGCTGACATTTAGGGCTATCACCCCTCCCCGTGCTTTTTAGGCCCTCCGTCTCGCTTCCGACACTCGATGCTGCGACCCAGGCTAACGCGGGGGGGGGAGAAGCGGTGGGGATCCGGCGGCCGAGCGCTGACAACACGCGGCAGCGGCCAGCTCTCCCTGGAGAAAAAAACGCAGCTTCTCCACGTCCCCGCTTTTATACTGGGCCAGCCCACGGCGCTGCTCATCTTTTCCATTGGCGGGGGGGGACCCACGACGCGAGAGAGGGGAGACCGGGGCGAAGAAGGAGGGAGGGGAGGGGAAGGGAGAAGTGTGCGGGGGGGAGAAAGTTGCTTGAATTTGTGAGGGGCGAGAGCCGGCGGCGGTGGCGCGCCGCCTCCTTCCACTGGCTGGGGGAGCTGCCAATCTGTGTTGTAATCCTGCAGGAATTTCTGCGGGGTTTAACTGGGAGCCGCGCCGCCGCCGCCGCGCACTCGGGGTGGAGGGCGGGAAGGTGGTGGAGCCGGCAGCGCGCAGCCTGCAGCCCGGGCGCCTTAGCGCCGCGCAGCACCGGGCCCGCCGGGCAGCGGCGGAGCGCGGAGAGGAGCGGAAAGAGCGCGGCGGACGGAGGGCGCCCGCGGCTCCCCCCCCCCCTCCGGTTTCTCCTTTGTGCCCGGCCCCAGGCGGCCACCGCCGCCGCGCCGGCTCCGCGGGAATAATGCGGGGCGTGTGGCTCGTGCTCACCGTCAGCTTCGTGGCCTGCGCCTCCGGGCAGCCGGTGAGTGCCGGGGGGGGGGGGGGGGGGGGGGGGGGGGGGGGGCGGGGGGGGCCCCCCCGGGGCCCCCCGGCCCGGGCCCTCCGCGCTCCGCCGCTGCCCGGCGGGCCCGGTGCTGCGCGGCGCTA
>JANVCC010000072.1:2354318-2399856 GCA_025345505.1 Todiramphus chloris collaris
GCCCGCGGGGCTTTGTGCCCGCCTTGGCTCAGCGCCGGCAGCCGCCGGGCCCCATCGTCTCCGAGCGGCCGCCGGAGGAGAGCGCCGCTTCCACTCGGCTCCGCGGGCGCCGAGGTAGGAGCGTCTCCTCGCAAAAATCAACCCTCCCCAGCCGGTTCGCTGCAAGAGGAATAAAAGCGTTGACTCCCCGTGGCCGCGCGGCTCGGGACCCCGAAAACCCTCGGGGTGCGCTTCGTGCGCGGGTGCGCAGCGCTGCGCGCCTCCCGGGCAGCCTCCTGTCCCGGCCGGGGACCCGCCGCTGCCGGCTCGGCCGAGGCTGGCGCTGGCTCCGCCAGCCTTTCCCCGATGGGGGAAGGTGCTCGGGATAATGCCGCTGTTTACACTTTTTCCGAGCCGCAAGTGTATTTGCTAAACGGGGAGCCTCCGCTTAATGCAATTATCTCGGGTGCCGGGATTTGTGTCTCTGGGAAAGCCACTCTCGGGCAGGCGCTCCCACCCTTCCGCCGCACGGAGCCGGTGAAGGCCGACCAGAGGGCTTTGCTCTTTGCCATCGGTGGATCTGAGCTCGTCTTGATGGACAAGGGCACGCAAATGACACCGTTGCAGCGTTTGGGCAAATATTAGGAAATAATAAATTGAGGTTTCGGTATGAAATTAAAAAAAAACATGACAATTTAATCCAATTAAAATGAGCCGCTCCACTGAACTAAGTAATGTCACTAGCTTGGGTTAACTTTTGAAGTTGTCTGGCTATTGTATAAATTAGCCCAGTCACAGCCTTCCTGAAATCTGGCTCATCATTAGGGATTTCTAAGGATACAATTGCAAAACACTTTTCTTAAGGACTAATTAAAAAAGGGTTGTGTAGAGCACTGGCTCCGGCTTTCGCTAAGCATAACTGCACTGAAGAAACCCCCTCGGCTAATGAGGTACCATATACTTCAATTTTAGAGAAATGCTCTTCTCACAAAGTTCTCTGGTGGTGTAGTAACTATTAAACTGCCACGGTAATTAGTAAAGTATTAAGTTTTATGTGTTTTTGCCTTAGGATGAACGCTCTGCGGCAGCGTGAGGCAAGCTGTTGGGGTGTACTGGGGCAGCGTGTTTTGGGGGGCCGGGGGGAGAGCCTGCCCAGCCCTGCTGCAGCACCCTTGTTGCTACCAGAAAGTTGTGGAGAGACTGGAAAAGTAAAGGGACGGAATATTTTGGTTGCTTTGTTGGGGGGGTTTTTTGTTTGTTTTTTCTTTTTTTCTTTTCCTCCCTTTTTTGTTTTTTCTTTTTTTTTTTTTTTTCCCTCTTTTTGATTTCATTATGTCTGCCAGGAGCTACAGGGTTCCTGAAGGTGGGATTTTTGTAGCTTGGTCTCTGGGAAAAGATAGATGCCTGTGTCTGCAGAAGACTGTCCTGGTTGGAAGAGGAATTTTATATGGATGCTTAAAAGACCTGTTTGCTCTCCAGAGCACCGTTAAGTGGTTTCAGCTCTAAATTTATTCCCCTTTGATTGATTTTATTACTACTATTTTCTAGGCAAAGCTGTAAGGTAGAAAAATCTCTCATTTGTGGTGAAGTAAATTATCCGGGTCTTTTTTGGGCAGGGGAGTGGAAGACAGCAGGAGATTCTGTTTCCTAAAGCAAATGTTCCCTGTCTTAGCTTCGTGTAACCAACAAACCTCTTCATTGGTGTGGGCCAAGTTGATGTCAGAGCCGTGTTAAAAATTGCTGGCAGTGAGACCCGCCGCTGAACCTGGGAGTGATCTGTCTGTGCTGGGTGCACGCTTCGCGTTCCCCGCCGTGGGCTGTCGCCCCACAGACGCGCTCCCCTGGGCCGTGCCAGCTCCCCTGGGGCAGCAGCTGTTGGGGGACACGGTTGGGAAGCGGAGAGCGAGGGGGAGCCTGACTGGATTCTGTGATTCTCTGGCTTGTTCGTGCCAGCCTGTGCGTGGTGGCAAGCGTTGCCCACATCAAAGCTGGTGGATCGCAGCCAGGGCTTGTGGGGTGGTTTGCTGCCATCAGCACAGCGTGTGGTGAGACGTCAGATTAGAGTGGGGTCTGGTAACCCCAGCGGGCATGAGGGATTCACCCAGGCTTGGCTGAATGGCAAAAAACGCTGCTTTTTAGCTACCTTGAGAGTTTCCCGGTTTGCTTTTTGGAGAGGGAGAGAGAGTGACGTGAAACCTCTGGAAAGGAAAGGCAAACTCTGCCTGATGTGCCTTTTAAGAGGCTGGGTCTGGTCCTGATGATAGCGGGGGTTAGCTCTGGCTGATTTTAATAGCACCAGAGAGCAGCACCAAGTATCCATCTGTACTTGTCAGCTCCCATTCGGAAGAGGCTGATAAACCTTTCCGTTTCACCCTGGTTTGCAGCAGTGGGACAAATGGTTTCCCAGAGCTTGTGTGATGGTCTAATCCTTTCTGTGAGCGCAAGCGCGTGTTGGGAGACTTTGCTGGCTTGCAGGTTGTGCCGCATGGACTGCAGCGTTGGAGTGCTGCTCTCCTAACAGGAGGGTAATCGCAGCTTCCCCTGTGGGGTTTCTGGAGTCTGGAGACTTTGCTTCATGTCAGCAGTGCATGTGTGGGGTTGGTTTTTAGGCTTTCAGTAAAACAGAGCACTGGGGCATCGGCAGCAACTGGGTGGTCTTTCTGTTTCTTCTGTAAGCGCCCGAGCACTGATTTGTTGGCATACATTTAGTTAGGGAGGGATGATCCAAGAGTAATATTTGGTCTATTTTTCAGAAATATTTAGTATTTTAGAAGCGTGATGCTGTAATTTTCCTGCATTTGTTTATAATGGTTACTTTGCTTTTGGAATTTGGAAAATTAATAGTGTGTTGGAGAGGAGGAATGGTTTTGGTTTTTGTTTTTGTTTTTTTTTTTTTTTAAAGGCAGCTAGACTTTGGAGATGGTAATTAGAGGATGCTAGAGTAAAAAGGATGAAGAGATAGGGGGTGTTTCAGATTTATATGCTTTGCACGTCTTTCCTAAGCATGTTAAGTCTTCATTGCCAAGAAAGGTTGGAAGCTTTTTTTGGTCTCGATTTATTTCCACCATTCCCCAGCTCACGTGAGCTTTTTCTTCTTTCTGTGGAATTAATAAGTATCTGTCCATTGCTTTCTGTGGTTTGGCAGCGCCTGGAATCAGCCAGCAGTATCTGCCATGGCTGCTTCCCTTTCCTCTGGCTGAAGGAACATCTGGGTGCTCCTATCCAACAGCTGGCTGCACTGCCATGCACTGGGAATTTGGGGGAGCTTGGGGTTTTGCTGCCAGTCTTGGGTATTACAGTTCTGGTGCTGCAGTGAAGCTACCCCTTAGCTGGATGTTCTCAGGAGCCACTTTCTGGGAATAGGTTTCCCTCCCAGGTTAGCTTATCTTTTGAAAATTAAAGAACAGATGATTCTTGACTGGAGATCAAACACTGAAGCAGTTTCTCTTTTTTAATACTTTAGCCCTGAGGTCTGTGTTGGAACTGACTTAATATTCAAGCCCAAAGTACAGAGATGTTTTCTCCACATTTTTTCCTAGATCCTTATCGAGGAAGTAAATGAGAGCCTCATCTTCAGGAACAAGTTTGGACAAATAACTCGGGGTTTGAAGCTGGGTGTTGGGATTGTGGCTTTTGGGCAGATGATACCTCTGTGGTAGGTTCGAGGCAATTACTGCAGCTAATGGGATAGGGATGGTGGACCCTGGAGAATAAGCCCTAAGTCTCTGGTTTGTTTGTAGTTTTGATGGATCTAAGTCTTTGTGGTCTTAGTGTTAAGTGTAATTTCAGTGTGACCAGAGCAAGGCCTAATTCCTTGGCTAGCAGAGGTGTGAGGTGTGAAAAAGCCCATGTCAAACACACAGCCGTGAGCTAATGCCTCCAAGGAAGGTGGTGGAGAGCTACCTGCCATCCTTGGTGGGGAGCTCGGCCTTTTGGCAGGGAGTCCTGAGCTTGGAAGAGAGCTCATTCCTCCCTGCAGGAGCTGAATTCCCTGTGGAGCAGCCAGTCGTTTTCAGAGCTCTGCCTTTGCCCTGCTCTTCGCGACCAGTTGTCTTTATAAAATGTCAAGCAGAGGCATATGGGTGGCATTTATTAATTACATTATCTCACCAAATTGACTTTTGCCATTGACTACTTTAAACATTTTCCTTATGGCAAAGAATGACAGGCTTTAGCAAGGCTCAGCGGCTGAACAAAGGGCTCTTGTCTGCTTACGGAAAAGTACTCTTCTGTCTTCTGAATAGATCTGAGTGACGATGATTTCTAACAGAAATGTTGTGTTTGAGAGTGGCAAGCTTATTGAAGGCCCCATGTAAGACCCTACTTGAATGTAAGTCATGAAGGTGCCCTCTGTGCTGCCAGGAGTTGAGAGGAGGCACAAGTCATGAGCAAGCAATTTGGTCCACGTTCAAGTTGCTTTGCTCTCAGCGTTGTAGCAAACATGAGAGAATTACTGTAGGCTGTTCTGTGAACAGCTTATTGTTTGGTTATCTTCCTGCTTACGAGACAATAATAAACTGCTATCTGTAATCTTTTCAGGACTAGTAATTTATTCATAGGTTACGTGGCACTATTTAGCCATTTGGGTACAAGATTTCTCTTGCTCACATTGAAGTATAACTTGCAGTCTCTTGAGTAAAGACTGCATTAGTGTTTGACCCTGTAATAATGACAGTTCTCTCTACGCAGGGTATTTTCTTGATTAGCTCAGCCCTGAGGGATGCTTTCAAAAGTGTACTAGAATTTTAGGCAGAAATACAAAATACATGTAATCCTCAAAAGCATTGGAAAACTGACTGCAGTGGGAGAAAACACAGCGTTTAACAACTGCTTGCAACAAGTACTTTTGCCCCGAACAAATTATTGTTGTTGACAACTCAAGTAGGGAGTTCATTTAAAGTGAAGTAATGACTAATAGGGTGGTGATGAATCTGCAGAACTTGGCTTTGTCTGTAGATAGGTTATTATTGTGTCACATAAGCTGTGCTTAACTAAAGCCTGAGCTGGACACTCCATCTGAAATCGCTGTTTTTAGTTCATATATAAACTTATTCAGAAATCTCCCTTCTGAGATAAATTGTTTTGTTCCAAAGGTGAACCGAGTTGGGAAAGTTCAAATAAAAACCTGTTTGTCTGTGTTTGCGTTGTGAGCATGAAGACAAATACATACTTTGTACTCTTATTAATGCTGAGGATACAAAGGGGCTTGCAGAAGGTCAAACGGTCTGTGGTAGGGGGATATCCTCTTCTTCCTTCCCCTTCTTCTTCTTCCCCCTTGGCTGGTTTTGTGCTTTCACTGATGCTTTTTTCTTGACCGTGTCTCTCCCACTTAACCAGGAGCTGGTAATTTGGCATCTTGATGTAGGTCTCCTCTGGTGGACACCTGTAGTTGGTCTTCTGCCTCGTGGCATAAATTGTCATATACCAAAACCCAGATAAAATCAATAGTGTTGAAGGGTTCCTGGTACTTGTCTATGGGTTCAAGAAGTCTTTTGGGCTTGTGACTGTTTAGTAATGCTACTGAGGTCAAGTAACAATCATTTTAATTTTTGCTTTTCTGACCTTCTCTGTCTGCACTGTCAGAATTAGGCAGCTTTGGGTTATGAAAGAAAAAAAACCTTAGTTTGGGGGGAAAAAAATGTGGTGTGTCTATAATATACAGACAGGAGTCTCTGATGCTTCTTCACCGAGTTAATTCTTGCTGTTTCACATGAACATCTGAGGATCTTATCTCCACTGGTTTCAATGTGTAAAGATATTTGACTTGAGGAAGACCAAAGAGAAAACTTCTGGCAGAGGCTGCCACTCTCAAAACCAGTAGGTAGGATCCCTTGTCATGAAGCTTGTGGCCGTGCAGTCAGAGCTGGCACAGTTTCTCTGTGGTAGAGTAGCTCACGTGGCATTTCTGTATTGGTGATTAGCAATGAAGAGGTCCTAAGGGAGGATTAGCAAGAGTATTTTTTGGGATTTCTTTGTGGCTTCCTAGAGATGCACGGAAAAAGCTAATCTCTCTCTGTCTCTCTTTATTGAATTCAGCTAATCTAATTGGAAAGCCTCCACAGAGCAGTGTCTGGCAGCTAAGTGTAGCAGCTGTGGCGTTAGTAGTGTCACCTAACGGGAGAGCAAAACAAGCAGTGGTGGGAATCCGGAGGTGTATGTTTCTGTGTATCTTGACAACCCAAGCTTGCTAGAGTGAACTTGGCTGTGAATTTTAAGAGGGTTTTTTTTTTTTAACAAAAAACAAACAAAAAAATAAATGGAGAGACTGAGTTTGCAAAGACTTCAAATTCCGAATGCCTCAATTTTCTTACCACCAGTCTTGTTATGTTGTTAAGCTCCTCAAAAGGTGGATTTGACTCCAGAATTACTGGTTTGGCGCCGTAACCCCCTTTTACTCCTTGAAGCATTCAGGTTTTGGGTTATAGCATTGTTGTAGTTAACTTGCAGAGTAATCTGTTAATAACATTTCACACAGACATGACTGGATGTGGAGGCTGGTGGGTTCCGTGGCCCGTTCCTCAAGGTGTGAGCCAGCAGGCTGGCTGGGGAAGAGGTGTATAATTAACTGCTTTATGTATCTGGGGACAGCTCTTTGGCCTTTGCCCTCCCCGTTTGACTGCTGGAGTATGGTTTATCTGGGGATAGCCCTAAAGCCCATGAAGAGCAGGAGCTGGCACGGAGGAGAGCATCAGCCCCGGGCTGACTGTGATCCAGGAGCACAGTTGGTGATGGAACCAGTGGCAGCGATGCTCCCTGGCCGCTCAGTTCAGGGCTGTACTGGGCACCAGAGGGCAGAGAGAGATTTGCATTTGAATCAACAACTTGGGCTGTTGTCAGCTTCACGCCATTAATTACCCTGGTGCTAATGTCATTTAGCCATATATATATATATATATTCAAGGAGTGTTTAGTTAAGAGTATGTGTGGGGCAAGTCATAATTTCCCAACCTGCGCACAGTTACGTGGCCATCATAATTGCAATGTGTGGCCCGTGGTTAGAAAGGATGGGCTCTGGAAGTGCTGTTAACCAAGTGGCATACGTCAGGGACTGGAAAACGTAGACTTTTTATAATGATCCACAAGTGGAGAGGGAGGCAGCAATGCATAGTGCTAGTAATAATCACCAGCAGTATGGAAGTTCTTCGCTTGAGCCCTTGGGTCGACTGCACCGCAAAGTGTTTGGTACAAAGTCTGGCACAGCCTTCAGACGGAGCCTTTCAAAGGCATCCTGACCTCATTTCTCTGCGGAAGCGCGCGAGCCTTCCGCGTTCCCCTAATTTCTTGCAGGAGGGTTCAGTGATAGAGTCTTCATCCCCTACACGTGCATATATTTAACAGCAGAGCGTTTGAATGAAAGCAGCCAGTGCAAGCCGGGTGGTAAATATAGCATGCAGCTTAACAGAGATGACCTTCAGTTAAGCAGAGGCAGGCCCTTCTCCTGTGCTTTGCAGCCATCAGTTAGCTTTCTGTACAGCTTTTTTTTTTCCTTCTTTTTTTTTTTTTTTTCATTTGCTGGGCTTTTTTGTGACTAATTACAAAGCTTGAAGTGCAGAGCTGGCTCTGCCTGTATGAGTAAAGACTTCTTTTTGGTTGTTTTTTTTGCTTTGGTTTTTTTTTCTTACACTGAAATCCTGTTTCAGTGAACACCTCTAAAACGTGAAAGTTTGCTTTGTTTTCCCAAATTCTTCAATTATAAAACGTTGTCCGTGGAGCTATGTAAATGTATCAGTTCAAGCATACAGCATAAGTGCTTTGACTTGCCTTTTGATAAATCAAAGCAGATGTAATGACATGGGTTTTTCTCTTCAAAAGAAAAAGGGGGGAAAAATAAAGTCTGTTTTTGAGTGGTGGTAGGTAGAGCACACTGCAGCAGTGGGTAGCACTCCCTGCTACTGGCTGTGTAGGTGTCGGCTGTTTGCAGCAGAAGATAAATAAAAACAATACAGAAGATAAATACAAACCTGAACTGAGAGGGCTTTTAAATTCTGCCTTACCTGTCACGTGTAGGTTTTCTCACACCATTATCACTGCATTGGTGGTGTAAAACTACTGATTTCCCATCAGAGATGCTGCTTTTTGTTCAGTGTGGGTTTTTTTGACTTGCGCTGACGGTATTTTTGAGCAACGCTGTGCAGCACATGGTAACTATAGTGCACTTAATTGTAATTTCTATCTTAAGTTCTTTATTTGCCCTCTTTCTCTGTAATCTCTTGTGCTTCCAACCTCATTAGACTGATTTTATTGTTACTTTTTCTCTTTCTCCCTGCTGCTTTTGTGCTGTCAGGCAAGCCAGGTAACTGTTAGCATTGGCACTGCGCTTCAGTCTCGTGTTGCAAGTACAAGATCCAAGAGCAGAAGGAAAGGGAGATGAAAAACTGGGCCTGCTCTAATCCTTTGCCCACCCTCAGGAATCCTTCTGCTTGCTCAGCTTTCGGCAGCAAGAGAGAGGGGGGAGGAGGCAGTTGGGAGTGACCAAAGCATTGGCAGAGCTGTTGGTGTGTGTGGAGGGGATGCTGGCCTGCTGGCATGTCTTGGCCAGACCATAATTCAAGGAGAGACCTGAAAGTGAGTGGTCTGGAGTGAAAGGAGCCCTTGTGTCAGGGATACTAGCTCCATCTTCCATTTGTCGGCTGTGTCTGACAGCGCTGGAGCGCAGGCACCGAGCGTTTAAGCAGATGTGGATGATTTGAGCGCTCCGTCCCTCACCCCCTTGGCTTTTCGGAAAGTGGGAGCGTGGAGCCAAACTCTTCAATTTGGCATTTCTATCTGGAAGCCTTTGTATTCCCCTCTTGAGCTAGGGAAGGAGAGGAACGGTGGGTGCAAAGTGCCGATGAAGCCGGCGCTCCTCCTCTGACCTGCAGCATCAATTCAGAACTTGGTTTTTGTGCACATCGCCAGTTGACTGGTTTAACTGGTTGGTAACCACGTTCCCTCAAGTGAAGGGGGAGCAGGCTGAAGGCAGGACTAGTTAAAGAAGTTTCAGGTTACTGAGGGCACTATAATCAAGGGGACAGCTGCTTTCCTTACGCTCTACTGAAACAAAATATCCCGAACCCTTCGACAGAGCCTCACCAAATACATTAACGTCACTGCTTTTATTCTTTCCACAACTTGGTGGAATACTGAGCACTGTTGGGTAATGAAATATTGGATGGCTAATCTCTTTTCCATGGATACCAGAGGGGAAACTGTGGAGTACTGCTGTCCCAAGAGTGTAAATGTCTGTGTGTTCTAACCAACGCTTTCAAGGCAGGCAGCGCAGGGAGGGAAGCAGTTTGCCCCTGAGGTGCTTGTGCACCCTCTGTAGGTGCTGAGCATGGCACAGGAGGAAGAGGAAGGGTGGGCTCCAGCGTGCCTGGCGGGGATTATCTGTAGCTCAGCAGCTGCTGCCTGGATGCTTGCTTCTTTATACCCTGCGTGGTGAGCAACCTGTTAAGACAACCCTGTCTCCCTCCCACCCCTTGCAAGGTATTTACACTTGCCCTTAAGTAACCGTTTCTTTCTTTGCCAGCTTAAGCTGACACACTTCAAGATGCTCAGGAGTGAAAAATGGGAGGTGCCGCTTGCAATAGCCTTGATGCGCTGCTTGGGAGAAGCGTGTTTGAGGAGCAGGCTATGAAAGTCCTCTCTGAGCTCTATTTATACCGTCCTTCTAATAATAGCAGTTGATATTATTTTAAACAAAAACTCCCGTGGGTGTCGTAGCCGCAGAAAACCCCAAAAAATACCTTGCTGGGAGTTGGGTGCGGTTTGCTTCCAGTGATGGAGGGCGAGCGTGTGTGGGGAGGAGGTTTATGTGAAAGAGGAAGATAAATGAAGATCATGAGAAATTACTAGTCCCGGGCTTTATTGTGGGACTGTGACTAAAGCTTTAGGAATCATGCTCTGGTCCAAAGCCTTCCCTGAATAGGCTGCTCTTCAAAGAAAACTAGTCTTGGGATTAGTTTTTAGGTTACCAGAGGCTTGCCCAGAGAGCAGTGGGAGAGCTGTAAGCCCTAGTTCCCTCCCAGGCCTCTGTGGAAAGAAGGAAGTTGAGCAGGGAAGCCTTCCTCTGTAAAGACAGCAGAGATGAGAGACTGAAAAATGGTGGAGGTTAAGGATATAATCTAATTGCTGAGCCTCGCTGTATGGAAAGTGTGGCTTTAGCTGGTATGTGTCAACTACCACATCCCCTTTCTGAGTGAGGAATGGCAAGAACAGGGTGTGAAAGGGCTCCGAGGAAATCACCTGGATTAAACTTGACTTGCACAGGTCTGATAGAATGAACCCGGAGCTTCTCGGGGTGTATTTTAAGAGGTGTGTGTAGGAGCTGGAGGCAGGTGGAGCTGCAGCGGGAGGGCAGGTGGGCAGTCTCAGCTGCAGGGTTTGTCCAAGGCTCCTTCCCTGCCACAACCTCCCTGCACACAGCCCTCCTCTTATACCAGGCTGCCAGCATCACTGGGAACCTCTCCTTTCCCTCTCCACAGAGCCTTCTCCAGCTTATGGAAGGACATGTGCGTATCACATCAGTTGTGGAAACTTCACATTATTGCCCACAGCTGAGAGTATGCTTTGAGCAGTGCTGATGCTCCCACCAGGGCAAAGAAACAGCGTGAGAGTTAAGGTCGTGGTAGAGCATGAACTCTGTATTTTCTGGCTTGCAGCTGCTGTGTTATTTCAAAGCCTCTAGTTTATGCTTTTGCCTTCTCTCAGTCATACCTGACTGGGACGAAGCCTGTACTGTGTGGAGGCTGCGTTGGAAGATGTGCATTTGGAAGCAGAGAAACTGTGTAGTAGCGAGGAAGCACGAATATCTGACAAACAGTGTTTGTACCTCGTGATTAGACTTGGAGGCTCTGGAGCACAAGGTGCCCCGATAACAGATCTCCCATCAGCAGAGGACTTCAAGAGCTGGAGGCCACGACAGCCACCGTTGCATCCAGGCTTTCTCAGGGAGACCAGTTAACCTCAGACCTTTGCAGGAGGATGGCTGGGGTGTGCCAAGCCCCTGCTCGTGCGGCAGAGATTCCTCACACCGCTGTTCTCAAAATCCTCGAGGTTTGGTTTGGTTTGTTTTTTCCTTTCCTTACAATGCAAGTAGAAGTTGAAACTATAAGGCTGACCTCTTGCATGAGGTGACAGCTTCTTCCAGGGGAGAAGGTACAAACACCGAGGAAATTAAAGGGAGAGTTGTTTGAAAAAAATGTTGTTAGAACTGTTTTGTTTTCTCTTTCCATAATTATTTTTGATCCTTTCCTGCTGGCATCAGAAGAGGCATCAGAAGACAGCAGTGTGTTCATTAGGTGTGGGGCAGGACTTGTGAAGCCTGACCAAAATGAATAGGCTTCACTAGATGGTCACTGAGTACACGATCTGGAAATAACTCCTTCATTTTCTCCTGGGGTTTGGGAGATGAAGGGGTGACTTTCTTTCAGCCTCCTACTTATTTAAAATAATATGCTGGCATGCCAAGCAGAACAGGATTTATTTTTTCTAATGCTGGGAGTAGAAGCCCATGATTAAGAAACTGGCACTTTGTGGCTCTTATTTTGTTTCCTTGCATTTCTGACACTTGTGTTTGTATGCTAAGGTGTTCACAAAAGCGTAAGAAAATGTATTTTTGGGAAAGCTGTAAATGGGTGACATTTTCTGCAAGGACAGTGTGTCTCCTACAGCAGCATCGTGGTCACATGAGTACGTATATATATATTCTGGTAAAGAGTCTAATGTTGCTGACAGAGCTTATTTGGGCATTTGTATTTTTGATGTGGAGGGATCTACCCACACCTGATGAAAACTGTCAAACGTCCCGCTGCTGAAAATTTCGTAGAGATGATGGAGTAATGCTCTGCTGCTGCTCTTTTGTGGCTGTGGAGGGCATTGGGAATGTCAGATGGAAAGACACAGGCAAAGAGGAGTGAAGAGCCACCGTGTGACTTTACATGCTGAAATTCACCCTGGGACTGCTCACAACTGAGTAACACCACTCCAGAAAATTATGGCTGCTTTGGAAGTGGCTGCAGCAACACACGGGAGAGAGGCAGCTCTCCCTGAAAAGGAGGAAAACCCCTCAGGAAAACTCACTTGCTGTAACTTCTGATTCCTTCTACTTTTGTTTTTGTTGCCTTTTTGGTTTTCTTTCATTACATGGAGGATGTGACTACAGTTAGTTCCTTGCTGTACTCTGCCCAAGAGCCAAGTGAAGCACTTGACGGAGAGTGGATGGGTACCTGGCCCCATCAGTCCCAGCAGAGGTGCCAGGAGTTGAAGGAGTTGCCTCATCCCAGCAGTCCCTGAGCTGTTCCCCTCCTCCAAACTGGTGCTTTGTCAGAGAAGCACGACAGCGTTGCACGTTACGTTGCGAGAGATGAGGGTGAAGGTAGTGGTGGGCTTATTTGTAGGACTGCAGAAAGATGATCTGGAGAAGTGGAGGTATTCTTGTTTCACCAGGAGATGCAGGACAGAGTGGCAGGTTGGAGCTGGCTGTCCGTGTGGAAAAGAAGCAAATACCCCTTGTGGTATTTCACGTATGAACTGATGTGAAAATACACACACTGATATGGCTGTTAAGTCAATAATTCAGCATAAGGAATGTCTAGCTCCTGCAAATCAGTTACTGCGTTGTTATACTCATGTCAGAAGTAAAGTATGTGTATTTTATCAGTTTTGTCTTTGGAAATCTATATGATGCAGGGCTCTCAGCATGTGAATTAACCAAGTTAAAGCTTACACATCATGGTGCCTATGGTTGTAATGTTCTTGTATGATGAAAATTAGCTAAGATTTTATATAAGCTATTAAAACTTACTTAGCGTTTACCTAGTAAATATTCATTAGCTGCTAAATATCAGTCATTCATACCTGATAAATGAGGTTCTCCAGGAGGCAGCTTGTTGTGGCTTAGACCCAGCCAGGAGATGAGCATCATACATCCACTCACTCACACACACACGCTGAATGGGAAGGAGAATTGTGAGAAAAAGACAAGACCCTGTGGGCTGAGATAAGGAGAGTTTAATAGAAGGCAAGAGGAGAAGAAATAACAGTAATAACAATAATAGTAATGAAACAATAGATGAAGCAAGTGATGCAAAATACACCAAACCACCTGGGCCTGCACAGTCAGCCTGGTGCCAGAGACCAGTGCTCCTGCCCAACTGGTCCTCCTCTCATATAGTGGGCGTGACATCAGCGTGGTATTGAATATGCCATTGGCTGGTTGGGTTGTCTGTCCTGGCTGTGGCCTCCTCCCAGCTTCTGGTGAAAATTAACCCTATCCTGCCAAAGCCAGGTCACAGCTTCAGCTGGGAAGGGCTCTCTCTCCTGCCCTCTCTGCACAGTTCTACATCAAGTGATGCCTTTCCCACCTGCTGCTTTTTGCCCACATTAGAATGTCCCTTTTTAGCACTTGTTACCAAGTTTGGGTGGAGGTGTGGGTATCTTGCACTTGCAGCACCAAAAAAGGGGGCATTTCTCCAGGGTGAATCCTCTTAGGGATGTGAATTCATTTGCTTTGCGAGGAGGATTCAAATGGATCATCCACTCAAGCGATGCTCTGATTTCTGTTTGGGAATCAAGGTGGATATTGTGCAGCTGAGCTTCTGAACACATTTTTCTTTTTAAAATATGCTTTTAAATGTCAATATACTTATCTCTGAAGCTTAAGTATCCAGAGTTGTCAGGTGGTTTTTTTTAGGACTGGACAAGTGGGAAGGCTAAATAAAGCAATAAACTCTTTGGGATTGCTTGTTCAGGTTTGGTATCAGGGGTGTTAAGTCTGGGTGTACTACAGATCCCCTTTTCCAGGACACTGTAGGCCATGTGAAGGCATGGAAAGTTTGGGGTGAAGGTGTCGGGACTATCTACAGAACAGGAAAAGAGTAATTCATCTGTATGCGTCATGGCTGTTTCATGGCAAGAATGATCATTACCATGGTCGGTGATGTCCTGGCAGGGTAGCCTCAAACAACAGCTTGGGATATGCTGCTAGGTCTTGTAAAAAGAAATCATTGGTTAGTGGTATTTTGTGGATGCATTAGTGATGGTTTGCTGCAGAATTGCCTTGGGGAATCGAAACAAATTAGGGACTTTGCTTTTTCAAATGTACAATTTCTTTTACCTAGCAGTCGAGGGATTTCCATGCATCAGCATGATCTGCATGGATTATGGAGCTGGATTCAGTTATATGCTTTTAGCATTTAAAAAAGTCAATAATTCTTAGCAAGAATACAAGATACTATATTTCCTTTTCAGTCAGTGTGTTCTGTGTGAGGTTTTATTTATCATTGTTTTGTTTGTCATAGTTTTATTTATGTATTTATTTACTTTTCAAGAGACCACAGCATGTGAAACTTTGAGGATTAAAAGTAACTTTCAAGGGTGTAATTGGAATGCAGTTCTCTCTGCATTAGACTTGTTTTGTAAATTGTCTATATGCTGCTGAATTTACCCTTTGAATGAAGCCTTATGTACCACCAGAGTTAACATTTAAACCAAACCACCCGCTTAAAATTGCCTGCCCATTACCCCAGTTACATTAAATTAGAAACTCTGGTAACAAAGTGAAAAGGTTCTTGTTTTACAGCGTGACCTGCTTTCCCACCCTCAGGCAGTAAACTGAAGTCTCTTGCTCTGAAGAAAAGAGAGTCGAGTCCTCCGGCTGCAGATGGCCATCTCAGTGGCATGGAAACAGAAAGCAGCGCTGTGCCAAAGGCACCGTTCATGCCATGCGGGCACGCAGGCAGTACCGCAAATGGCAACCGACGTTGCCTTCCAGCGTGCCACGGCTGAACGCTCGGCCCGGCTCAGCCTCTTCCATCCTGCGCCCGGTGGGAAGGGAGCCCTAAGGGTGATGGAGACACCTCCACGGCCTCTCTGGGCTCTACAGAAACCCCTCTGCTTTTGGCCAAGTAAAAAGCAGATGTTGCAGCCGCTTAAGTTACGGGGGAAACGACCCGCTGTTGTCTTGGTTGGATGCAAACCAAAGAGTGGTAGAAATGAAGAGGCTTTGACTTTGCGGGTATCCTTTGGATGGAAAATGGATTGCTTCAGGCTTCCCAGAGCATGATTGTGTTCTGAATTTGTATAGGAAGAAGCAGTTTGGTAAGCTCTGTATCTGCTGCGTGATGTCCTTTTCTTCCTTCCCTCTTACCTAGAAGCCAGTATCGGTTTCTTCCCCTCCATCACGTTAACATTGCTAGTTGCTACCACCAAACCAGAGAACTGGGATCACGATGGTGTTCACTGTTGAATATTTGAGAAGGGCAGCGTAAGGTAGCTCTTGTTAATAGCATCCTTTCCTTTGTCTGTTTTGAGCAAAACTTTCTAGAGCGTTTCTTCATTTCCTTGAAGCAATTTGGGATGTTCTTACTTTTCCTCTTGGTTGTATCTGAGGAGACGCCATCGACTCAAGTGAAGTTTGTGTTGTAGTAATTGGAGATCTTACTCTAGCAGAAAAAAACAGACTCCTGTAGCCTTGGAGACACTGAAGGATGAAATAAACTTGAGTGGAAAGGGGAATACAGAAAGGTGATGTTGCTCTTCTTAGGGTGAAAGCATGACAAAGACAGCTGACCTGTTACTTGTTTTGATGATGGATACATACACACCTACTTCCCTACTTTAGAGGAATAAACATAGAGCAAGGAAAATAAATACGGTATGTCAGAGAAAGGTAGACGTTTCGGTGCCTTCTCAGCAAAGAGAGGAGATGTGTTGAAGTCTGCTGTACGGGTGCAGCATGACAAGCACACAAAACTTTTAGTTCATTACAATGCCTTTCAAAAGATGGATTCTTATTTTTTTTTTTTGACAGGCTTCATCAAGGTGATTCTTAAAAAAAGTAGATCTGTACTTGCTCACAGCTTTCTTCACTCCTCTTCCAAGCAATTTTTGTTGCTGAATCTTGAGGATTTCAGTCATCAAGGGAGAGAAGTTGAGCTGGCAGCCATTCCTCGTTGCAGGAGTCCACATCTGTTAGTGCACGTGCTTTGTTCTGCTGGATGATGGTATTTATTTTGCTGAAAAACCCCGCTATCAACGACTAGATGCTGCTGAAGAAAGTGTTTTGGTTGTGTATCTCTAAATTGTGGTTGATCCATCACCTCACTTGGCTCTCTCAGCTTCTGTCAACCTGTAAATAAAAGCTTTGTGCGAATGTGATCGAGTTTGTGTTGTGACAGGTATACGTTGGGCTCCAGCTGCACCTTATGTGTTAGATACGTCCGGTGGATGTTGTCTGGGGAGGCTGGTGGTGATGTTCAGTTTAGATGGATCCCATCCATTATTGTTACTGTTGCATCTGTCTCATCTTCTAGGACCTCTTGATTGTTAATAGTGCCAAATAAAAGGATGGTAGGAGTTTAAAACACAAGTACATGCTTGTATGGCATCCTAAAGTATTTTACAGTTGTAAATAAAATGAAAAATGAAGAGAATTTCTCTTTTCAGAGCAGTCCTTTACAGGGTGAATTAAACAAACCCATAAATGCCAGTCAGATGCAGCCCATGCCTTGAGCAGGTGCTCTGAGCTAAGCACTCTGGGCTCCCTGGTGGGACTCCTCGTGATGCGTAAAGGGAGGTATGCATGGGGGCATCTGATGGAGCTCCAAGCTCAGAGTCACAGGTTGGGGGCAAGCCTTAATCTAAAAGTGGTGGCAAGGCACTGGGCCAAAACTGACCCAGTGTGTTCCTCGGAGGTATTGTTGGCCCTGTTCAAATGCTCCACAAAGTGATTTTACTGTTTTGAATTGTTCCCAGGCAGGCCAGAGTGTGCTCTTGTCTGCTGGAGACCTGTTTATTTATGAACTTACAAGGTAATGTAGTCAGTTTTAGTGCTCTGGAGGGAGGAGAGAACGGTACAAAATTCAGTGTAAGCGCTGATTGTCATGAATGCTTAGGCTAACACTGCACAGGTTGCTGTGTTCAGTGCTGTAACTCAGTGAAGAGAGTGGAGGAAGCAAAAGGCAAGTGTTGTGTAGGGATGAGCAACTTGCTTGACCCAGGCAGAGCAAGAGGAGCTGACAAACACAGAGAAGAGACAGCTGACTGCCTTGTAAGTTTGTCCTAGGAACTGTTGCTTCTTTTAAAGAAATAAAAATAAAATAAAAATCAAATTATATATACTGAAGGCAGTTTAGGGGTTGTGTTTGGCAGTTAAAGTTGGGAATACAGCTGAGAGGGGATGCAGATCGCTGCACACAAGCATGGAATTATCTCAGTGGAAAAGATGAGTAACTGCAGAGGACAGTCCTGGACAAGTGGCTCACTTATTTTGGTCAGCCCTTCAGAGAGAGAATAGAAATGACAGAAGTCTGTGAATCTTGACAAGTTTCCACCATGCTAAATGGAAGAAAGGATGCTTCTTCTGTGCCTCATGGGAAGGAAACCAGTGGCTGCCTCTGCCTGTGGAATTCTGTTACCCATCATTCCTGAGTGAAGCACAACACAAATGTGATGTTTCAGTTAAGTGATACTTTTCATCCCAAGCTCTCAGTGGTGGCTTATTTGTGAAGCACACTTATTTTTTCTTATTTGATAACTGGCCAGTTGCCTCCTCTACTCTCCTCCCAGATCCTCACCCCCACCCCAAACTCAAACTACTAAGCAGTGCAGGGATGAACACATGGCATCTTTCCTGTCTCTGGAGCTGCAGTCCAGGCCTACCAGAAGCCCCGGGCTGTTGGATGGTCACTGCTCTGCTCCTTCTTGAGGGTACTTCAGACAGCACAAGCCCTGGGTGTTTGCAAGGACTGCAGTAGCACTGTAGTGCCTGGAAAGCTGCAGCTGTAGACTCTGGTCTGGCGTCGAGCTGGCCGACTCGTACCAGTAGGTACTGGTTTAGCAGTGCAGAGGCTGTGCATGTGAACCTCAGGGATGCTGTAGAGTTGGGTCCTCCAAAGTTGATGACACGTGTGACACTTGGACTAAGGCCTTAATACTGCTCATACCTACTCATCATCCCTGGAAGTCATTCATATTTCTGATTCTGTTTTTTGTTTCCTGCTAGAGAGGCTGTGGTGTTGTGCCCTCTATAGGTCAGGCACAAATGAGATCTAGTTTATTGGAGTGGAGTAGTTAGCTTGGATCTGTGCTCACTCCTGTGTTCCTCTGAAGCTGGTTGCTCAGCCCCTGGACTGGGGATCTGGCAGGATTTGTAGGCACGTACCCTGGGGTGAGTGCAGTAAGGTTGTACCTCTGAAGCTCATAGTTAGAGCAGAACAGAGCAGAACTCTGGAACACTTTGCTGTTAGGTCTGGCAGATGAATGTGACCAAAAATAGATCTGGCCACAACTTGTTCGAATTCCCGGTTGGCTGAATTTCTATGTAATAGGACCTTCACCATAATTTATCCACTTGGGGTGTATTAGTGATGAAAGGCTGCCTTTCTGCAGTCACGGTTCTATTCATTGTGTTTCGTTTGAGAAGCAGCCAGCAGGCAGTCACCTGCTCACGGATGCTCACGGGTGACACGTGAGGTGCTGGCTGTGGTACCTGCTTCTCCTGTGGGCAGGTCTGTCCTTGGTGATGGAGGGCTGGCCTCCTCCTGAGGTGCATCACCACCAGCAAAGGGAGGATGGCACCTTGGAAGGTCGAAGAAACTGGTGTGGGCCACATGGCAAAGAAGTTTTTCTTCTTGGCAGCTCCGTTTTATTGGACTGGAATTCCAGCAGCTGTGCTTTGTGCGTGACTCTCGGGGGAGCAGGTTCCCAAACTGTGTTGATGCAGTGACTTGGCTGGTGCCAGCAGTTGGTATGACCTCTATCTTTCCCTCAAGATATGTGACTCCTGCTTGTGTAACGTTGATAAACACAAAACAGGCAAAGGAAGTTTTTGCCCCTCCCCTTTTTGCAAGAGAAGCCCAAGCTTTGGACCTGTCTCAGTTGTGCTAAAGGAGTACACTTCCAAAGAGGTGCTGTGGGAGTCTGAAAGCACAGTGTAGTCTGCAGGGTGAGATTTCTGCTAGCAAGTCACCTCACCCTGCTTCACTGGCCTTTTTAAGAACCTGACAAGAACAGTATACTTTATAATTTATGACCTGTTTAGAAATGACAGTATTGTATCTCAGACCCATATTTTTCACTCTCTTCCCATAACTCACCTTAAACTGCTTAATTTTACCAAGTGTGTGCATGATGAAATAATTTTTTTCTGGGTTTATATCCTTTACATATATTCTGTGGGAAGTTCTAAAATAAAAATCCACTTTTGAAAAAAAAAATGTTACTATCTATGTCATCTTCTTCAAAGTTGTGTGGAACTTAATGCGCATTCCTCTTATTTCCTGAAGCATCTTGCCTTGGTTAGTGCCCAATGTTTCTGCAATTCATTAAACTTTATAAGAGTTTCCTCGTAGTGAATGAAAAGAATTGCAGGTATTTCAGGAATCTCTGAACAGCTATTTCATAATAAAAGGCTAAGAAGAGGGGAACATGTTTTTTTTTTCCCTGGCAAGCTGAGTTTTGAGAGAGATGGGTACTAAGAGCTCAGTGTTACAGCCTTGTTAAAACTTGATCCTTCAGCTGTGGAAAAGAAAGCTGGAGTTTTCAGTGAGGTTGTGGAGAGCAAACATACAGGTCGGCACTGTGTCTGAGTATTTCTTGTCGCAGCACTAAGGTTTCTCTACCTAAGACAGAAGTGACAGCAGCATTGTCCTCAACACGGCCAAGAGCTGAGATGGATGGAGACTGGATAACCAGTCCCATTTCAGTGCCCGTAAAAAGTGATTAACTACATTACCTGCAAATTCTATAGTATGCTACAAGTCTGCCTCTGGTAAGGTGCCTTAAATAATTCTGATTTGAAAAGACATCTCTAGATGGCCATTTTGCCTTTTGGAAGAGTGATTCTGCTAGATTCACTTCACTCTATATAGCAAATTGCAGTATCTGTTGTGAGAGCCCTTCAACCTTAATGCCTTCCTTTTAGGAAGTGGTATTGCTAATGGGAAGTTGTACAGATTAGGTTATATCAGTGCCTGGTTCCTATCAAAGAGCTTGGCAGGAATTGCTGCGTTCTCTGCGAAGAGATTCCGTCCTCTTAAGGGTGTATCTTTCTCAACACAATCCCCAATGAGATGCCGCAGTGAGAGTTTTGTTTCCTGACTGTATTGAAGAGCATTGCCTTTAAATCCTGGAGGCTTTTTGTGCTTTGGTTTACTTACGTTTAATTTTTAAACAGGGATTCCCTTGAGCTAGGTGCTCACTTTTACTTAAGGCACATAGTGAGGTAAGCATCAGATGTGATTGTTTAATGGCCATGGATTTTCACAGTATAATTAAGGTTAATGTTTTCCTGACCTTATTTAGTTTTCTATCTTTTTCAGTTAGTGTCCAATATAAAAGATAGGTTTGTAGGCTACCTCTGCTCTTAAGATTTTTATTTTTCTCATGTGATTTAATTATTTAATAATAATAAAAAAACCCTCTCTAGTTTGGCCTCCGTGTTTCAGCAACCTATAACATTAGAGGAATATGTTAAAGTCTCAATTTAGCTAAACTTTTCTTTTTCCACTCTCAGCAATAATGATGAGGAATGGCTTTCCGTAATTTAAGGCTGCATCTTCCAAGGGCAGTAATAATACCTATCTATGCTCTGGGTTCAACCCACATGAGGTGGGTTTCATTCCAGTTGCTGAAGAAGAGACATCTCTCAGTCAGTAGTTCCAACAAAATAAAGGTCTTTTTTTTCCTGTTGTCAGAAGCAGCCTTAGGATTTTGCTATTGGGGAAAGTTCCCCCTAATAAGTCAGTCTAAATTTATGTATAGTACTTCTGTTGTATCAATCTTAGGAAGGAATGAGCATTATTTTCAAAGGGAGACATGTTTGATTTAATGCTGCTGGTTCAAGGCAGTATCAGCAAGGCAAAGATAAATCTTGCCCATGAATTTGAAAGCAGTAAAAGCATTTAGATGGTTGTCTCTCTTCATAAAGGAAAAGATTTAGGCCCAGATACTAGAGTTCATTGAGCAAGTTTAAACTGGGAAGGTGTTTTCTGCCTGAAAGGGACAGAACATCCATAGAGTGTGCAGCTTGCTAATAACTTGTAGTTACCTGTGGCTGGTTTTATTGCAGCAGTTACACTCTGTCTGAAAATCAAGGATATTTAGAAGTATATGCAAGTTTTCTAAACCAGATAAAGATGTTAAAAATCTCGTCTGTCCCCCGCAGCTCATACTGTGATCCTGAAGCTGTTGTGAGGAGTGTGTGTGTATTCTTGTCTGTTCATCACAAGAGGTACTTGTACTTGAAAGAATTTGAAAGCCCCGATGGGAATACCTGTTCTGTAGGAAGCTGTCAAGGCTTTCCAGTTGTATGTGCTGTACATCTTACATGTTTCTTGCACAGAAGTTAATTGCTCTCGTGTTTAACTTCATCACAGAGGTCCAGCATATAAAGGAATTAAAATCTGGGACTTGTCCCTCCTTCGTGGTGGCTGGATTTTGTGAGGGATTTTTTGTGTGTTTTATGTATGGAGCCTTACGTTATTCTAAAATTGCCCTCTTATCCCTTGGAGAATTATTGCAATAAAACAAAATGCCTGTTTTTAATAGAAGTGAGTTCAGCAAGGAGTACAGTCATGCATTTATTTGTTATTTTTTGACTGCCTGTACGAATTACATTCTACATACCATGGTGCAGTGTGTTAGGCAGTCTGATTTACGGCTGAAGAAAAATACCATTGCTGGTGTTTTTGAGAGCCTGGGAAGGAAGGAAATAGGTAGCCTTTCTGGTTAGCTCTCAGTGGAGTGCTCTCAAATGCATGGCCTTCAGTCAAGAGAACAAAAGCTCTCTGTTGGTTTATGAGGTTTCTGGGTGTGCCTACACCCTAAAAAGTCATAGTAACGTGTATTTTGGAAGCTTTTATTTGGAGTTCTCATCAACACCTTGATGAGGAGGGGAAAGCTCCTATGAACTCCACTGCCCGAACAATTTCTGGCTTAATCCAGTCGAGAGGGAAACATCAGCAATAATGCAGCAGCCTTTGCAAATCCTGTGTGGCTTTGAAGAAAGAATGAGGTGTTCCCCAGGATTTTCTGCTAATCTCTGTATAAATATGGCTGGTGATCTGTACAGTGAGAAACTCTGGCAGTAGAATATCTGTAGGTGTTCTAGCACAGGCAGCTGATAAGGCTTCATTTTTCTGTCTTCAATTGCCCATCTAATATAAGATCCAGTTCAGGACCGCAGCCTGCAAGTGCTTTTTAGTGTTCTTTGAAGACTTGCCTGGGTTGTGCAACGGGACCATGTGGCTGAGACCTGCTACGTGTAAATCTGTGCAAATCACCTCATAGTTATATGCACTCAAGGGATAGTAAAGATTGCTCCAAATCAGAGTATTTTCTCCAGCTTTTATGCCAGAGGTATGACTAATGTGACATCTTCTAATCCTTTGCCTGTGGCTACAGGCATAAGGCTGAAAATGATTCTCTGCATAGCTGTGGGGCCCAGGGCTGTTGAGAACGCTGATCTCTCACTGTGGAGCCAGAACAGCACAAGCCTGGTGAGATGGGTGCCCTCCTCTTGCCCTTTGTGCCCTTGTTAGCTTTTCACTGTGGCAAGGCGGAGGAGGATTGTTCCTTCCAGAAGAAGCTGTGGCTGATGGAGCAGCCTGCACTCCCACAGCCTCTGACATGAATGTGTTGAAGGTGTCAGGAGATGGGGAGAACTGAGTGGGTCTGTAGGAGAGCTCAACAAGGTGAGCTAGATGTACTTCTTCACTCATGCAGGGGCTATTGCTGCTTCTCAGGGTCTTTCTGACAGCAGCAAGGAGAACCAGTTTAAGCAACTCTCAAGTTGTGGTGAGAAAGGCAAAGATTGGGGTTCTTGGTTTTCTATTTATTAGAAAAATTGCCTAATAGATTTGTTACAAAGACATGAGAGTTCTTCTCGCTGCTATAAGCAACAGGTTATTTAAATGAGTTTTGAAGGTTTAGAAACTTTCTTCTTCTGTGCTTGGCATTTTTAGTTAAAAAAGGCAACGTAAGAGAAAAAAAATTCCTTGAGTGTATTTCTTCTATCCCGTGGAATTGTCTCGCATATCTGGGATACGGAAGTCTGCATTGACATCTGTTGTGAGAAGCATCTGGGAGCTTGGCCCAGACCTCATCATCCAAGGCGTTTCTAGGTGATGTAAGTGGACTTCAGGAGCCTTGTTGGGTAACGCCCTGGAGTGATCTGCAAAGCATGTCCTGCAATGTACCACTGAAGGGTGGTAAGCCAGGCTTTGCTCATGTTATATTCAATACCTGTGCATAGGTATTGAGGGCATGCTGAGGGTACGAAGCTGAGCATTCCAGAAGTGTTTCAGAGGTCTGTGCAACCTTCACTCAGGGTCCTTTGACTTGTATGCTACAGACCAGTCACTGATTCAGAGACGGCCTCCTCAAACTCCTACCCTACCAGCACGGAACAAAGACAAATGATCTTAACTCTGTGCTATTTGAGATACCCTCTACCACTGGGAGGTCCATGCAGTCCTGGAAGGTGTGATGGAGATGTGCCTCCTGCAGGTCCCATCTGGAACAGGAGCTCGGGACAAGGCAGGGTGGCAGAAGCATCCCAAGCAGTGCTACATGCCTGTGCTTAGGAAGCTCCCCTGGCTGCAGTGACTAAATTTCCAGTGATTAGAATGAGATTTGGAACACTGAGCTCAAGGCAACTGCCTGCCCAAAAGCAGATGTCTTTGGAGCTGAATCCCTCTCTTTAAGACTGGCCCTTCTGGGCACTTGAGGCCCTCCAGGAATGGGGTTTAAATTCTCCATGCTTGTTTGTGCTTTTTCTCTTTTCCTTTTCCCCTATCGCTGCCAAACAGAGATGGTACTTCAGCCCGGGGCCAGGAAACACGCCGATATCCTGCAATTGCCTCTCAGTCATTAGCTGGGAAGTCGCTTTTGTATAATTGTCTTGTTTTGTTCTTGCCTTGTTTGTTCCCACAGCCTCCTATTACATTAGGACAATATGTCCCTCTCGGAAGGTTTTCTAATCCACTGTAAGGTAATTTCATCTTGCTGACCAGGACGCCATTGTCTCTAAGTGCATTATATCCAGGTATCCTTAGAGAGTTTTCATACTGTGCAGGCATTTATCAAGAGCCTGGCTCAAGTGAGAAGAAGGTGACAGGAATAGGAACTGGAGTGCTGCTGTCTTATGCTGAGGGAATACGACTTCATTGTCTGTAGGTAGAATAGGTATATAATGACCAGAAATTTCAAACACTTCTGAACACAAGCACGTCTCACATTTGCAGGTTGGCTGTAGGTCAGTTTTTCAGCTGTTCTGTAATCGAGAGGTGTACAATGCTCTTTTACATAGAACTGGAAATTTTGAACTGGTTTCTCTCTTATTGCACGATACATAGGGGATTTTTAAGTTCAAGCCTTATTAGATTGCACTTCAATCTCATTGTGCACGAGAAAATAAAGTAAAATACACAGTCTGTATTACAAATAGTTACATCCTTCCGAGATAGTCTGAATAGTTGTTTATCTCGTGGGTTTTGATAACTGTATTGCAATGCAGCTATGCCTTTGGTTTCCGTTCCTAAAGAAGCACGTGGAAAAGCTTAGTTCTCAAGCATGATGTTCAGCACGTGTTCTCCTGTACACACTGGATGGCATTGGGAAAGGAACTGATCTATGTTACCATTCATTTAATGACTGTGCAGGGGAGAATTGCAGCTGGAGGACTGTTGCAGTGCTCCAAGTGTGGAACTGTATAACTTTCATAGCAGTCATCGAACAACTGTAAGCAGCATAAGAAGAGGTGAAAAGTTTACCTGGAAGAGTTTTTTTTGGCACATAGTACTGTGCTAATTAACAGCAGAATTGGTTTTCTGTACAGCCAGGTCCGCACATTTAGTTGCATGATGGTGATGTTTGGGTGCTTGTAGGCTGCAGAGCTGAAATATCTGCTGTTGTACATGGCCAGGGAAATACAGGTGCTTCTTGCTGAAATCTGCAGTCAGGAATTCTGTGTCTGCCTTTTTTTTTTTTTCTTTTTTTTTTTTCTTTCCTTCCTTATAAAGCATCCAGAGAAATGAGTACCCACTGTCCCACTCCAGGGGTGAATCACCTACTCGCTTGGGTTATAATGTGTGTGGGGCTTGGGTTTTTTTTCAGTGCATCTTATGGCAGCACTGAGATATTGAGGTTTATTTCCGAGTCTCATAAATGTGCTGTTGTCACAGTAATTGTTCCCTTGGAAAATACAGAAGATCAGCTGGTTTTGCAGTGTGTCTCTCTACTGTTTTATTCTAAAACTACTACTATTCTCTACCGGTTTATTCCAAAACTCAGTCAGAACTACTGCAGCCTCAAGTGACAGATGCCATTTCAGTCAGAGATTGACACCTTTGCTTAATGTGTGTTGGAAGGACTTCCTTGGCTGTTCCCTGTTAACTTAGGAGGCTGAATTCAGACATAAAATCAGGACTGTGAACAGCCCTTTGGAGAAATAAGTATACCTCTCTCCACTGATGTGTATAAGGACTACTGGCCCTAAATGTAGCTACTCTGAAGTGAAGTTAGGTGTCTGAAATACACAATGACTTTGTGTCTCCCCATCTCCTTAGTCTCATCTGAGGGTGCCACTGTATTAAAGCCCCGAACTGAATAATCTGGCATGAGGCCACTGCTTTCAAAATTACAAGTGAAGTCTATTTGTAGTGATTATGCTAATTGTACAGAGATTTTAAGAGGGAAAGGAATGTGCATATGACTCTCTGGGGACTCACTTTGATCCTTTGCCTCCCTGTGCCACGCAGAGAGGAACGCAGAGTAGGAGTAGGTGCAGATAACATTGGAAAAATACTTTAGGTTTCACCCCAGGCTGATGTTGTGTTTTAAGCATGGCACTTCTCATCTGGCCAGCTGAAACCCCCAGCCCATGCAGAAGGTACTGTTGAGGTGGGGTGGCTGCAGTCAGCAGTCAGGAGCAGTGCCCTTCAGCTGGGCTTCTTATCCTGAGCAGCTGCCATGCTGGGCACTTGCAGGAAACTCAGAATTTATGGATGAATAAGTAAGTGGGGAAGGAGCTGCCTTTGAATTAGTTACCAGCTGCAAGGTGTGAAATCAGCAACTGGTATCCCTGTTACAGAGAAATGTCACTTTCGCCGTGTCTTAAATTGAATGATGTAACTTGTGCATTTGTGGGACAACCTGTCTGCCCGCTCCAAAAAAAGCAAGGGGCTCTGCCACATCAAATCCTAGCCTTGGGGAGGGCATGAAGGGGAGAAGGTGATGGTTGTTAGTTGTATGTTTTAGCTACCATGTCACAGAGCTCTGTGCAGCGACCTGTGCATGACAGAATAAGGGGACATGAAAAGGTTTAACATTAATCTACTCTGGAAGCCATCTCTTGTGTAAGAGGGATGGTCTGGGCTGGTTGATGTCCAGATGGGGAAGCGGCATAATCCGGGTGTGACCCCATCACAAGGTGCACCAATCCTCTGGGAGCTACCTGTCTTTAGCTCTGGCCTCACTCCAACCTGAATCCCATGCCTGCGTGCACGTCTCCTCCTTCTTGGTCTTCCCTCACTTAAATGGAAACACCTTTAGTTTTCTTGAGCAGGGATGTCAGCTGCTGGTGTGCATAGCTTCTGGTGGCAGGGTCCCAGAGTGAGGGCCACTTAGATCTTAACCAAAACATGTCAACACAGATTGCACTGTTAAAAGAAGTAAGCCTTTGAATCCCCAACGTGACTGTCGTAATCCCACAGCCCTTACAATTTCAAGCAACAAGTCTGAAAAAGATGCTGAGTTTAAACGCTGTTGTCTTGGGATGGCTTCAGGCTGGAGCAGCCAAGCTCCATGGGTGGCACGGGGACCCCAGCTGCAGCCTGTGCTCTCTTCTGAGGTGCTGAGGTTTCAGAGAGTGGGGAGATGAGAGCTCTGATGGGAGACTTTGGCAAGTCCTCGGGGTGTTTATTGCAATAATGCATCCAGAGGGAAGTAACGTGGCAAATAGCAGCCGTAACTGGAGGTTTCACAGTATCTTTGTGCTTTACTTTGAAAATAGAAGCCTGATGCTCCACATGTGTCAGGATCGCTGTAAATGCAGACTGAATCTGTGTTTAATTCTTTTTTAGCATTGGGGTTTAAACAAGGAGTGTGTGCCCTGGAAGTTTTTTCATCCGCTTGCAGAGAAGCAGTAATGGAAGCTCAGCGTTGAGACTCCTAGATTGCTCGCAGATGATAGAGCAGCAATTGCAGACAGTTTTACTGTTTAAACACTGCTTGGTATTAAACCTGTTTTATAGCAGACTGGAAAGGCAAATGTCCATTTAATCTGTTTGGCTCCTTCAGCACTTCATAATGTCGTGGATGACGACCTTCTCCAGCAAAATGGAAACCTTCAGCTGTGTGATCCAGCGGTGCAGGCTTGGAAGTGAGGGAGAAGCTTGCTTCTCTTAGTGGCTTCTTTGGTGAATGTAAGGTTTAACTTTTAGATGATAGGGCTGATTCTAAATCGATACTAGGATGTGATATACCCTAGGATGTACAGGAAACGATATATCCCGCAATAATAGGACCTTAGGTTGATTTCCTAAGATAGTGTAAGGTGGAGAAGTAGTGGGAGGTATCTTGAGCTATGCCTTTATTTGAGTCTCATGTATTTGTTTAAAAAAGAAAAGACAAAAAAGGCAGTAGTGTTGCAGCCTGTCCCTCAGCATACAGACTGTACGTCCTGAGGTTCTGCGCTCAAATCTTTACGCGCCGCTTTTATTCTTTGCTTCAGCAAACGCTGCAGGACGGCGGCTGGCTGTTACAAACCCAAGCGCGTCCCGCGTTGTGTGACCTCTGAATTGCAGCTGTAATCAGCACGGAGAGGGGAACAACACAACCCCCTGTCACCCTCACACAACGGGGTTTTGAGAAAGCAGGCCCCCTTGGCTGCTCAGTGCCAGCGGGACTCGCTGCAGAGCTGGACCAGCGTGGGCTGGGAGAAGTCAATGTCCAGCATGCGTGTGCCCGGGGTCAGCTCGCCGGAAGCTTCCCCTCGGCTTGCTGATGGCGAAAGTGTCACTGGGAATGCAAGCAGTGTGCTGCTTCAAACGGGCCCTGCAGGGAAACGGTGAGGAAAGCTCTGCATTGTCTGCAGGGCAGGCCGTGGCTTGCCCAGCGGGGTTGCCTTTGGCTCCGGGTGCCGTTTGCTGCCCGCCCGAAGCCCGTGGCTGCCAGCCTGGGGTGTGTGAGGAGAGGCCGCGTTCCTGGGGCTGGAGGGACAGACGCTTCCCTCGCCGTCCTGCTCCGTGGTGTGCCCTCCGAGGCAGATTTCAGTAATGTTAGACTTGCAGAGCGTGGCCTGGTCTTTCTTTTTAAAAGTGCAAGTGGGCTCATGAAAGGCGTAGTGTTTGGGCAGAACACAGAGCAAGTGCTCCTGGTGGCTGGGGCTGTCAGCAGAGCTTCCTGACGCTGCCCTCGCTCTGCTAATTGAAAACTGAGTTCTCATCCCACAGCCTTGTGCTGTATTTTAGGGGTTTTATGTTTTCTTTTTGTGTTCTTCCTAACCATTCATTCCCCACCCCCTTCAAACTAATTTTAAAAGAATGGAACGGAGGCTCGTTAAGCCTTTTGGTTGCATAACGTGGTGTATCTGAGTCGTAAGGCAGTAGTAATCTGCTCTCGCAGCCCGTCGGAGGCTTCCCCAGGGGCCTACGTGTGCACACACGTAATTAATGGGAGACAGCCCCTGCCAGGAGCTGCGCTGGGGCCTTCGCTCTCCAGAAGAGGCCACGCTCTGTCAGGCCGCTAATTGAGCACTTCAAGCACAGCGAACTCTTGGGGTGCCAGTTTATCTTGAGAAGCCAATTTCTCCGTGAGTGGAGCACGGTTACGTATTTTGCTGAACGGGCAGCACTAGCTTTTGTGGGATGTGTCCTGGACAGGTGGGACAAGCTGATGCCTCTGCTTTATCAGAACGCTAGCAGCTGCTGCGTTCTTCTGCCTAATGGTCTTTATTGTGCGGTAATGAACTTCTGAGTTTCTTTTAAGAAAGACACCTCGGCTGCTGACGTGAAATGAGTTTTCAGCAGAAATGATCTTCACCTTCTCAGTTCTTAAATGCTTCCTGGTCATCATCTGCCTTCATTCAATTATTGTCCCTGAAAATGCCATATGAAAGTATCTTATCTCTTCTCTCTGGTCAAAGTGAGTAAACAAATGCCGCTTGCTGTGATTTACCATGGCAGTCGCATCCTTGCAGTTGTCTTCCCCAACACTGACCATGGCAGTCGCATCCTTGCAGTTGTCTTCCCCAACATTTACCATGGCAGTCACATCCTTGCAGTCGTCTTCCCCAACATTTACCATAGCAGTCGCATCCTTGCAGTTGTCTTCCCCAACGTGCCATAAAAAGCTGCCTCCGGTTTTATTATTGGCAGTATTGTATTTACCAGCAAGCTCTTGGTTTAATTTTCTGATGCATGTTTATCAGAAAACTTGATTTACTTCACGCCCTGTCTTGTGAGGAGAGGTTTATTCTTAATCAAAAGATCTAATTTGAGAAGCCCTTAAATAGATAGAAAACTCCTCTACACTTTCTACTGAAAGCACAGTGAGCACCTTCTTCTATCTAACTGTATAGATGCTCGTGTTAAAATGTTGCTTTGCGTTGTGTTGCTCTGTGTGAAACGCGGTCCTTGGCTGCTCTGTTTCCATAGATGGCACGTGCAAATGCACTGGTAATGCTGCAAGCCTCTTCTGTGCTGTCTTGCCGTGCCGGATCTGAATGTCTTGCCGTGTGGCCTCCCTGAGCAGACTTTGCGCCTCCCTTCTTTGTCCTTGGCTGTTTTATTTTTTTTAAGCTCCCAGAGCTCAGGGAGGTGAGCGTGTTTGTGCAAGGTTAGGTCTATTAAGCAGTCGACATCTGTAACACTTAGGCTGATGAAACCCCTTTTTTTGCTTTTTCCATTTCCCAGTGCCAAGCGCCGCTTTTACTGAAGCAAACAGAACTGGGAACTAAGGAGCTTTCTGATGCTGTCAGCATAGCAACCTTTTGTTTTTATTGCTTGCAGAGAAAAACCTGCGGTTGGAATTAAACTTTTGGTATTAATCTGGGGGTAACCTTGTAAAATGCAATTGCTTTGGACACATCTGCAGGGAAACCTTAAGAGAATTTGTCCATTTGATTGACAGCTATATGGAGCAGATTACGCGCTGTATTATTGAAGCAGAACTGGTGGAAATAAGGTGCAGATAATTGGAATGCATGTGTGCTTTATCTGGAATAACTCTGGGCTGACAGGTTACTTATCCATTGTGTCCACTATTTTTGCTGACACTTGACCATGTTAAGTAGCGGAAAGGTGCCCGTGCTGAATTAGTTGCTTCTCTAAGACATTGCTTGAAAGGTGGTTTTTGTGTTACTAGCAAGCTCTGCTGAATTTATAGCTTAGGAAACATCTGTTCTTTCCATTCACTCCACAAGGTTTCACAAGGAAATAGGAAAGTTGATCTCACATCCAGAAATAAAATATCACTAGCAGAGATTTGTGGACTCAATTTATATCAGTTCAAATATTTCTATTACTCTCTCCCCAGCAGCTTCCTGTGTATGCCTTGGCCCTCAGCTCACAGCCTAGTTACTAAGTGTGATACAGAAGTTGCTATGAAATCTAAATCTATGCCTGCATGGGCTGTCTTTTGAATACATTTTCAAGTGTGCCATTGGATTAGGTCAGGGTAGGTCTTAGTAGTTCTGATGACACCAAGGAGTAGCATGGGTCACTGGCCACACGAGCTTTCAAAATCTGAAACTTCAATATAAAAGGATGAGCAAGAGTTGCTTCCCCAAGCAGGATCACCTCATAAATACTTTTTGATAAGATGTAGAGCGTAAGAAGCGTGGTTGTGTCTGCTTGACTGTGGCTATTCATAAGCTCCAGTCCAAGGAAGACACTGTGCTACCACCAGCCTGCTCAGTTGATGCCCCCAGGCACGAGCCTGCAGAAGACCATGAGATTGCTGTTTGATGTGCATGGGTATGTGTCAGGTTAAGCTTTGCTTTTTCTACCGTGTCACAGCAGTATGACCCAGAAGCTAGAGTCCCTTATCTGATAAGGAGAATTAAAAAGAAAGCGGAGTGTTTTGTTTATGAGTTTGAAGCAAGAGAAATTTACCTGCCTTTTTCTTCTTCACTTCCTCGACTCCTAAGCCAGGTAATGCGTTTTCTTGCTCAGTAGGTAAATACGTTTGCTAGCTTCTATTTCTTTATATATAGATATATATATATAAATGGCAGCAAGGTGAAAGCAAGTGTACAAGGTAAATAGCACGCTCCTGAAAATATGTGGATTTAGTCTGTTTTGTCTGCTCTGCATTCATGTTGCCCCCTCTCAGGGGGTAGCTTAGGTGTGTAGCCAGGTTCCTGGCAGCAGGGCAGTCATCTGTAGGATATTAGAAGCATATCAAGAAAGTGGAGGGGAAAAAAAAAAGATATAAAAAGGGAACTGGACAGACCTCTTTCTGATTTCTGCTTAGTAGGTACCTCCTCATTTATGCTGTGTTGTAAGTAGTGATTTAGCAATAATACAGACAAAGCCTAACAAAGAGACCTGCTTGCTGGCAGAGAGTTGCTTAAAATAACTTAGTGATGGTAAAGAGGCAGCTCAGGTCAGTAATGCTGTGCAATCCTCAGTGTGTAACAGCTCTGGGAGGTTTTGTAGGCATACGGGTTTTTCAGAGCTTTAGGGTGTTGATAGGGCAGGGAAGATTGTAGAGTGCTGCTCACCTTGGATCGACGGTGCCGAGACAGTTGTGTGAAGGTTTCAGTTTGGCTGTAGAAATACTGAAATCTTTGTTCCCTGCAGCAGAACTCTCATTTGAAGTATCAGTGGTAGAAAGAGAGGGTTGTTCTTTGTTAACAGATAACTTAATACCGTGAAGAGTCTTTGTGGTATATTATTCTTCAGTCAGAACTATGACTGCTAAAAATGCTGTCAAGCAGCTTACACGGCTTGCTTGTTTTTAAATCAAGGGAAGCTAATTTATCAAATATAGTGTAATTTATCCCTACCTTAATTATGAATGTAATTATTTTGGTTCTAGTTCTATGTAACATTATTTTTTTTAAAATGACAGCTGAAGGTAATTAATATGAATCTTATTTCAGACAGTTTTCATTAAAGGTAGCCAGCCACTCATGATAACTGGGAGAGATTATGTTATCAGTTCACTAATCCTATAATTAAAGCAGCAGCTTTCTTGACCATGCTTTAAACCAAAAAAAAAAAGTAATTATGTGCTGTTTGAAAGCGGTCCCCTATAGAATTCCAGTTGAAACATTTATTTTGAGAAATCCCTACGTCTTGAGAGTTGTTTTATCCATGTTCTGCCACATCCACACACACAGCTTCTAGGGAGGGAGTAGCAGAGGGGAAAGGGGCAGGAGCTGGGCTTCTGGTGGGGAGGGGAAGCTCTGTAGGAAATCAGGTGTCAGCCTTTCCACTGCTCATAGAGTAGCTTTTATTTCAGTGTGCCCTCTGCTACGCAGTTTCAGCTTGATGCTTTCTATGTACAGTTGTGGGGATTTTTAGGAGCAAACATCTAGTTTCTGAATGCAGCCTTGGGGTGTATTTGTCTTGAGAAGAAACTGTCCCTTGGGTTTCCTTGCCCAGGCTGATGCTGCACAGCAAGCCCTGGGGAGCCAGCAGCAGAGTCGGAGATGGGAGGGAGGGCAGGAGGGAAAATCTTTCCTTCCTGCCTCGGCCCCATCTGATGGAGAAGTTGGACCATGTGCTGTGTTCCCCCTCCCAGCTCAGCCTGTCTGTCATCTTTGGCTGAGGAGTCAGGCAGCCTTGCATTAGTGATGACTTCTGGGTGGAAGGAGGGGCATCATACCCGAAGGGCAGCATACCAGACAGAAGACAGCTTCTGAAGCCAGGTAACCTGCACAAGCTGCCGTGTCTCTGATTTCTCTCAACTGCTTTTGTAGTAAAAGTTAATAGTGGTGTTTTACCCCATCTGAAGTAAACTCATTTCTTACCTTGTATGCATCAAAGAGGGATGTGACCACCAAGCCTTTGTAGCAGAAGATCAGTTGTGTAAGAGAGGATCAGAGTGCCAAATCCAACAGCTTAATCTTGTGGACCAGTGAGGTGAGTGGGAGTTGGCACCTGGAAACAGCGATAAAGTAACCTTTGTTGTGTTACTCTTTGGGGATCTGGGACACAAAGAGGTATCTTATAAGGATGTACCTGCTCTCTCAATGCTTTCTGTGTTGGCTGTCTCCACCTGTGAAGACTATACCAGTCTATATGTGTCTATACGGAGATGATGGCTTCTGGCCCAATCTAACCAAGTTCTGGATTTGCCGGTGCTTTTCCTACCAGAGGACAAACTGATTCCCTAGCTCTCTGTGTCCAGCCACCACCTAACAAGCTGGAAGTAGCTGCCTGAACAAATGAAGTCATGATTGTTTTCATGGACCGATGAAAGAAGCCAGCATGTGCAGCGTGTTCTGCTGGCTCATGGAAAGTTCATGCTGATCCGCAGTTCAGTTTGCATTTTGCATCATTCAACAGTGCCCATTTTGAGCAGCTAATCTTCTCTGTCAGCCACCTGAAGATAAAGATAATGATTTGGGGTTTTTTTTGTTTGTTTGTTGGGGTGTTTTAAAGATACTTGCTTAAAGGGTTATTATTTCCTCTCATGTTGAGTTTACAGCCTGTGTATTCTTTTGTAATGAAACTAAGAGTCCTGATACAAAGGTGTTCCATTTATTAAAGCTTATTTGAGTTCTGCTCTCCATCAGTAAGAATCAAGTGAACCTGGGGCGTGAATGTGTTACCACCAACATTTATCTCTGGTCTAGAGGATTCAGGGTTCCTCTTTAGAGTAGTTTATGACCATCTTCTGCAATAGACCTTGTGTGTTTGGGGGAGGGAGGGAAGTTTCTTCGCTGGTTTATACAACACCACACAAATTTAGAAAGATCAAACAGATTTTAGATCTACCAGTGTCTGTTTTTCCGCTTGCGTGGAGCTTTGGTGGGACATCACCTAGAGCCTGCTGGCTGCGGGTGACAAACAGAACTGCCCACTGAGAGGTTTGCGGATGTTGTTGTGCGGCAAGTAAGTCCCTATTGAATAACAGATTATGCACTCAAGTGCTGGAAATGTTGACTTCTTGAGCTGTGAAGTCTGATTCCTCCTCACCTTTGCCAAACTTCAGTTGCCATACATAAACTTTGCTAGTAATATTTAATTGGAACTTAATCTAATTTTAATAGCATAGTTATATGTGATTTCCCCGTTTATGTGAAAGGAATATAATGGAGACAATTTATTGCCAATTCTTGCTCCTAATGGCAAAATTATCTTAATTTCAATGATTTCATGTTAGTTGATTTCCGGGTTCCTCACGTAGCGGGGGTCATTTTGTTGAAATCCAGGGACTGGAAGGAAATCAATATGGGCCTTTTGAAACCGGTGGAGGCATGCAGTTCTCCCACTACAACTGATTACAGCCGCTTTTGTAGCGCTTTAAAAAGAACAATCTCTATTAAAAACATCATTCTTTGCTATGAGCTCGAACAGCTCCAAATAGGTTTCCATGGGGGCTGCCCTGCAATTTGACCACTTCAAGGGATTGCAGTAATCACCAGAGGGCCAGGGCAGCGAGGCAGAGGAAAGGCTGTTAGGTGGGGAGTTATTGGCATGCATGCCAAAGAGGTTACCCTGGCAGCTTTAATCATTCATCTGCATTCTCGAGAGGAGGGAGGAAAATGTAAGTGTTAGTTCTTCTGATAGATCAGGAAAAAGGATCAGTAAAGCATGAAAGGAGAGGGGAGGTGTTCGTGGAAGAGCTAGTGCGCGTTAGATTTAGAAGCATTGACTGGGGCAGGTACGTGTTGGTATGACCTCTATTCCCAAAGCTACCTGCTTGTCCCATTACCGCCAGGCCTGTGACTGGTGATTCAAAGACAGGCTAACCTCTTCATTCAGCATTTTCAAAGGGGAACATTTCGCTTCTTGGTCACGGCTGTGCCTGAAATTTAACCTGTCTGCACGTGGGCTGATGTGTCCTTAAAAGGATTAGCGTTTTGAGCTGCGCCAACAATTTGCATAGCAGTTTTGATCCTGTTTTTGGTGAAACCGATGGATGCTTTTTGTGAAACGTGCAGAAAATCGCTCTGCTGATTGAGATGAATCCATCTGTGCTGCACATTGCTGGCTGCTGATGCTGTTTCACCTGCACATTGCCCTCTCGTATTTCAGACTGGAGTGGTACCTCAGAAGCTGCTTCAGCTGTAGCCCTTCTGGAATAGCTGCCCTGTTGTATTGTGTCTACATCAACGGTAGAGTTGAAGAATAAACTGTTCTTTGCACTGATTGATGGCTTGGCATGAAAGCTGGAAGGGCTTTGCATCTTTTAAATTTGGGATTCCTGGAGAAACTTTGGTATTAAATGTCTGCTTTTATGTGGGAAACAAGAATTGCTGTGTACTCTACCAAGGCTGTTAAGCAGTGTTGAGGTTTTCAAGGTAAAGGAGACAACAAAACTGCAGTGTTCAATTCCAAGTTTCATGTATGAGGAAAGACCTGTTGGAGATGTGCTACGATGTCAAATATTATGTCACATAAACAGCACAGTAGTAGTTTGCTTGGGTTGATGCGTCAGATTTGCCCTGCCCTTCTATCATTCCTAAGTAACCATTTTTAAGTTGGAGTAAGTTTATGTGGTCATTGGATTAGGAAGGTCCCTTGAATCATGTGCGGAGGTGATCTGACCGTGCAGCTCCCCAACAAACAAGTCTGGTTCTCTCATGTGTTGGCTTTCAGCATGAACTGCTGTAGAACCACAGGAACAGTTCATTGCCGGAGAAAGAAAATAAGATGTTGCAGTTTCATATCCTGTGATTCAGGCAGCTTTTCTTGGTGAGTTGTGAGGTGAGGCTATGGGACTTGTGAGGATACTCTGCCCAGATGAAGAACAGCTCTTCAGTGGGGTATAGAAGTGGCAGAGATCCACAGAGATAAAGGTTTTTTTGTTCCAGAAAATTCTGCATAGCTGAATAAAGGTGTAGGTATCTTCTTCAGGGTAGATGATGAAGGCATCTTTTGTACGGGCAGACCCAGCTATGGTCTTGCTCAGCTAGTAGTCTTTTAATACTACTTCACATGGGCTTCGGCTTAGTTGGATAGCCGAGGAAGGCAGGTGGGTAACCGGTGATCTCTTTTTTTGTTTGTTGTTTTTGTTGTTGTTTATTTACTAAGTATCTGTGGCAGCTGGAGAGCATGGAGCAAGCTGTTTGATCTGTCCTTCGTCACAAATTGTGCTGTTGGTACTTGTGCATAAGGATGGAAATCTCTGCCTGACCTTGCTGCTGTGGTTCCTCACCTCCCTCTTGCATCTTCCGTACAGCAACCTCTGTCCCACCCTGGGCAACACAGTTTCTGGATAAGGGATTAGATTAGCAGACTAAAGTTTGGTCCATCTGTGCATCTAGTAGATACGTGATGCACAACTGGAAATCAGTCTGTGGAAAGAAGTGGAAAGGTGGAAGCTGTTTCCATTGGAATTTACCTTAGAGGCCAGAACTTCAGAGAAGATTAATCTTTCACTTTAAGGCAGGACAAAGCTGTAAGCAGGCCAAAGACCCACTACACAGATCTGTGAGCCTTTATATGGTGAAGAAAAACGCTTTCAATTAAACTTGAACAAGTTCTCCTGTTATCCTTTTAAGTTCTGTTATCACATAATGTACCATACAGCATGTAATTACACATTAGGGAATATTTCTAAAGGCAAGATGACTGTTAGGAAAACAGCCAGATGAGTTTCTATGACTCTGTGAAGAGTGTGAACTTAAATCCATCAACTTCAGCAGCAGTCTATCAACTGTAATTTCTTCAGTGCGTGGCCGTAAGTGAAGAGTAGCTGACGTGGTGGTGGCTTGTTGGTGTCCCCTCCCCTGGGGGGTTCTTTGCCTCGGAACCTTTCCCTGTGATGTGTTTTCCTTAGTGTGAGCCGTGACATGGACCGTTGAAATGCCTGACAGAGGCAAGAGTTGTTTTATTAATGCCATCCCTGTCAAATACACCTCTGTTTTGGGAATTAGTCTGGCGTAACAGGCTGCGTACAGCTTAAAATCCGGTATTTTTTGACTCTTGTCTCTGAAATGAGGCAATCTCTGTAGATCAGTTTTTGTGGTAGACTCCTCTATTGTTGAACACTAGTGGTAGTAGACGCAGTTCCCCGTACTTGTGTTTATTTTGGGCTCTCTGCCTTTCCTCTGCAGCCATGAGCGGTCAAACCCTTTCTTTATCTGCCGGGAGAGACTGAGAGCCTAAAGCTATAGTTTTGTGCAGCATCAGGAAGTTCTTCTGCATGAGGTACAAGGAGCGTGAATAATCTTTCTGGCATGTGCTCCAGCCGTGGTAGCAGCTCTGCACTGCACCAGGCAGGGTCTCAGCTGGCTGTGCTGCTGCTGGCACTGCCACCATCCCCACCTGACTTACAGCACTGCTAGGGGCATCCCTACAAAGCCAGTTTACTCTTCCACCCTTCCCTGAAGAAGGGCAGCAAACATCCTCTGTGGATGCTGCAAAGCTGCTAGCAGAGGGATTGTCTCAGGGTCTCACAATATTCGGTGAGAGTCCTGCCTTTCTCACCAGTGCTATGAGAAACAGTAGGCTGTGTTTTGTAAGCTGGACCCACACCTGGTGTTTTGCTGAGTTCTGTTTACGCTACGTTGGAAAAATATTTTGCAATGGGTGTTGCAGGGCTTTAGCCACTCACCCCAGGAGATGGGTGATCACTGACCCATCGCCCTGTGGGGCTAGGGGATAGAAATCGGGGTTAGAAATGAATAAAGTGTCTTCTTCCTCTCCTGGCTCTCTGTTTACTGATTTTTGTGTTGCTGCATCTCTTCGCTCCCAGTACTAACAGCTACATTCCTCTACAATTTTAAAAATACCTTTGGAAACGAGCTCTCCAGAATGAGTCACGGCAATCAAAGGTTGTTCTTTAATTGCCCAAAACCAGCGGCAGTGGAGGTGGTGGCTTTTGCAAGTTCAGTCCAGGCAGTTTCCTTTTTCAGGCTGGTTTTGACACTGGACACGGATGGGAAGCAGCAGCCTTGGGGAATGCTTGGGGGGTTTTAACCCCTGGCAAGGTGAAACTGGGAGACGGTAACCATGTCAAAATGCCTCTGGGGGAACGGGCAGTGCAGATCTCGGCTTCTGTATGAAACCCTTGCTCTCAGCCTTGGAAAATTCAACCTGGGGCCTGTGCTTATGGAAAGAGTGTTTTTGGGTGATCACAGTTACCCAGAGCGTGGTGAGAGCAGCTTTCCTGTGACTGGTACCCTCTCCACTAACTTCACTGTTACGCGGGCAGTATTTTCAGGTTTTTGCACCATAGAGTTTTTCTTGGTTTAAAATAATGACTCTTAACTCCTGAACAAGGTTAATGAACTCTGAATGGGCCAGTCTCACTGGTGAGACAGCTTTCCTAGTGTGATGAGGAAAGCAAAGTGGCAAAAAAACTGGTAGGAAGACACCTGCCAGCTTCGAGGTCGGTGATGCTGAGGTCTGTTAGGACCGACTCCTGTTGGGCGGCAGATCATAGTATCTTCTGCAGGAAGCCTAGAGGGAAACACAGCTTCTCCTTCACACAACTCCCTTTTCTTCAGCCTCCAACAGGAGTGTCTGCAGTGGCCCTCAGGCTTCAGATGAATGCATCTAGGTAGTTAACTTTCCAAAAATGTAGTGTATATGAAGAATGCAGCACTTTAGTGAATTCAGGCTCACCAGCTGAACATGCTTTTATACAAGCACTAATAGAACAGCACGATCTGCTAATAGAAGAAGAAAATCTGCTTTCTTTCTCATTCTTATGTGTAAGATCTCAGCCTAATCAACAGCTGTAGTGCTTGCAAATTTTCAGAGCCTTCTGGCTCAGATATTTGGATATAACATCACTTATAAAATATTAGTCTCTGGTTCTGCGCATACTAAATGGGTTACATCTAAAAGACTTCCATCTGGAGGAAAAGGGAGGCAACGTACCATTAATAACCCAGCTGCAAACCTCAAATTCTCTGTCCCACACACACACCCAAAAAAGCAGAGAACAGAAACTTGAGTGCATCTGTAAGTAATAAAATGTTTCCTTCCATATGTTAGTTACTCATCACTCTGAGTTTCAAACAGCCACAGTAGACATTACTTCTTCACTGTTCCTCACACCAGTTTCCTGGCTTCATCCACACGGCATGAAAGTCCTGAATGCCTTGCTCCTAAATCATCCCCACGTAACGGGAGGACTGACTGTAAGTAACAGCAGCACTGCAGAAAGGAGTGGCTGTAACAGGACACTTTGTGGTTTCTTTTTTTCAAATGAAGTGTGCCATCCTCTCCCAACCCTCCTATTGTCTGAAGATACTTTATTTTTTTTTAATTTTTTTGCCATTGTAATTTTGGTGAATGATTTACGGCTTTTGTGAGATGATGAATCAGAAAAACTCTTGCCTTGTTTCCTCTCTCACTTGCTGTCAGAATGAGGGTTTTTTCTAAAAATATCTTCTGGATGTTCTGAATTTATTAAATTCAAACTAATTTAAAATGTAAGCTTCAGTGAAATAAAGACTCTGAGATTTAAAAATCAACATGTAACTGGTATGGGAATAGCTTTTATCTAGTATTTAATGGGTGCTAATCTGTACTACAGCCAAGAGATTTAGATTTATGCCAGTGTAGTCAATAACCAGACAGGAATCAGCGATCATTGGCATGTAGCATGTGAAGTATTTAGGTCACAGGATTTTGCAGCATTATATTCTTGGAATAAAAACGTAAGTGGGATAACAATGAGGATGGATGAGAATGCAATCTCTGTCAAGAGGTAACGAGCAGTTTTTGTAGCTTCAGGGCCAGATTAAAGGGCTGGTAACAGAGACATCCTTGCCTGGTGTTCCTGCCATTTTAATAGATCTGAACGTGAGGCGGTTACATAAAAGTGCCATGAGGGCCCCCATTTCAATTGTTAGCCATAGGAAATAGCCCCTTAAATATTTGGCCTTCATAGTAACTACAACTAGGTATATGGAGTTAAAATTTGCAAGCTTTTTTTTGGTTTTCCTCCTAAGAATATTGAATTGCTAGTACAGCCCTTTCTCTGTCCAAGCCTACTGACAACAGACTTGTTTTTCCAACTTACCTTTTATGAACACCCTGGAAATACTCCATGGGCTCCCATGGCCTTCCAGCTGACAAGCGAGAAAAAATGTCTAGAGCAAATATTAAATGAAATTTCTTCTTATGTAGTATAAAATTGCAAAGCGTGGCTTCAGTCCTTGATACTCACTTAAGCACGATGAAGTTTCCTTTGTGTTCATTAACCGTCTCTCACTTTCCTAAGCTTGATCTTCATGGAATTATTTTAAACCACTGAACGTTTTTTGTTTTCTTTTTATTCTTGACGTAAAGGCAGTTTTCATTCCAAGTGGCCTAAGGCAGCTACAAGCTTTTGAGCAACAGGGAAAAGAGGTGCAAGCTGTGGGGTGTAGAGGAGGTGTCCGTACCCCAAGTCTACTAGGCAGCTTGTGAAGAGAGTCTGTTTGGGGACATTGATGCAAACGCCTGGAGGTTTTTTTAAGATAGAGTATGCTTCTTTGTGCCTTTGGTTTGAGAGGATGCTCGTGTCCTGCCTGAGTCGCACTAGCTGAGAATCATCCATAGCAGAAATTGGTTGAAGCAGGGGGCTCTGGCTAGAGAAGCTGCAGACCATCTTCCTCAGATGGAGCTTGCTGTCTGATCTGAACGTGCATGATGCTCACTGTACGTTACAGTAAAGATTTCTCTTTACAGTAAATACTTTACTGGATGTATAAGACTGTGGGGAATAATTTTCTCATTCTGATGGAGTTGTGCCATCCACAAGACTAGATGTTAAATAATGTTTAACATCGTATCCTTTACATGCCCAGAATAAAGTACAGTGGATGCTCAAATTTCTGCTGAAAACTACTCAGCCTTTTCTGCCATTTCTGTTCCTCAGTTTTCAGCTGGTTTAAATCTCAAGAACTCCTCAGCATAGCTAGAAATGAAAGATTTTGGCAGGCAAAAAGCCGTAATTCATTGCAGGAAAGGGAGTGAATAGGATGGTGGGGAGCCTGGCTGAGCAGGCGCTGGCAGCTTGGGCTGGGTTGGGTTAGCTGCTCAGCTGCCCTACAAAAACGGAGCCTTTCGAAGGACTGTCGGGGACCATTTCTGTCTCCTCTTAGTCCCTGAGACTGGAAAGAGTAAGGAGGCAGGGTTGCTTGTTTCGGGGAGCGGGTTGTTTGGAGGTTGTGTTTGGGTTTTGAATTCTGCTACATTTGCCTTTGGTACAGACAGGAGAGGGAAACGGCCCAGGGAATGTATCGATTGGGAAGTTTATGTTTGTATTCAACACTAGAAATTCTGGGCATGGATGTGCGATGCCTCTGTTCTCAGGCAAACCAGTTTTCATTCATTAACAGTTGCCGACTCAGGCTGTTCCTCAGCTGTTGCCAAATGCTAGTGGCAAGTTTGATTGTTAGGAAATTTCTCCAAGTAGATATTTTTCTTGGCTTAGTGCTGGGTAACATTTACTGCTTACCTTTTGAATATTGTATGCCTTTTCTATACTCATGGTCAGCCACCTGTATTTCCTTTTAAAAAGGCTTTGTTTTTTCCTGCCTGTTATTGAGGAGTGGGCTGAAGGGGCTGAAATGAAATGGGGCAAAGTGGCTTTGTCCATTGTGGCAGCCTGACCACCAGCAGATCTTTGTCCCACGATGGGGAGTTGGTTTCCTATACGGAAACAGGCTTAGCTGTGTCTTAATTACAATACCACCTATACTCACGGACACATCTTTTAAAGGAATCAAGTCATTTGATGGTGACCAGACATCGCCTTGAATTTCTGTTTTCTACTGCAGCTGGCTCCAGGCAGGCCGTGTGAACGAGCAGCAGTAGATGAGAGCAGCTCTTCTGTAAACCTCTCTTAAAAACAGGGCTTTCCCCTCCATACACACACATCCTACAGGTAAAAGCTGCCGTAGCAAGGCTGCACTTTGACCAAGTATCATGTTGCTTTTCTTTTCCTCTGTAGAAGAAAACCAGGGTAACACTGTTTTAGTTAAGAGCTGTTCAGAGAAGCGTTAGGTACCCCTAGTGCAAAGGTCTTTTACTCTGAAATGCTCTAACAATCAGGATGGCCTTTCTGCTCTCAATTCTTTTCCATTTCATTTTTTGTCAAACTGAAGCAAACTGATGAGCAGTTCTCTGCCATGAAGGAGTTTAGAGCAGGAATCTGTTGCCAAAAACATCCTTAAAAGAAAAAAAAAAAAAAAAAGAAAAAAAAAGTCTTCAATATGTTTTTAGACCTCTGGGAGAAAATTTGCCTCAGCAAGTCAGATGTAGGTCTTTGTATACAGAAGATCCCCCCTTCAGTTTTGTACCCTTTTACTGAAAGCTTCGGTGAATGTCGGGTACAATAAAATGGACAGTCGATGCCGCGCAATAAAAAGTACGGTGGAAGCCCTCGGGACTCAGAGCGGCACGCTTGGGCACTTCTAAAGTGTGGTGAAAGTCCCAAGAAACCCAACTTTTTAGCCTACAGCTAAATTTTAGGAGAGATGTGTGCATTTAGGAATTGGAGCATCTTGCCTGACCAGAATTTTGGAGGTGTGCTGTCTGACCTGGCTATAAGTGTCATAATCCTTAACCAGCAGCACTGTCTTGGGATCGGTTGTATTCTGTAGTCTCAGCTGTTCATTCGCACTTGTAAAATGCTTCATGAGGTTTGGCTCGATACCCCTCTGAGATGTTGCTATGTGCTCTTGTTGCTTCCCATTTGAGATCTTCACAGAGGGCTTCAATCCTGGGATTTGCTGCTTTCTTGCTACAGTGTCTCTGCAGAGTATATTGCAAATCCTAATTTTTCATTCAAGTATTTAATGAGAGGAAGTGTGATTCGAAGGTCACTTGCTTCCTAAGAATGGGTCGTTTCTCAGTATTCATTGTGCAGCCTTGGATTATTTTTTTTTTTTTGTGCTATAACTTTACAAATTTCTTTAACATCTTAGAGAAATGCATTGCATAAACTAAAAGTATGAACTGTTCGTTGTGCCATCATCGCCTTTGGAAATAGTAGCAAAGATTAAGAGACTGCTATGCTGGAGAACTACTATCTTTTTAACTATTCCCTCTTATCTGTTTTCCAGAGAACAGATTTGACTTCTGATAAAGATTTATACCTTGACAACAGCTCTGTTGAAGAAGCATCAGGCGTCTATCCAATTGATGATGATGATTATTCTTCTGGGTCAGGTTCAGGTGAGACAACACATCACAATTTGATTTCAAAAAGTGTAAGAAGTAATGCAATTATTTGAGGAAAAGCCGTGCAGCTTACCTTTATAAGCTGGAGATGATATTTTCAGTTGGTATCATGAGTGCTTGGCTCTCCACAGAGCACTGGGCACCCCGCAGGCTGGGTTTTAAATATTAACTTTCTACTCTTCTCTCTTACTCCTTAGTTGCATCATTTCACTGTGTTGTTTTCTCTCTACTGCCTCTGTGCTTTCCTTCTGATTTCTGTGTAGATCTCTCTGGAGTTTAGAAATAAGGATCGAGAAGGCTTAGTTCTCCCATGGCATAATGCTAATTTAGCAGTCTGTAAGAAAACAGCAGCAGCAATTTTGTTTTCTCTTATATGCATTCAGGTTCATGTAAACATGGTTGTCCATTCCTTTGTTGTTGTTCTTTTTAAACTTAGGAGTCTAGATACTGCCAAACCCATGAGTTTTCTCTGAGGTAATTGCATGCGTCTAGTGAATAAAGACATTCTTAAACATAACACTGAGTTCTCAGACTCAGATACTCTTTAGAGGCATGTAGCTAGCTCATCATTTTTCAAAAGACTGTCAGTGAAACCTCATTAATCATTTATCTTAGAAAGCCTCTTTGTGGAGTATCTTCTAGACTAGCTGGGAGGCTCCAGCCGTTAAAAGTTACGTGCAGGCTTTTATGGTAGTTCTAGAAGAGAAACTTTTTTAGTCTTGTATTTTCTGGGCTGTTGTGGAAGTCCATGTGTCTTCCAAGTGTGTTACTTACTTGTTTGCTATTGCACGTTTTCTAATCTATCTTTTGATACTTGTGCACCTTTAAAGGATAAGCTCTTCTTGTAGCACCTTGACTTTGTTACCTTGTAAACCACAGCTGAGATTTTTTGGGTTGGCTTTTTGCGTTTCCTTTCTTTTGGTGATTTAAAGAGCTGCTAAAACAAAGTCTGCAGAGGTCTGACGGTGCTGCCAGGCAAGCCCAGGGCTGTCGTCATTGGTACCTGGGTGATAACCTGCATTTTGGGAGTCCTCCACAGAGGCAGTTTGGTGTTTCAGTGTGATCAGAGGCTTAATAGAACCTTCTTCCTGTAGACTTCTTGGAAAGGAAATTTAACATTGCAATTGAAAAAAAAAAAGAATAAAAATTTAGATTAACAAGTCAGTGATCTCATCCAGTTCCCAGGTCTGTTTAAGGAAAATTCTGATGTCCAGTTGCCTTTTCAGTCATCGTCCCATTCTGTTATGTCTTCAGATGCCTATGACGTTGTAAGCTTCGGGGAAGGAGATAGGTTGACAATAAATGGCAGTGTAGAGAGTGGTCTCATTTGGGACTTTTTTTCGTCCCTCTGTGGAGTTTGGCTGTTTCTAATAATGGATGATTCCAAATGCAGCCCTCCTCTTGAAGTGGAAAGGTCTATACAAGACCTGGCTTCAGATTTTATTGACCCACCTCAGTGACAAAAGTGGTGCCAGAAGGACAGAAACTACCTCTAGACTTAACCAACGGTAACACCTTGGCTTTCTCTTCTTTCTTGCCGTGCTCAGCCTTGAGCCATGAGTGGAAGATGGAGTATATAACAGGCACTGCTGCTACCACTGGCAATCTCTGCTGCTTTCCTACAGGAAAGCAGGAAAAGTCTCACTGTAGACTGAGACTAGCTGGTTGCCCCTCCAGAGAGCTCATGTGAGGGTACACAAATCTAATACTTTTGAACAAAGGAAGAACTCTGAAGTTCAAATAATTTTCCGAGCAATCCATGGACCTGGTTTTATTCACTTAGGAAAAAAAGTCTCAAGAGCAAATTAGCATCCCTTCCACCCTACTCATCCTGTACTTACTGCTATCTCTGTTTTTTGAAGTAGAAAGTGTCCTGCAGATGTATCAATGATGAATTTTCCTCATATTATGTTGAACGTGTCTCTCTTTACTTGATAGTCAGTGATGTAGCGTTCCTTGCAGGAAGAGCCTTCCCACTCAAGAGTGTTGATCTAGATATGTAATTCCACTCCAAGCAAGCAGATTCAAGATGCCAATGTGCTTACTTCTTTCCTTAATACGAAAATTGTTAGGCACCACCAGGCCTATGGAGATAAACTGGAATTATCAAACACCACCTTTAATGTCCTTGCAGGTCTGCAAGGAGCAGGAACATGGACAAATGTCTCTATAAACTAGAACAAACAGGTGATGGCATTCTGCTTTCTTTTCTCTTTTCTTTTCTCTTTTCTTTTCTTTTCTTTTCTTTTCTTTTCTTTTCTTTTCTTTTC
>JANVCC010000072.1:2399866-2534678 GCA_025345505.1 Todiramphus chloris collaris
TCTTTTCTTTTCTTTTCTTTTCTTTTCTTTTCTTTTCTTTTCTTTTCTTTTCTTTTCTTTTCTTTTCTTTCTTTCGTAGCCTTTTTAGTCTTCATTTACATCCAGTTACTGCTGTGCCTTTGTCCAAGTGTTCAGTCTGAATCCACTGACCAACAGTTTCTGAAGGAGCCATCCCTTCTTCCTGATTGTCCTGAACCAACAGCCAGGAGTCCATAGGAATTCATTATTCCATTGTTTCCATTCTGCAGTCTCCATCTCTGAGGACATGCCTCAGTCTGTTGTCACTCTTTTTAGTGTTGCCATTTGTATGTAGCATAATAATAGAAGAGTAAAAATAGTTTTCCTGCCCATATACAACTTGAGATGCTTTTGCAACTACTGTTATTTTTATCTCTGGCATAAAAGATCTTAACTGAGCCTTGGTCTTGCGAGTACTTGCAAGTAGCTGCTAAGCATCATGACTACCTCATGTTAATGATGAAAGGTACCATCAAGTTTTATCTAAAAGTTATTTTTAAAACTACCTATCTGGTTCTTATCTCTTCTCTTAAGTTACTCCTGGTAGACAAGTCTTTGCAATATATGTGTATACACACTAAAATCTTGTGCAAATTTTTCCTTCCTTTTCCAACATAATATTTCTCAGTCAGTTGCAGCTTGAGTTGAGAAAGTTAGCTCAGGATGAACTGGGTTTAGACTGACACTGTGACTGGGGACTGTTCTTGGAGGAAAGTTATGGTGATGGGGTTGGAGCTTCTCCAAGAAAAACCAGAACAGATCTGCTTTGGCTCTTGACCTAACACAGAGACAGAGTTATGCTCCAAGGATGAAAGGCACTTTAGGAGTCCGGTGGCAGTGTGGAGTTGGGTGATGGGTGGTGGCATGATGGGGGGGCCATGGTTCTGGGGAGGAGGCACGGATGCTCTTCCAGGTGCTGATCAGGAGGGAGCATGAAGGCCATGGCTGATGCTGGATGTTCCTATGGCAGTGTCCCCAGCAGGCTCTCCCTCTCTCCTGGTGTGCTTCCCCTCCCTTGGTGCTGGCAACACACCGAGCATTCATTTACCATTTCCTATGGTCCCAATCGTATGTGCCTTTCAGATTGGCTTGGAGCAAGAGCAAGGTCCAGCTGCTTCAACAGCCCATGATATTGACTGCCTAGTTCTCCAGGTCCTTTAACAAAAAAACCACTGTGATCCTGTTTGAAAGTGTGTCTTTGTTGTGCTGGACAGAATCTTATACTTCAGTATAGTTAGGACTCTTTCTTTTAATTCTTTCTTCAGGTTTTGTGGTTGGGTTGTTTGGTTGGTTGGGTTTTTTCCCCTCCTCAGGTGAGAATTACCAGAGGCAGGACATCCTTGAACTGTCCCCATTTATTTGCACTGCAGTTCCCCAACAGGTCGCTAGTATTACGTGTACTGTGTCATCCCTGGTCACCTAACACTGTGTCAGTTAAAGGTTGCACCGGGTGCTTTTCATGTGAGCGAGTGTGATATAAGCCAGGTAAAAATGTGCCATTCTGGTGTGTCTCTCATTGGTGACAGAGATGGAAAGGTGAGAGAGATGGTGGGTGTGCATGTGCCCGCTTTGTGACAAGCTTGCCTGTGGTGGCAGTAATTCCAGAGTGTGATGGGCGACGGCAAACAAACGTGATGCCGAAAGACAGGGTGAGATGATTGGATTTGTTTGGTTGGAAGAGTTAATCACTCCCTATGTTGCAAGTAAGAGTGCTAACCCCCAGGGCTTTTTGTGGTGTACAGGAATGTCAGCTGGCCAGCTCTCGATTTACTGCCAACTTTCCTCAAGCACCGAAAATGTGAAGGAGCATTTGCGTTCCCATCATCCAAGGGGCAGTTAACAGGCACATCATTGAGGGCTGTCTAAGATACTTCCAGTGCTGCAGCACAATCTAGAGCTGGTTTAACTGGTATTAAGGTAGCAGTTGGGCATCCTGAAGAAGCTGCAGTGGATAAGAGGAAGTGTGTGGTGATCGAGACGTCTTAATTCTATAGGACAGAGATGGTTAGGGGTTTAATTACTGCAGGCTTCTTGCAGTACCCTCACTAAGAGGGCAGTATCTATTTGTAGAGGGACTCAAGGAGCTAATACCCAGCACCATCACTCAAGCTGGCCAATTCCAGAAGTCTGAAGAGGCAGTGGTATTTTCAAAGGGTAGAAGTCATCTCTTACACTGCAACTATTTCACAGTATTCCTCTTAACAGCCTAGTTGGGTATTACACTCGTGACACTCTATAGGTTTTTTCTTTACACGTCTGTTTGGATTCAGGGAGTGGGGTGGTTCTGTGGAAGATGAACACGATACTTTGTAAAATTATAGAATAGTAGAGATTGGAAGGGACCTCTGGAGATCATTGAGTCAAGCCCCCCAGCCAGAGCAGGATCACCCAGGGCAGGTCACACAGGAACAGAGCCAGGGGGGGCTGGAAAGTCTCTAGAGAAGGAGACTCCACAGCCTCTCTGGGCAGTCACAGGTTCTGTCACTCCTGCTATAAAAAAGTTTTTCCTTATGTTGAGGTGGAACTTCCTGTGTTCCAGCACTAGGGAGGTGCCTTCCCCTTGTTTCGACCTACTCCGTGCCACGTGGAGACCTGTCTAGATAAAGCAAATTAGAATGCAGGAACCATAGGAACGTGTCTGAGCCAGTACCTGAGTAGGTGTCCTGGTGGTCTGGGGATTGCCAGGACTCACCCACGGCGGTACTGAAAAGGAGGTTGGTACTTTTGGTGCAAATCTAGCGTCTAGTCTGGGAGTTAGATTAGTCACCCAGCTGTTGAGAGTCTGCACATCTGCATCCTCCATAGCCAGAGAGGTTCAGAGACCACTAGAGCCTGAAGCAAAGGTGGCACTTAAGGATTCTGAGGAGCAGTTGTGATTAAACGAGACTTACCATTTCATAAAAAGAAGAAGATAAAACTCTGTGCTCTCAAAGTATGTTCCATCAGTTCCCTAATCCGAGCATCCATTTTCATTTCCCTGACTGTTACAGTCTTCTGTAATTTGGAGGAGATTTGGAAGGTAAAGCAGGATGAGCTGTCCTTTGGGCCCTTAGTCCTCAAAGAAAACTCTTGAGGCAAAGCCAGAAATGTTTTCCTGTTGGATGCCTTTCCTCACCTTTGGAAGCGGGATGTTGGTTTTTTGATTTCTGAGTTGCATTTCAGGAAAATACCAGATTCTCGTTGTGAGGTCTTTATTCTGGAGATTGCACTAGAATTTTAGTATCATTTTTCCAGTATTACTCCGTGCTGCTAACTTTAATGTAGTACTTTTTAATGTGTCTAAATTTTCTTTTCTCGGGTACAGGAGTTGTTTTAGTTATTGTGTTGTTAACACCCTTTCTTTCAACGCCAAGTGTGTATAATTCTTGACCGTGAGTTCAGAAACTTGCTGTTGCACTTGTATTTTCAGCCTTTTTTTTTTTCCCCTACAAAAATAAGATGAAAAAGTCAGTTTGGAATGAGTGAATCATACTATTCTGTTGTAAGAGGATCTGTTTTTATTTGTTAGGAGTTACTCTTACATGCATTTGCTGGATTTATTACCCAATAGTTACTTGGGAAACCAATGTCTGTAATGAGCAGAGCCCATTGAGATTCATAAAGAGCGGTCCAAAAAAGACGTTGATTCTTTTCCAATTTGAGGTCTTGAAATAATTTAGTCTCTTGTCTGCATCATCTTCCTTCCAGTATCACTACAGGATATTTATTAGACATGTCCATTATCATATTCTAATGGAGCATTCATAATCCAGCAGTGCTTTGAAAGTGGAGGAAATTAAATTTAAGGTGATCTTTAAGGAGCTTGCTGTCCTCTTGCTCATTATTTCAGAAGAAAAAGGCTTCTGAATTATGTGGAGTTTAAAAACATGGAACATAAAGTAATAGAAATCTTGCTGGGGGTAGAAACTACTTGTTCTTTTGTGTTTGAGGGTTTAACAGATCTGCTGTAGAGGAGATGTTTTTTATTTTTGAAGCAATGTGTTACATGGAAAAACTGTTCAGGTTTTTTTGATTGATTTATTTATGCTATGTAATTAACTGTCAATCACTGAATTACAGTTTTGGGCTCAATATTAGCCATACTTACATACAGATAACCACAATACCAGCCACTGACAAAATGGTAATATGCAACTACAGCTTTCTAGCCCCATTCTATAACTGATCCCAGCACGTGCCCTAGGGCACACAAAGACTTATGTGGGCACACACGTCCTTCACTCAGGCATGGGGTGTGCAGGCTCCCCTCCTTGGGGTGTGCAGGACCCCTGCCCATGCTCCCCTGCTTTGGAAGACCCGGGTGCCCCCAGCCCCAGGTTATTCTGGAGCCCACCCCTGGGAGGTCACCCTGTGCCCCCAAGGTGCAGGTTCCAGGAGTGCCCCCATGGGTAGCTGGAGGTGGCTGCTGGGGCACCCATAAGCTGGGAAGGTGGCACTGCCAGGGGATCATGTCAGACAGGGTCACACCAGCCCCGACAGCTGCTGCTTTCACTGCTGGGTTTCTCCCCACGTTACAAGTGTCTATGCTTTTTTCAGACTTCTTTTCACGATGGTTCCTTCTGTTTACAAATATCATGGTAATTTCCTGGTTACTGCTTAATCCAGCTGATGGACTCCTCCTTCTTTCATGGTGTCACTTAGGGTAGATATCTCCCTGACAGTCTGGAGCACTCTGTTTGCACTCACATCTTTATCTCAGCAGGCATTGCCATCTAGGCTATTTGCATAGGGTGGGCTGTGCAAGCATCCCTACCTTGGTGTCTTCCAAGATGGAATCGGTCTGGAAGAATTTCACAGGTCCGTGAAGTGTCACCTTTTTTTTGTCTCCAGGTGCTGAAGAAGATGAGGACAGTGCAGTGATAACAACGTCCAGAACACTTCCAAAGTTACCGACAACTAGTGATGCATCTAGGGCTGAGACAACCACGGTGAAAATGCAGACCAAAGTGCCTGCACAAACAAAGGTGCGTGGCCAATTTAACCATTTTAAATGGTTCATCCGTTGATGGCTTGGTGTTCACTTTGATTTGTATGGATTAAAAAGCTCCCACAAACTTTACTTAATGATACATGTTAAATGAATGCAGAACTGTGCAGTTTTATTCCTACTAGAAAGTCTGCATAGGATCTTCTGGATTTCACATGAAAGAAGAGGGAGATGCGAAAAAGAATATCTCATGATGCACAAGGCATTTTCTCATGATAACTTTGGGTCTGAGCTGTACGTTTTTTACATCTCTCAGAGTGATTAAAAATTCCTGCATTGTCTGGTTTGGCTGTAGTTCAAACACGTGTCAGGTTCCATTTGCTGTTCCAGTATTCCCTTCTACTACCATAGGTAATACTGTCTAAGTTACCCTCAGAGGCACTCTGAATATAACGTATCTGCTGTGTTAATTTCAGCGTTGTTATTTCATTCACAGACTGTTATTCTGATAAACACAGGCAATATTTAACAGCTGTTCCCTGAGTATTCTTTTGGGGGTTTTAAACTAGCGGATAGTGGGTTTCATTCCGACATGGTTGATGACAAATGGACCCGGTTACAATGTCTAGCACTGCTTTCTGTAGCCAGAAAGCTTCCTGTGCTGTGTTAGTCTGCAGAGTATGAGTGTGGGGCCGCAGCTTTCTGGGTGCCCGTGATGGGCAGTGACTGTGCCAGTTTGTAGCGTGCCCCATCCGTAAGCGATGCTCTGTTTTCCTTTCTGTGCCACAGTCACCTGAAGAAATTGATAAAGAAGAAAGGGCCGAGACGGATGCCAAGAGTGAGGAGCCAGGGGATGACAACGATGTATTCACTGAGAAGCATTCAGAAAACCTCTTCCAGAGAACAGAAGTTCTGGCAGGTGAGGCAGTGCTTGCCAAGGTCTATCTCACCAGAAACAGCACAGGAAACAGAGGGGATCTATATCAAATAAGGCAAACTCACCAGCTGTGTTTTCTTGGTACAATATCGAACTTGTTCATAGCCAGTGGTTGATTTGATGAGAATGAGACAGGCAGCTCCTGGAGTTATTTAATAGCAAAGCCTGTTGCTAATTGATTTGACACCATTGAATGCTGCCTGCTGAATATCTGGCGCTTCCACAGCTCAGAAAGGGAGTTGACATTTGAACTGATGCTTGAGGTGCAGAGATGTATTTCTCACCTACACTCCCAGAAGCACATTGCTGTCTGGTCTGTCTGGTCAGATGGACACTGGGAGGAGCTCATGGCAGAGGTGGTTGGATGCATCCTTAGGATGCAGAAGGTCACAACTCAGGGATGCACAGGCTGGCCACTGTAGTTTTTCATTACCTGGGGGGGGGGGCTTTGGCATAAGAACAGTTTTTTCAGGTCCCGTGTTCCCTCATGTCCTCAGAGAGAGTGTTGGGAGCCACAAAAGTCACAAAGTTCTGGACCACATCTCCCTATGAGCATCAAAATATGAAATAGCCTTAATATCCACATCAGTGGAAGCAGGCGGGTTCGCCCTGGGAGTCTAGTTGGAGTTGGTACTTTCTATACTCTTGCCAGTGCATGATGAATGTAATACCTCTGTTCCTACAGCTCCATGAAAAGTTCTTTCCTGTGACTCATTCATTTCAGTTTAGAGTCAGGGCAAAAACTGATGGAGAAAAGGGAAAACCCATTTTTTTGGCTAGTGTAACAAACCAGTTACTTATGTCTGAAAATGTTAACCGTCGAAAGAGGAATTTGGAAGACGCTTAAATGTTACTGTTACGAATGCTGACACCTTTCTGCTCTAGCAGTAGCTGCGCTCTTCTTAATTGTGGTATTGGAAAACCTGTAACAACTTTTTGAGAACTGTGAGGCGTGGGCTGGCTGCCTCGTTAGGTGGAATGGCTTTTTTTTAAATGATTGCCTTCATAAACCACAAAACGGGCTTTCTGAGAACATACCGCGTAGTGGGAGCCCTGCTCTGCCGTTGGGCAGGATAACGGCCAGCTCGTTGTGCGAGCTGAGAAAGAAGCGTGGTGATAGACTTGTTTTTTCTGGCATATTGTGAACCTCTGTTTCTTCGATTGCAGCTGTTATTGCCGGCGGAGTTATCGGTTTTCTTTTCGCAATCTTCCTCATCCTCCTGCTGGTATATCGCATGAGAAAGAAGGACGAAGGCAGTTACGACCTCGGAGAACGGAAACCATCCTGTGCTGCCTATCAAAAGGCACCTACCAAGGAATTTTATGCATAAAATTCCTCTTTAGTGTCTCTATTTATGAGATCACTGAACTTTTTTAAATAAAGCTTTTGCATAGAATAATGAAGATTTTTTTTTTTTTTTTTTTTTTTTTTTTTTTTTTTTCATTAAAGAGCCATTATGGCACCTTTATGATAAAATCCCATTGTATTTAAAACTTTTCATGTATTCCTTTAAAAAATGTAAAATTAAAATTTAACATTTGCAGTGTTCTGTGAATAACAGTGGCAAAGCATTATTTTATAAAACCATTGATGTTCACTGAATCATTTTTAAAACTTTATGCATAATATAAAATGATGAAAATTATTGTTTTATCCTATGGTTTAATGAAAGTTGTTTTAATTTTTGTCGGCATGTCTCAGATTGATCTTACAAGTTAGTTTTTATTTCATTAATTTATCTGTTTCCAAAAAAAAAAAATGCCTTTTTGTAGTTGTCATGGTGCAATTTGTCTTCAGATAATTCAGATAACAGTAACTTTTAGTGTAAATGTAATTTTTCAGCTCTGTAAAACTTTAACCTCCACTTTGTATAAATTTAAGTGTCAGAATATCAGTTTTACACTTCGCATTGTTTCTCAGCGTACCTGTAGCTTCAGTGAGATTTGTAACAGCCAATTAATGTGTAAAATTGGATTATTACTACAAACTGTATAGTCATACTCTTACTAAGCAAATCTCCCGTCAGGAAAATTTGGAGTAAGCTACTGACAAACCTAAGCAAACCCAAAGACTCTAACAGTATTTTGAGAAGTTGCTGCAGATTTCTACGGCCACCGTATTTGTTAATTATTTGCAATTTGAAGGTACAAGTAGGGGTTTCAATTTTTGTTCTTTAAAAATGCATTTAAGTTGTAAACGTCTTTTAAAGCCTTTGAAGTGCCTATGATTATACGTAACTCGTCGCAGACCGGTGTTAATAAGTATATAACAGTAAAAGACAATGTTGGTATTTTATAAGCACAGACAATTCTAATGGTAACTTTTGTAGTCTTACATGGATAGACGTCATTGTAATTTGGGAACATAAACACTACTGAATAAATCATGTGGCCTAATACTGAGAATTCCATCGTGATATACTTTTGTACGCTTGTCGTTTTTATGTCTGCTTGCTTATGTTTCAATGTCCCGGAGTGCATCCAGTAGATCCTAAAAATCCTGACCAAAACAAACCAAAAAAAGGCTGTCGAGCAGGCTGCTCCTCGGACCAGATTGACCGCTGGAGTGGCGGAGAAAAGCGGGACCATTTAAGTCTTGCATCTGGTGTATGAGTTATGAGTCACTTGACCTTCCCGTTGCATTTAATGGCAGTATTGACTCAGACCTGTTCTTCCTTCAGATGTTGTTTTCCGTACTGTAAAATTCAAAGGAGTACCCGGTTTCATTTCTTGCGTGTATCGGGTTTTGGTTTGTTGTTCTGGTTTGGTTTTTCCCTGGCCTTTTGGAGAATTTTGGTTTATTCTGCTCGGACTCCAGCGGAAGAGTTGAGACAAGGAGTATCTTCATAAGAGAAGAAAGAAATATTCCAAGTAGAAGTGAAAAGGCTCTGTTGCTTGGTCCACAGATAGGTGTTGGATGGAGGGGCACGTGGAGAAGACAATAGTCTGCCTCCTTATATTATGCTTTGGAACAGACAAATGGCTTTGTCTTCTGCTCTGTTAACCTCCTCATTTTTTTTATTTTTGAGGTTTCCAAACTAGAGGTGTTCAGGACATCAAGCTGAACTGCTTCTCGGAAATGGCAATGGATTGTAAATAAGATCTGGGAGCTCTTCAGATGAGTTGTGTAACTTGTATTTGTTGCTGTCCCAAGTTCAGTGGTCATTTAGGAACAAGCAAATGCTATCCTGTGCTAAAATATTTAATATATTGCTTTTTAAATTACTTATACTTCCTGGCAAGTTTTTCAAAGCCATACAAGTTCAACAAGTAAAAACAGGGTAAGAATTTAACAGGTATATCTTATTGTGCAATATTTAGTGAAATTCAATTAGTAAAATAACTGCTTGAAATAACTGTGCCAAGAAAAGAAAATTTCTGGCAAATTCTGTGCCACTGCTGTAAAATAAAGCATTTGTTCAAGTGCCAAAATAAAGTCTACCATGCCTAAACTAATACTTTATTTGTATAGTCTGCCATCCAGTTTTTTGAAACCCACTTTGCTTAAAGTAGTAGATCTGAATTTTCTTTAAGGGTGCGACAAATATTGCTGTAAGTATAGCTATGAATGTTAAACATTAGGTAAATCATCTCCTCTTTCTTGAGATGTCAATGGATATTAAGAAGATGGGTTTTTTATTTATATATGTTACTCTGCCTCTATACCTAGCATACAGGACACTTGATCCAACATACAGACATCTGTTATAATTACGCTATTATGCTTCTCTGGTTCCTCCTGCATCTGCCTACAAGGAAAAAATAATGGTGAAGTTTCAGCTCTGTTTCACCACTTGCCTTTTCCCCCCCTGTACACATCCAGTATTTGTGCAGTTAGGTGCAGAAGAGGTTTAATGCTTCAACAATGTGCACGCAGGCTTAAAGTATCACAGCCCTCCAGCCCTCTCTAACGAAAACCTGGAAGTTCTGCGCCATGCAGTAGGTGCGATAGTAGCATATAGCATCTCTCCATCTCTTTGCCTTTCTAATTTCAGGGACAAACCATACCATTAGGGGAAAAATTCGAGCAGATCTATCATCTCGATTATAAAAATCAGTTTTCATCGGTCTGAAAAGCAGGCTGGTGGAGACACCCGGCTTCCAGCAACGCTGTTTAGAAGAAACGGGCAGCTGAATGTGTGTCTCTTACATTGAGGCTTCCTAGCACAAGTTGGTCTTTGGTTCTGATTCCCTTTTGTTCTCCCCTTCCCGGATGTGTTTCTAGCAATACTCTGGCTACTGGTGGATGTTGCTGGGCAGCTGGGAGTCCCAGTGCCAGGCTGTGGACGCTGCGCCGCCTGCCTGCAGCTACCGTCGGCATCTGGACCTCGGGGATGGCCTTCCCGACAGAGCCTTGGCTCTTCTCCCCTGCTGCAGCAGCTCTGAAATTCCTTAGAAACCTGATAGGGCATCTCCTTGCAATCGATTGACTCGAGCGTTTATCAAAATCCTGGTCTGCTTTTCTTTACCCTGGGCTATGAATGGTTACTTACTCTTGGGTTCTTTGCGAGTGAAGCCCAATGCAAGTCATGTAAAGCTTATGTTAGAAGAAGCCTCTTGCCTTGCCTTTATTCATGGGAAAATAATGTCAGGAGTTGGTGGTTCCTCTGCTTGCCAGCTTTACCAGTGAATTGGAACTCATGTTTACGGACTGTGTTTTTCTTCACTTTGAGCACTGCACTTCACTGAAATAGGATAAATTAAAATCAAAATGCCCTAACGAGAGAATAGCATGTTTGCAGCCTCGGTTAGTCGTTGCTCTTTGTTTTTTCTTCCCCCTTGGAGCTGTGTGTTGAAATGATGGTGGAGTGCAGTCCTAAACGACAGATGCTATTTTTGAGCAGTATCTAAAATAGAGGAAGCTTTTGTAAGGAATGAAGTATGCAGATAAACACTAAGCAAAAGAGGTGACGGCAGTGTGCTGAATATTATATACTTTGTTCAAGTAAGCAAAGCAGAAGAGAAAAGGAGTGGGGGAGGAGGGGGGGAAGATCTCTAAGGAAACTATTGTTCTTACAGATGGAAAGAATACAGCAACTTTTTTAAAGCTTTCAATCAGTTACATTTGTTACTTAGCATTTTCTTAATCAGGCTGGCATCATTTCCTGTAAGGAATTTGCAATATTGTTGTCCATTTTTAATGACCTTTAATATAACTTTTGTTACATTTAAGTTCTTGCCTGTGCATCACACAGCCCTGAACCTTGGTGTGAAAACTCGATGCTGTGAACTTTCAGAGCGTTGCCTTTCCTAAAACTTTCTTCTGGCTGAGGAAGAGTGACTTTGCTGTACAGTTTGTCTGAGATAAGATGTAACAAGTATCCCCCTCCCTGACATGCCTCCTGGTCCTGGGGTGGCTTGTGGCTGGATCAGAAGAGAAGTTTTGCTAAGGAACTGGCGCAGGAGAGGGGGGATGCTGACATGTGCATCTCATTTCCTCCTGACTCTTGGCCTGACCAGGCACTGGGTTCAGCTGCGTGGGTGGGACTGGGGGAGTTGTAACCCAATCCTGCCAGTGGAAAAGATGCTTTGCTGAGATTTCTTCCCCTATGAAGTAAAGTAAGTTGTCTATTTTTTGCTTTGAAAACAAACAAATGATAAAGCTTAAGCTCAGTAGATCTAGAAATGGAAATACGGGCTCCTGCCCTGACCCCTGCGAACCGATTTCACATGTGCATCGGATGTGCAGAGTAGCTGCTTGTGTGGGTGGAAATCTGAAAATCCCTCTGTGTTTGCAGTATTTGAGCTCAGTTTCTAGCAGGGATGGGGTAGCCTGAGGGGACAGGGCCCATGTAGAACTACAGACTTGAATTTGGGATGGTTGGAAACAAGACGGGAAGAGAAACTCTCCTGACAGCCCATGTTTTCCACTGGAAAGAATGCATTTTTTTGCCATCACACTGAATTTGCTCTTAACAAAAAGAGTGCAGGCAGGAGAGTGGGCAAGTGTTGGTGTCACACCCTGAGAGTCTTTTGTCCATGGGAGGTGGGAGGAAATGCATGAGACGCGCAACTGGGGGGTTGCAGCTGAGATGTGCTGTTGCGTACTGAACCAGCTTTCCATTCCTTTTCTGTGCTTGGGAGGTACCAAGCTTTCACCACCCCTAACTCCTTTGGTATCAGATGTGTTTCTGCTGTCACCTGCAGAGTTCTTGAGGTTTTTAATTCACATTGCAGCTTAAAAACTGTGCGGTAGTTGAGCTGGGGTTGAGTTCCACCGTCTCTCATGGCGGAAGGTCAGTCAGATCCAAAGAATTCCTCCATCCTGGAAGTTCAGGCCTAGCCTGGAGTGAGAGGAAGTAGGAATGCTTGTGGAAAAATTCCAGAAACACTATTTCAAAACCTGTAAGAGTTTGTTGAAAATAAACAGAGCTCAGTTTCTCTGTAGGGGGTGACTTGAACTCATTTAGATTTCTTCTGGGGCATTATGCAATTTGTTTTCCCATGGATCTTTTGTTGATTTGTTGAATGCAGAGGAAGCTTCTGAATTTTTTCTATTTTTAATCCAAGCACTGACGTATAAGGAACAAAAATTCCACCAGACAAGCTACTTGAAACTTATATAGTGGTGGGAAACTAAGCTCAGTGGAGGAAGGAGTTCTGTGTCCTAGTTACCCACCCACCTTGTATGGCCATATGTAGTCCTAGAGTCTAAACAAAGTTTGGTGCCCATTTTCCTGAGCTCCTGTGGTGGAACAGGATCTCTTCTCTAAACACTGCAGCTCCCCAGAGGATGCCAAGGAGAAATGGGAACAGACTTACTTTTTGATGGTTTTGTGTCATAACCCATAATACTAGTGCTCATATCCTTCCTACTCCCCTTCCTAAATATAGCGGCGGCGGCGAAGTCAACAACCATCGCACTAAACAGCACTGAAAGAATGTAAACCAGTCCAAAGTTCAGTTTTCATCATTCATCTCTGTAATTTTTGTTGCCGCAGAGCTAACAGAAGAGTCTCTTGTGAAAGGAGTTGAAGCAGAGCATGTGCTTCCTTCTGGACCAGCCCACAGTGCCAGCTGAGTTAATGCTGAAAAACCCTCTTCTTGGGAAGGAATAACTCCTGAGGCCAAGGCTCAGATGGCTGAGGGCACAGCTTAACTCCTCCTCAGCCCAAAAAGGGGGAAGGAAGGACCCTGCCTCGAGCTGGTGCCTCACTGCCAGGCTAGCGGCCGTGCCACCTTCGCCCTGGTGAGGCAAGGCTTCAGGAACAGTCCCGGGAAATCTTAATTACCTGAGCTTCATCTCATAGGAAAAAGTTCCCTGAGAATCACAGCCAGCTTAGATTTTTGACTGTAATCAAAGCAGCATCAAGAAACCTTTTTTTAAAGCATCAGATTTCATCTCCTTTTGCGCGTGCTCAGATATCTATTTTCATACAGAAAATTGGTTTTCATGGGCTGGTAAGCAAGATGACTTGTTAATTTGTAATTTAACTTTACAGTAAATTTTCTACTTGTTTTTGCTCTGCAGGAGCACACACTATTTGCATATTTATGCCATTACAAAGCTCAACTTCCATTTTTAGATTCTAGTTTTTACATGCTGTGATGTTAAAAATGGTAAATAAATACTTATTTACCAGTTGATTCAGTTTATAGCCTTTTATTTGTTTCAATTTGCTTTTCAATGGAAGTTAGGATATTATTAAGAATGCATAGAATTAGCACTTCTTATGAAGTAAAATACATTTAGCACATCAGAACAAAGATTAACAGAAACATTTTGACTCCAAAGCATATGTAATTATTGGAAGTAACGTATTTATTAGGCAAAAGCATTTTTATTAGTTGTTGAATTGAGGAATTCCAATCACAATGCCTGCTAAGACTTTGAAACCAGTAGGTCTCAACCTTTCTTCATTTTTTCTCAGAGGTTGGAAGAGTACAAGCTTTCCTGCTTTTTCAGCTTCTAAGTGGTTTTGTTTAAAAAAAAAGGCATGAAAATAAAAAAGAGGAGAATTTTATACCTACTGAAGAGCTGTCAGAGTCTGAAGTTTTCTTTTATCATTTCAAAAACTGGTTACAGGTCCTCAGCCATCTGACTTCTCCCAATTCACGGGTTGATTTTTGTAAGAGCTCTGGCAGTAGAAATCATAATTTTTTCTCTGCCAGTCTGTGCTTTTTATAACATGCATACAACCACTAAAAGCTAAGTGGAATTTTGCTTCAGCCTTTCCTGATGGGACTTTTAATGCAGATTCTGGAACTCATAGGCTTGTTGAGCTCTGGCTTTTGTAGATGCTAAGAAATACTGCTCCTATCCTTACATAAGCAATATATTCTTTTACACAGGCTCTTAGTGTGCCAGCTTTTCACTTTTCAGCATGCATATTACAGCTCTCAAATGGTGATCTGACAGACTTTGCAAATTTGAGTAAGAATCATGCCATCTTCTAAATATATACTGTAGAGGATCGAAAGAGGACTCCAAAACTTTATAGATAGTTTTGATATGAACACATTAACTGTCTTGCAGAATCACATTTCTTGTCGAAGTTTAAATGCTATATTATCTCTGCTTGACTTGAGCAGCCTGTTCGGTGTCTTGTAGTTAAACCTAGAAGGAGATATTAGTGAAGCTGAGTCTCAAGCATGCACCGAGTAGGGAGTTATGTCTGTTTGCATTCAAAACCCATCACAAAAAGAAAACAACTCTCACTTTTGGGCCCGCTGAGATGGTAACAAGCTTATTTTGGCACCCAGTTTCTGTCCATCTGTCTAGTATCTGCCACTTGAAGAACGCTCCCCTTTCCCGTACGATGGCTGGCTGAAGTATTGCTACCCAGAGCAGTCACACTCCTGCTCAGCATCCCATCTGCTTCTGTTAGGGGGATATTTTATTTGCTCCTCTTGTATGAAGACAGTTTGTAATGCTTTCAACCCAGCCCAAGCTGTACCCAGGGAGTCATTTTGTTTTCATGCAGGGCAGTGTGGTTGCACTGGATGTCTTTTGAACTTGGAACTCACTGTTACAGTAGATGCAGTATGAAAACAAAGGACTGTTCTGGTACATGGCGGGGTAGAAGTTTCCCATTAAGTCCAGATATCCCGAAATAGAAGAGAATAGATACTCTTTTTAAAGTATCTGTGGATTTGAACTTGTTTGGGACAAATACGTGTTGAATAAGTTGAACCTGGATTTTATCCGCACGAAAATATTAACAGGTACCTAGCACTAGTGGAGAAACTTGCTGAGAAGAACTATTAATAATTTGATTCCTTCATCATAAGGGAAGTTATTTACAGCATTATTTAATGTATTTTAATGCAAATGTGTGTTAACCAATGTTAGGCACCCAAATGCCTTTGCTTTGTAAACACAGGAGTAGTAGGAGACTGATGTAGGTTGCTGGACCCGTTTCTACCTGAAGACTGGCAATCCACAGTGATGGAGAGAGGGCTCTTTGGGCCTCTGGTTTTACATCAGGTGCTCATGCTCTGCTCTCTATCCATGCCAGCACTTTCCACGAAAGCCAGAATGTATATTAATCTGCGGGAGAAATTACACTCCCGGGCTATGCTTTATGAGCAAGTTTTGCTGACAGAACGTTTGTGGCTTTATGAGTTGCTGATATTTGTATGTCCCTGAAGCGTGTGTGTTCATCACCGCTTTTTTGAGGTGCTGCGTGCCCTCGCTGCAAGAGGCTGTAAGAGCTGAAGGGCTGCCACACACCGGGGAAGGACCCAGGGCTTGCACTTGCCAACATCCCTGTGTTCTTGGAGCATGTATGCAGTGGCATTTCGCTAGTAGCTATATGTTAGCTTGTGTTGCTCAGAGAGGAGATTGCACTTTGGCAGGGGAGGCTGAATTTTATGAGCTTACATCAGCTAAGTCTGAAAATGCATGGAAATTTGGGGAACTGAATGCCAACTTCTTAGCCCTGTATAACGTTGGCCCGGCCCCAGCTAAGATGCATCTCAAGCGAACACACACCACCAACCTCTGCTGGCAGAGGTTCTGTTCTCAGCTGATGCCGCTCTTGATATCTGAAAAAAACAAGTCTGACCCAGTAGCAGAAAAGCTAGCAGAACTCTGTGGAAGAATACAGGCCATGAGGCGCTCACTGGTTTTCTTTCACAACGTCCCTACCTTTTACCCATTCCATACACTGCTAGGACATACTTATTTGCTGCCAGGCTGTATAAATGGAAAGACATACAAGTCAGGGTTGAGCCTGAACACTTCTTCCTAGGGAGAACTGAAAAACAGTGCTTCTTGGAAACTGAGGAATATTTCTTTTCAGCTCCTTTAACTGAAAAAGAAGAGGAAATAAAAGCTGAAGTTTGCAGGAATTCACAGTCCATATTTACCTGCCTATGGTGCAAAGCAAGAAAGAAAAGCTTTAAACGAAGAAAACACCTTCTAGTGGTACAGAAATGCAATGTGGACCTAAAGGAGAGTTTTGGGAGACTGAGGGAAAGAATAGAAAATGTTTTGGTAGAGTAAATAAGTGTCATAAAATGAAAATTGAGAGCATGCTTCTACACAAGGGTAGCTGGAGTATTGGTAGTTCCTTCAGGCTGGTACAGTGTGCTCCCACTTCAAACACCTTTTGTGTTTGGACCTGTGCTGGCAGCTTTTCAAAGCAGTCTTGTACTTTCTTCCCTCCCCCTTCCCATGTTGCATAATAATTATTATGTGAATATGCTTGTGATTTCTTCATGTTATTTTAATACAGTCACATTTCAGAGACTTCAATAAAGTTCAGAGCTCCACCAAAGCAGTCCTCGCTCCAAAAACCATGTAGCCTAAACGGACTGGAAAAACAAACCACAGCAAAATAGCGTCACCCATCATCCCTGTTCCATGCAGGAAGAGGCATGGTACCAAGTGACTGTCCTATCAGAAGGGATTCAGGATCTGTTCAGGCAGTAATCCTGTATCTTATCAGCACACTGCACCATTTGCTTTGTGTACAGTGTAATAGAAGCTGAAAAAAAGATCCAGCAGCAAGAAGTTTCACCTGTCCTCCCATTAGATTTCAACGCCCTTTCCAGAAGTTAGGTAACAGCTCATTTTCTGAAGCACTAAGTTACAACCAGTTAATTCTGCTTATTTTTGACATTCATATATATCCAATCGCTTTCTTGACTATTACATTCTTGACTCTGACATTGTTCCTACCAGTAACCACAGCAATCTTGTAAAGATTCTTCCATACAAGGACCTTCAAGCACCCGAATAGTCGCAATGAGTTCAGAAGCACACAAGATGGATCACGCAGTGGTTTCTGGATGGGCTGTGAGGGCTAGGATTTTGCCCCTTGTAGTTTTATAAAGTCCAGGAACCAAAGCACAGGTCCCCTCTGGCCCAGCCTCTCCCTGATTTCCAATCACAATCCCAAGGAGGGAAGAACAGCAATCCGAAAGTGCTGAAGCTTCAAACAAAAGGAAAACAAATCTATGCATTTAGTGAATAATAGGTGTGATGGAAATTCCTTTTCCAAGGCTAAGTGGGTAGCGATCTGTTTCAAACCCACAGATTTGTGCATGTTGCTGGCTGAAGAAGACTGGAGGGTGGAGCTCTAGGTTTTACTGTTGCATATCTTATCGCTTCTCAGGCAAGGACAACAGAAGACATGAGCAGTGTGCTCTTTCACCTCTGACCAGGGATTATTGGCAGCCATGCCAAGATTTCTTCATCCCGATGACAGGGGAAAAAAAGAGCATTTATTATCACTGAACTTCTGACTCCTTGGACATGTAATGATTAGCAAAGGAAGCTGATTCAGTAAAAAATAATGGAAAACCAGTTTGTGGAAATGATTTAATTGTAAAGGGAGCAAATGAAGAGAGAAGGAATCAGCCAACCAAAGTCCTAAACTCAAATACTGCAAGTACAGTTTTACATTTACTTGTTCATACAGATCTGTCCTGTTCTGTCTCTCATTGGAAGCAAACCAGAAAGCTGTACATTGGTCATCAAGTTCAAGATGTTGTGGGTGCAACAGCCAACCTTTGAGGATGGATTATTTTCTTGCATGACTTACAGCGATGTTATTTCATCACTGTATAAGATCTTCTGCAGATACTGTCCCAGTTGGACACCTAGGGCATGGTAGGTAAAGAATACAGAGAACACTCGGGCAAGAGGTAGCCAGGCTAACAGCCATTGCTCGTGTAACATGTTTAGTTAAAACAGTGACTACATTACTCTCAATGGAACAGAACTCTCAAGGACTACAGCACCTCGAGAGAAACATGCTGTTGCATCCCGCTGGCATGCTCCCTGATCCGTGGAGCGGGTTACACAGCTCCAGCTGCAAAAACACACCATCCAGATCCTGCACTGAAAAACACAAGTGAGACAATACAAGCAAGCCACCTCAAACAAATGGGCGGAGGGGGCAGGTTGGCAGGGACAGCCGCTATCTGAAAATTAACCTGTTTCAAGCCCTTCCTCGAGGCACACACCTAGGAAGCTCATTAGTGTTACAGTCTTCACTTAGGCAGAAAGTTCACGAGCATGGGAATACTTTGCTGGGTATTAGAAACTCTTCACCGTCTTCCTGCTGCAGCAGCTTGTTGGAAATGCACCGAGGGCTTTGATCCTAAAAACCACTTACCTGCAAGAGCCCGGGTAGGCACAATGACTTAAACAGAACCAGTCAAAAAGCCTCAATTCCCGTGCTTGCAGACCGAGACCCACGTTTGTGTTCTCGGATCTTATCTACCGACGAAACCGCGTTCATTGCCCTGAGCGCTTTTGCGAACACACCTTATGGAAAGGAGCGCAAGGCCACCGGCTCTGCCTTGCTTCCCAGTGTGTGAAAGCAGCTGGAACCCCTCAAGGAGCCCGGCAAGACAGCTGGAACCCATCAAGGAGCCCAGAAAGGCCACGGCCACCGCGCAGGCGGCAGCGGGGAAGCTTCTGGCTCCCTTTGCTCGCCGAGCGCTCTGGTGCCGCGGACGCGCTCCCCGCAGAAGCCCAGCCCCGCTGGGTTAGACCGACGGGGCCCGGCTCCTGAGGCGCCTTCCGACCGGCCCCGGGCGGCCCTAGGTGGACCGGCCCCGGGCGGCCGCCGGCCCCATGCCAACCCCCGCGGCGGCGACTCCTCCCCCTCCCCGCTCTCCGTAACCGGGCGGAGCGAGAGCCGTGCTGGGGCCGCTCCGCACGGGGAAGGTGCGTGTTTGCTCTGCTGCCACCCCCATCCTCTTTCTCCCCACCCTCCCTCCCTCCCTCCCGCCGGGGCCCGCGCCGCTCTGCCGCCGCGGGAGCGGGGCTGGGGTGCCCGTGCTCCGGGCTGCAGCGCTCTGCCCGGGGCTGCGCTTCCCGCGGCGGGGCCCGGCGCTGGCTCCCGTTGGGCGCGGCTGGGAGCGAGCAGGGGCGCGTAGGCCGCCAGCACCGGCGCCTCGGCGGGGCTCGGGCTCCTCTCCTCCTCTCGCCGAGACGCTGCTTTAAAGCCGTGGCAGCGTGTGCTGGGGTCCCGCTCGAAGGGGTGCCGGGCCAGCCCTGCCCGTGACCCGTGAGCTGGAGCCCCCGGGCTGGCGGGGGCAGCGGGCCCGCTGTGCACCGGCCTCCCCCCTTCCCCGAACGGGGACGGGCAGCAGCTCGGCCACCCCTGAGGAGCACGGCCGCGGCAAGAAACGCCTGCTCGGCCTCTCCTCGCTCCGAGCATAAGGAGCAGCTCCCGCCCCGCAGCCGCAGCCGGCTGCTGCACACGTGCTTGGGGGGTGCGAGGCACGGTGCTGTCGAAGCCGGGAGCGCTGATAGCAGCCGCTGCCTGAAAGCGGGGTCGCTGCGGAAGGAGAAAGCCCATCAACACCAGAGGGGTGCGTTAGGTAGTTAATGATGCTTTATGGCACATCTCCTAGCGAGGAGCTCCCAGTGCATCGAGTGGTTTAGTGCTTCTCGGTAGGAAATTCTAGTAACTGGTACCCGTGAGGTTTGTTTTGACAGCACTTTATTCCTCAAAGACTACCTCTTTCAAATGGGTGCAGAAGGCAGAAGTATGTAAGAAGAGAGGCATTTTTATCTATGTATATACAGTTTTTATATATGTGTATATGCATATACATATTTTATAGAACTACTAAAATATATATGAGGGAGAGGAAAGTGAGATATAAAAAAGAATGGGAAAAAATGTAAAGTTCTGCAAGCTGAATCGGATTTTACTAAGGAAACATTAGATACAGAGCAGCCTTTTGAATCTAGTGGTTTTGTCTGACATGTTACAAGTCTGCTCAGAACTACTGAAAAGAAAACTCAAAACACACGCACTGGTTTTCTTGTTGATTACTTGTTTTTTTTTCCTTCAAGTTGCAGAATTCTGGGGTCCTGACTTTCCTAAGTGAGCACCCAAAGTGCCTGCTCAGAGAGGGCCATACGCATGCAACATCTGAAATCCTGATTTCTTGGTTTTGTAAGCCTTAATTTTCAAAGTTTTGTCTATCTATGGTTTTCACTCTGTTCAAAATTAAATTGAATTTTAGTGTTTCTGGATGTTCCACATCTGCTCACCCTTTTATATCAAAAGGCTGTTGTAATCTGTCGATGAAAGGGAAGCGTGTGGGTGTTTCTTCTCATAAAGCAATAGTTGGTGTGACTGTAGAACAGATTCCCTGTGTGGGAATAAAAGAACTGCTTACATCTACATCTGTCTAGAATGCATCTATTTTAGCTTGAAAAATTAGTAAGATTTAAGCTAGGGTGACAACAGTTGGCCTTGGTTTTGCTCTGGTTATTGTTCTGTGAAGATGAAAGCTGTTATTAAAAGTCTTTCTCATGCTTACCTACTATCACTTCTTAAAATCACCTTTCGGTCTTGCCTAGTGCTCTGCTAGATTATTACTTTGAATAAATACTTCTTTCCCCAAAGAAACTGCACAAAGCCTAACATATCCATGAGAGTTCTTTTGTCCCTCGTAAATTTCGAGTCATTCCTTTGGACGTTATCCACTCTATCCTGGATAGCAGGTATCTGTTGTGCCTTGCAAGCAGTTTTACTTCAATCTTTCAGATGAAATCTGCGCAGATAAACTTGGATCAGAGCCAGCACAGCTTTAGAGATTGATACAAAGCCTTTGCCTTACCCAAGCTTGTTTCTTGCTGTTCAAAATATATATTTCTTTTGAACAGCAGAACAATAAGATACTAAATCAGATAAGAACAGATTGCAGATCTGAGCTGGGGAAGAATTACCTGGCATTGACTACTATTGGGAGACATCTGTCAGTAAAAGCTCATATAAATTCTTCCTTGTGTTATAACGTGGTTTTGCAAACGCCCACGTGTCTTTAATGCCAAACCGGGAAACGAAGCAACTTACCCAGCCTCTCACTGTTGATCTAACTGCAAAAACTCATAATGCACGTGGGACTCTTTTATCTATTCCGGCTCCAGCACATAGAAGTTTAAGATTTAAAGATTGAAAACTTTGTCTTGTCATTTCTTCCTTCCATTCCAGTTGTGGGAGGACGAAGATGAAGGATGGCAGTGCATCGAAAAGATAGCAGCTGCAGGGGTGAAATATTTTGCTTAAAGACGTACTTTGTGCGTAGAAACGTACAAAACGATTACAATCTTGAAGTTCTACAGTTCTTTCTGTTCTGTCTCGACAGGAAATTTTATCTGTCAGAAACTGCATTGCAGTAATCTTTCACGTTTTGCTACCAAATGACTGCAGCCATCTCAAAGCAGTGAAATTAATGCACATTCTTTTATCGGTTGACCCCCCAGTCGCTTGCATTTTCACTGCGATGGCAAAACTGAATCTTTAGTTCTGATTGCTAATTTCTTAAATGCCAATTACTTGATTGTCAGTGTTTCTGACCGAATCCGGGAAGAATGCTGTGCTCTTCTTTGCTTTGGTTTTAAAATAGAAGAAGAAAAATTGCATGTCAGCTTGAGAAAAATGTGAACCTTGATAGCCTGTAGTTTAAAAAAAATGGTAATTTGGGTGCCTTGATCTTACAAGAGGCTTGATTTGTGTTTGTGAGACAGAATGGACCCCTGGTGGGGAGGCTGTTTGCTTTTTGTGGTGTTTTGTTTCTGTGTTTGGGGTTGTTGTTTTGGTTTTTTGATTTGTTATTTTGTTTATTTTAATGGAAAACATTCAGATATCCAGCTTATTTGGATTTCTCCCCCCCTCGTATTGATAATAGTAATACTTTCTCAGAGTCTTTTAAATCTAATTAATATAGATCTGCTTGATGCATTCCCTCCACAGTGGGCGAGAGAATGTGAAAATCCCTTTCGTGCTGTCGCTGCCAAAAGGGATTTGTTAAAAGTATCCAACGAACAGACATAGAGATGAAAATGTATCTCTAAGAAGTTGTTGCTGTATTTCAGCAAAATGGTTCCCTGAATTGCCCATTGCAATCAGAGGTATGGTAAAGACCTGTGATCTTAAAACCTGACTTTAAAAGATGCTACTGCTCTTCTAGAGAAGAAAAACTCTGGTCAAATTTAACTCAATTCTCTGTGATAAATCTTAAATCAATGATCTTTATGTTACAGTGAGAGGAGGTTAATCTCAGGTCATTTATCATGGACATTTCTTACATCTTGGGAAATATAAACAACTAGGATTTAAAAAAATTTGCCTGAGTGATCATCCTGAGTTCAGTACAGCACTGAGAGCTTCCCCCAGCTCAGGACTTGCCCAGACCTGTTTTGTGACCCCACAGATGTAGCATCTTGTGCAACTGAGAATTGTTGTCTACCTTGTGAAGCCCGTTTTAGTACCGATGTGAGAAAACACGTCTGGTTTTTAGGTATTTCTGTGGTGTTTGGTGGTTTTCTTTCTCTTTTTTTTTTTTTTTCTGAAGTTGCAATTATGGTGTATGATCTTTTACTTAAATGTAGTGATAGAACATTTCCTGCTAGAACACTCCGTATGAAAGGAAATGAGATCGCTCTTCCTCTTCCCCCCAGTTTTTTCCAGCTTTCATCTGCTACATGTATATTGATATCCTCTGCCTTTAATTTTTGTGATAGTTTTTTGGGTTTTTTTCCAGAGGAGGCACTTGTCTTATGTAAATTTGCAGTTAAGTGAATCAAAAGTGATTTTTGTGTTTCAGTAGCCTCACAAGAGGGGCTTATGTAATATATGCATGTGGCAATAGACATTTGAGAAAGAAATGTGCTTTTTCAAGGCTTTAAAATGGAATCTGAGCCACTAGACTGTTGGGAAAGCATTCACTTTTTTTATATAGGTAACTTTTAAAGACCAGAGCATAAATCTGATTTATCTGTAGTGGTTTCCCCTCGTACCCTCCACAGGCTTTGAGATTGGCATTTTTGATCTTGTTGATTTTTACGGTTCTGAATCACAGGGCTCACCTTCCAGTGCTCTCTCTGGTTGTTTTCTCCCATAAAGAACACGAGTGCTCTCCACGGCAGACTGTGAAAGCACTTCTTGGAGTTTTAGTTTAATGAAATTCTTTATTGCTTTGAAATCAGAATTGTAAGTTGCTAATTTCTGTGAGACTGATCATATACTACAATGGGATATTAATATTTTCTTTTTTGATGACTACGTGAGGCAGAAAAGTACATTATCTGAGGTAATGTATGCAGTACTGCTGAAAAATACACAGAGCAGACAGTTTCTATGTTAGTGATGCACTGAGACACCCTAGAAGGAAAACAGTCAACTTGATTTTAATCTTGTGTTCAGTTTGGTTGTCTTGAAATAGTTGGGTAAGGAATATCTAGAGGGTTTTCAGAAGGAAAAAAAAAAAATCTCAGAAATAGACTTGTAAAACTCTGAGCATGCTCTCAGTCACTGCTGTTTAACTTACCTGCAGCTCCTGCAGGTTCCACCCCAGCCACCCAACTGTCCCTTGGCTGGGACAGGCAACATAGGTGGTGGAAAGAGCAAAGCTGTCTGCTCTTCAGGCTACAGGGACTGCCACGGTCCAGTCTTCTTTGAGTAGTACATCCCCCACTTTCTCTTTGGCAGTAACCTGCTGGTACTCATCCTCGTGATTAATTTTGGCAAACAAAGAAGAAATGTATTTTACTGGATTGATTCCCAGAACCAGCTTGATGCCTGAGCATACAGATGAAGTTCTGGTGGAAGTCAATGGCATTTCAGAGGGCAAAGCCACCATAGCTGGGACCTAAATGGATCTTAAGCCACAATTGATCCAAATCTTTCTGTTGCCCAGTTCAAAGGCTGCCAAACACACCTACTCTGATTTTAAAATACATTGCTACTGCAGCTAAGGTCTGTGATTCATGCTTCATTTTGGACTTGCCTCCTATAGCTGAAGAGAAAGCTTGCAGTAAAGGGTAGAAGTGAGCAGGAATCTCTCTGTGGCTGCCCTTTAAAGAGTAATTGAATGAGGACAGATGGGCTTGTTTCCAGCAAGTGATGCTGCCCAAGTCAGCAGGTACATCTTGCTTTGCAGTGCTATCTGGAGTACACTACAGTTGGGATTATTAAAAAGGCCTGACATAGCCAAACCCAGCATATTCAATATGGGAGAATCATATGGGGTATTTGTCCACGTTTGGGCTGTTCCGGCAAATCTGGTGAGGAGAGAGGAAAAAGTGCTCAAACTAGAAAAAACTTGGCAAGAACAACTTAACACTCCACGTCAAAATACCTCTTTAAAGTTTGCTGTGCTCATAGCAGGTGAAAGTTCTGTCTTCAGCCTCACATCTGGATTTTGACTGGGATAATAAACTTTTCATTGGAAAAAGGGATGGTCAGAATAGCATGATTATCTTTCTGTGATTCCATCTGGCAGTAGGTGAGCTGAAAACTCATTCACAAGTCTTTTTTTTTTCCCTAGAGGAAAAGGTATGTACCAGTGCTAAGTGGTCTTTCTGTTAGCAATCCTCTCATTGCTCAAAGTAGGTCTGGTTTGTGTTCTTTTCTTTTTTGGCCCGGAATACTAATTCAAAGTAAAGATAATCCTTTTGACACAATGTATGTTGTGTTCTTAAGCAAACCAGATTTTCTCTAGTATGGGAATTTTGGCGTGGCTAGAAACAATTTATTTACCCCCCCCCCATCATACTCTCCCACCTGATGTTATTTGTGAAACAAATGTAGGTAAATTGCTTTGTGGTTTAAGCTTTCAAGCTGAGAGAAGTCCATGCATGTTTTAAGCTTTATTTGAGGAGCTATCATTATCAATGGTGATATGTCCTATGTTTCTTCGATCCAGGTCATATGGTAAGTTTTATTTAAAATAGAAGCATTATATATATATACAGACACGCACACATCTGTAAAGCCTATCTGATGTTTACCTGCTCCTCTTTTTGTGTGTTTGTTGTTTGTTTGGTTTGGTTTTCTTAAGCCATTTCCATTTATTTGTGATTCTGTTGCAGCCCTCTCAGCTATCTCATCGTGTTACCCACCACACTCTTGCCCTACTAAGGTGAATTTACAGGTCACAAGGTTTTACAGAGTCAGAGCAGTTATGTTTGGGAGAATAGCAGTCAAATTTTCTACTTTATTTTTTTTTCTTCACCTTTCACATGCTGTTTTATCTCCATTGTCTTTTCCTTGTAATGCTGGAAGATAGGGCACTTCTCCATGGCTTCTTTTCTCAGTGCATTGATATTAGAATTTAATGTGTTCAGATGAGAAGAGTTGATGTTCAGCCTGGGGAAGAGAAGGCTCCACAGAGACCTTATTATGGCCTTTCAGTACTTAGAGGGGGCTTGGAAGAAAGATGGAGAGAGACTTTTTAACAGGGCCTGTTGCAAGAGGACAAGGTCTAATGGTTTTAAACTGCAAGAGGATAGATATATGGAAGAAATCTTTTCTAAAAATGGTGAAATGCTGGAGCAGGTTGCCCAAAGAGGTGGTAGAGGACTCATCCCTGGAAACATTCAAGATCAGGTTGGATGGGGCTCTGAGCAACCTGATCTTGGGGGTTGGATGAGACGACCTTTAAAAGCACCTACTAACCCAAGCTATTCTATGATGACTGCTTTCTGAAAACCCAGAATAGGCAGCCCGGTTGAGCAGCATGAAGACAGGAATGGGAACATGGGAAAGTTCCTTTGAAGAATGTTATAGAAAAATAACTGTTGTGAACTTATCAGTATGTGGACTGTATATAAAAAACCAGGAGGACACTGGATGAATAGTAATTAGAGTAGGCATCTGTCTAATGCAACCTCCAAAAATTATCAAAATGAGCCATGCTAACATCTCCTGTCCCTGCAGACAAGCAGCAGAGGAAGGATGAAAGTCAGCTACCAGCAGCCTTTTTCCTGGGCAGCATTTTCAGCTGGGGTGAGGTAAACAGCCAGGCTGTTAGCTGCAAGCGTAACTGGAAAGCAGTGGGCTGGGCAAGTTCAACTGCTCTTCTCCAGGCAGAAGCTAACTTTGCTGTGGGAAAAGCCTCCATCTAGGAATTAAACGGGATAGTAAGCTTATGAAATACAGGCTTCTTGCCAAACTTGCCTGCTCTCCAGGTGTTGAAGTACTTTATACCCGATAAGTAGGTAAACACGGAGGAAGGGGTGTAGGATTAGTATTACCAGCAGGTCTGTTCCAATAGATAACTGGAAAGTTTTTGACATCAGAGAGTGGGATTAGTATGTAATTCATTGCCCAAAGCACTGTTCATGTCCTGGCCCAGCCTCCAAATGGTTTCACTCTGTTCTGAAGAGTGACTTTAATGCAGAAATCATGGGAGTGTGGGCACATGTGGTGAGACCCTCATCCTAAAAGAATCAGCACTTCATCACGAAGTTAAAGATGATTCTTTTGTCTGCTTCTGAATGAAGGAGGAGTTGTAACTTTACATGAACACTACCTCATCAATTGCCTCTGCTCGCAAACTTTGTGATAAAATCGAAACCAAGCGTAAGCAATCCTCCAATACTAGTTTCATTTACATTTGGAGTTGCATTTACTCAGTGAAGAGACTCACATTTGCAAATATGGATTCACCGAAGGAAGCAGCGACTCCATTTTTATCTTGTACTACTAACACCAGAGCCCCACACGATAGTCTCTCTACTCATGCTGGGGACAAAGCACTCTGAATTTTATGCAGTTATTACAGGGCAAATGTGTGGTTTTGAAAATCACCATTTGTAGCTAAATCAAAGTAAAGTGCTCTCAGTGGGTTGTTTCTGTGAGCTTTTCCTCTGTAATGTTTGGTCTTGTAACTAGAAACACTTGCATGTTTGTTCTGTGGTCTCTGCAGGTGCAGTTGTACGAGAGTAAGGCACTTATTTTTGCCTGGACAGGCCTCTGTATTAACAACATTATCTGAATTCTATTCTATTCTCCTTTGATATTTTTCTAAAGATTTTTCCCGATGAAAAGCTTTTTAAAACCCCAAATTATTGGAAACTGTTGGCTTCAGATCTCTTGAAAAATGCTGATCAAGGCCAATGGCTGATACTCCTAAACCTGAAAGCTATACTGTAGGCATATTCTATGTTTAGCTTTATAGATAATTTACTGTGTAAGCAGCTCTACTAAATAGACAATATAGTTTATGAAGCCACTGGTCCAATGCTACCGCACTCAATTAAATATTCTAATTTGAATACATGAATAGGATTTGAACATATAAATTGCTAATACAGCTAGTCTTCCTGGTGAGAAATCAACACAGGTGGGTTTTAGGCTCTTTTCCACTTTGAACATCCTTTCAGGTTTATTTTATCACTTTTTGCCTGCTTCAGGGAGAAGATTCTTCTGTTTTAGGCATCTGTGTAGAATGGTCATTCATCAAAAGGTATCAAGATATTTGTACTCATTCAGTGTCAGTTATTCTTTGGTTCTGAGTAGCATGTTCTTCTCTTTCATGTTAAAAGCCAAAGCTTGTAGTACCGAGGTGTACGACTGAGAACTAAATATTCAAAAGGAACTTTAAATTTTGCATCAAAGTACTTTCACATGAAAATGTTATACATCTGGACTTCCCTGTACGTATTTTCCCATGCGCAGAAATTAGCAAATCTTAGGTAAGTATTGATAACCTATAGCAGCTCAGTGTAAGCTATCTCACAGATTGCCAGCACGATGGATCTTCTGGGTCACTGGATGAGAATTCTGGAGAGAAATATGTCAGCTGTGTTAGCGTGTGAGCAAGAAGTTGAGAACAGACATTTTTAGATGTTTATTACCAGTATAACCAGATGCAGTGTAGGGATTGGTAAGAGCAGGACAGAAATAGTTGTTAGCTAGAAGCAGTTATGCTAAGGCCTCCAAGGCCAAAAAACAGCCAACACTGCCCCGACCTTGAGGAGATAAGATCAAGGATGAGAAAAGCAGAAGCACCTGGCACAACAGGAGGATAAGAGGAGAAAAGCAGGGTGCTGAAGGAAGAAACCCAAGAGAATGGCCAGCCAATTGAAAGGGTTTGAAGTGCACATGGGCAGACTCTGGGTTTGAGTGTGGGGCCAATGAGAAGTGCCCTGGGTGTGTGATCAGCATTGTCTCATGTATAAATACAGCCTGGTGCACTTCATAAAGTGACTTCTGATTACAACCGTAGTGGCTGTGCTGTCAGAGTCCATCCCTGCACGCTACAATGCAGTCATTGTTTACATTTATAACTATTTTTCTATCCTTTATTAAAAAAAAGGACCAACACAACTTAAAGACATCTTTAAAATTTCAGTTTTGGAAGTAGAATTGCATGACTTAGTAAAATGAGAATTTTCTTACACACTGGTATCTGCATTTTCATTTCCCTCTCTGCAATTGATGTGTCTACTCTTTGGTATGGTCCCCACCTTTTTTAATGTATTTTAAAAATTTTTATTATTATTGTTTAAATTGAATGTCTTGGTTTTCCACTTGGATTTTTTTGTTGACTTTTTGTTAATATGACCATTTGCTTCGCTGCAGCAAGCTTTTGACTTGCTTTTTCTTGGTAGCTCAGAAGGGATTGAGTGGTCATGCTAATGGCAATGTCTTTCATGTGCCAACTGAATCACTTGGAGATGTCTCTTATGGGTTCCTCCTCTTCCAGTTTTTTGTCCATCTTGTTTGTCTGTAGTTATAAGTCCCTAATGACATGTTTGTCTCAGTGATCTGTGCAGTGGATAACGCTGTGGACCCTGATCTTAAGCAAGATTATTGAATGCCACTGGAAATAGTAAAAGAAAAAAAAAACCAACCAAAAATAACCCCCCAAAACCTGATAGATGTCTGATGTCACAATTGTCTTTTTTTTTTTTTGTTCTGCAGTTACAAAATTGTTTGTCTTTTAAATGGCAGTAAAAAGTAACTAGAAGTTAAAAGCAGAATCAGAACTGCCTTATTCCTGGTAACTGTAGTGCTCCATGATCAAACGTGTGCTGCACTGGGGAGTAGCCTTTCTGAAGAAATGATGTTGGATCTCTCCTCAGCATCAGAAAGGGGTCTTGTTTGGCTGATTTATTTCTCTGAATTGGCTGAAAACCAGTTTTCTATCAAGCTCTTCATGTAAAGTGTATTTATCTTGTTTAGAGTCTGTTCTTTGCCTTGGTTATTTAAAAGGTTCTTTAAACTTCTTAAGCTTGCTTTTGGACGTTGACGGCAGCGCAGTCTGCAGTGGGATGGCGGCCCCAGTTGTACTTTGACTCTGAACTGTAGCAATTTGTTTCTGATGTTGAGATGCTGGAATACAGTCTGATATTTGAGTACCAGCATTATGCCCTAGTGAACATGATGAAATAGTAAATGACATACTTCATAACACATCTCACTGCAATGAATATCCTTTCCCACCCTTAATATAAGTAAAGAAATGTGTGCATTGTAAAGATCATTTTTTCTGTCAATTGTAATGAGAAATTCTTGATGCTGTGCCTTTTTCATATAGTTGTGTTGACAAATTCATTCTTTGTTGCTCTGGAAAGGGAGGGCTTGGTGGGCGTCTCTTAAAGTAAGGAGGCAAAAGACTAGAATAGTAGTTTTCTTAAGTCTAGCAGTGTGTTCACCAGATTTCTCAGCTTCACAAAACCACTTCAATATTGTTACTATAGCAGTATGAAGAGCATACCTTTTCTTGTGACTGTAGAGAAGGACCGTATAAAAAAAACCTTAAAAATAAAGAAGATGTTCAGAAAATGTTTGTTTATTACTATTCTTAAACATGAATGCTGAATAATTATTGACTTCATTTCTAGTTGTGGTGCTACTTGCAGCCTGTAAATTGAGAGCATAAGTAGATGGAGTAAAATAGTTAAAGTGATTGGATACTCTTGAAAATATTGACCTTGCCTTTTTTGATCTTTCTCTTTGAAGTGCTTAACTCATTAACTAAAGTTGTGTGCATACCTTTTCTCTGAACTTGTTGACTTAGAATGAAAAGATTTATTCCATATACAAAGCAAAAAATGCTTTGTTGGTGTGTAGCCATAGATGAATATTATGCTTGTCATGTATGGAAATGCTGAGAATTTCAGTTACTTACAATTCTAGAGTGGTATGTAGCTGAGATGATCATCAGGTATAATTTTTGTTAAGGCCAGACAGGTCTCTTCATCAGAAAACTTGGCCTGTTGCACTTCATTGTATAATTAGTAACCAAGGTTACTTATTTTGGTGGTTCATTATGGTAAATATCTTGACCTGTAGTAGCGTATAGTCACCTTTAAAACTGAGATTTAATTGCTGGAAGGAGACACTCAAAGTATTTGTATTTTCTGGCCAGAATCTGGCAACATAAAGCAGACATGTGTTCTGTAAGACTGAACAGCCTTCTGCTGGAACGCTGCTTGGAGGAGCACCAAGAAGTGCCTGCGAGTGCCAGATCCTCGACATTTTGCTTCCTTTCAGCTCTCAGAGGGGTAATAGACCAACTCGGGACAGTAACAGCCCTGCACGGACTGCTGGTGATGAAACTTGCTTTGCTCCTGTTACAACGCCCGCCCATCAACTGAAGCAGCTTTTGCTATGCAGAGATATGGATTGATCATTTGTTCACAGCTCATACCTTCTGTTTTACGCATCCTCCTAGTATAAAGATAGATTTCATCCTCCGACCAGATGCAGTCTGCTAGTCTTTCAATAAAAACTCAAAAATATTTAGCATTGGAATTGTGGGAATAATTTAAATACAGGATATGAGATGTCTTGTTGAATAGGGTTTCAAAAATAAACTTAGCTTAGAATTTTGGATGATAGGTGTTTAAACGTGAGGCCTTGCTGGCAATTCCTGTCTCTGGTGCCCCTTATTTGTGGCCTGTTTTCTCTCTCTTGAGTACCTTCTTTTCCATAGCCTAATACATCTTCTCACATAAAATACAGAAGAGGTTGTAGGAGATGTTTTCATATTGCCTGAATAAAAAGGGAGTGCTTTTCTCCATGTAGGAATGTCTGAAAGAAAAATATGCACCTATAAAGAGTTTCCACCTCGATTATATAGGAATTGTGTGAAAAAATACAAGATGTTTCTATCCCAAGGGCCTTTACAATCAAGAAGGGTTCCCTAAATTAGTAAGAGACCATTAATGTTTTGTCTCAGAATGGGTGTGTGTGGGTATTTTCTTTTTCACAAGGCAGTCTTTATGTCTGAAGGTAACCTGTTTTGTTGACCATCAAAATACCAGATAACGTAATTGCAGCCCTGTTCTAATTGCCCAAAGTCATCTTTCCCACCCTCCCCCCAGTTGTCTTTCAACACCATCAGCTGACATTAACAATGTGCTTTGGCATTCATTGTAACATGAACAATATGGTTTATTTCCTTGGCATTGTTTCCTAACTGCCTTCCATTCATTAAATATTGCTGTTCTAATTCAGTTGTTCTCATCTAAAAATGCCACTGAATTCCTGTCTTTTGCCTCTGAAAAGATGTGTTCCCTTATGAGAACTGTTTGTATTTTGAATACTCGTTAAGAATAATATCAGCTGCTTCATGTCCTGGGCATTGTTCAGTGGGTTTTGGTTTTGTTTTGGTTTTTTTTGGTGTTTTTTTTTTTCCCAACTTAACTTTTGTCTCGGCTGTTGCTGCTTCTTAGGAAAGCAGCTGTGGCTTTGCTGATACAGTGCCCTGCAGATGGATTCCAGTGTGATTCTTCAGGATTACTGCCATCCCTTTTAGCAGCAGCTACTGAGTAAGATTATATCAAAGTAACCTGTTACTGTTCTGAGGCTTGCAGGTGAAGAAAGAGTTAAGCGTGGTTCCTTTTACTGCTTCCTTCCTATGTGAAGCTATAGTACTTCCACCATGCCAGTGTATAAATAGGGCATGATCTTTTTCTTTTGCCAGATAGGGAGCTATGGCTGCAGTGTCTCTGGGCACATATGGATTTTTTCTCTTTTAATCCTAAGCCTTCTTTAAACATTTCGCTTCCTTCTCTGTCCACGTAAATCAATCTCACTACCTGGGCATATATGGTCCTACCCTACAAGGTCACCCTTATCTTTTCAAGGCTTTCAGGACATACCTTCACATGTAGCAAATCAGGATTATTTTTTTTCTGAATTTGGTAAAGGTAAAACAACTCAGGTGTTTCCTTTGGAGTTTTGGACTTTCTGGTCCAAGCAATAAGATTTAGTATTGTATTCAGAGTCTTGTATCCATATCGTATTGTACTCTTCCTTAGCTTTAAAAGTAAAAAAGATCCTTTTAAGGACTTTGTAATGTAAGTGATAACTTTGACTGTGAGTGTTCCCAAAACCAAGATTTTCCAACTAATTAAAAGCTCTCCCAGATGAGGAATCTTGATAATTATGGAAAAACAGTGTTTGAGAAATGTCTGCTTTTCTGCTTCGCTCTTTGCGATCATAAAGCTTTCCCCCTCGCCCCCCTTATCTTTCTCAGTGAAGGAAGAACTCTATGTCTTTATTTTTAGGCAGAAATCTCCTTGTTTTGCAAGTCCACCTAGCCTTCCAGCTATCCTACTCTACAGCTGTCACAACAAAGTTTCTTTCAGATGCTATTAAATGCATCGGACATCACTCTGCAGCGTGTGAGTTTGTTACCCTGGGGCTTTTCAGTCTATTCTCATGTTATCAAAACCGCTGCAATTTCAAAGTTTCCTACGTTCCTTGGAGGAAATTTAAATGGTACATGATCAGTAAACTGATAGATACTCTGCAGACTTAGCAAATCTTTAGCAATTAAGTGGTTAATATCCTCAATTTATTCTTTTCTTTTCTCATTTCCCATAACCACGGCTCTTGTGAACTCTCTGTACCCTTTTGTCTGTATTTTCAACTGGGACTTTGGGAAAACTTTGCCACACTGGAGAGAAACATTGCTGTAGCTTTGTTTATCCTATTTATCTTCCCTCTGCTCCTCTTTCAGTTATCTGATTTCTGTAGACAGTGTTCCCATCTGAGAAGTTTGGTGTTTTTTTATCCTCTTCCTCTTCCATCTCTTACATTTAAGTAAGTTGTACTGCAATGGTTTTAATGGTGGTACCACTGGTTAGCCTGGTGAGAGATCAGGTGTGCTAGAGCTCTTTTATATAAGGCCACCATAAAAAGAGAAGATCCCAGTGACATCCCTTTGACATCAAATACAGTTACAGACATATGGATCAGAAAATAGATGGAAGCATCCTTAAAGTAGCTGCTCAGCTACTGTTAAGCATATTTTATGACACTGTCTGCACTACCAATGGAGCATTGTGCTGTATTCTTTTTCACACTCCTTGGGGCTGGAAAGACTTATTTCCTGCCTTTAATTTCTTTTTCTTATGCATACCTAAAATTTTTCTCCTTTGATTTTTTTTTTAAGTCTTTTCAACTTGTGTTTATGGCTTCCTTTCATATTCTGAGTGACAGATTTAGACTGGGAGACATCTTTTGAGCTCACCCAGTCCAAACCTCCTGTTTAAGCAGGGGCAGCTACAGCAGGTTGTCTAGGCCTGTGCCCAGTCGGCTGTGGAATATCTTCCCATGTGGACACTTCACAACCTCTCTGGGCAGCATGTTCCAGTGCTTGACCCACTCTCACAGTAAAAAAGTGCATTCCTGTGTTCAGCTGGAATTTCATATGCATCAATTTGTGCCCACTGCCTCTTGTTCTGTTGGCGGGCACCATGGAAAAGAGGCTGGCTCTGTGTTCTTTGTACCCTCCCATTAGGTATTTATGCTTACTAATGAAACCCCTCCTGAGTCTTTTCTGCAGGCTGAACAGTTTTCTCCAGCAAGTGTCAATGTCTTCCTTGCTCCAGACTTTCCCGTTGCAATGCTCTACTAGGATTTTGCAGGAAGAAATCTCTCGCTCCTGAGGACTACGTTCAGACCAAGTCCTTCCTTCCTCTGTATGGATGGGAGAAACACTGTGGCCAGCAGGCCCATGTACTTGGCCCTGGTGTGGCTGCACCTCAAATACTGTGTTCAGTTTTGGGCCCCTCTCTACAAGAAGGATATTGAGGGGCTGGAGCATGTCCAAAGAAGAGCAATGAAGCTGGTGAAGGGTCTAGAGCACAAGTCTTAAGAAGTGTGTCTGAGGGAACTGGAGTTTTGTAGTCTGGAGAAAAGGAGGTTGAGGAGAGACCTTCTCGTGCTCTATGACTACCTGAAAGGAGGTTTTAGTGTGGTGGGAGTCAGTCTGTTCTCCCAAGTGACAAGTGATAGGACAAGAGGAAACGGCCTCTTGCTGTGCCAGGGGAAGTTTAGGTGAGGAAAAAATTCCTGTAAAGAGTTGTGAAGCCCTGGAACAGGCTGCCCAGGGAAGTGGTGGAGTCCCCATCACTGGAAGGGCTTCAAAGCCATAGAAATGTGCTGAGGGACACTGTTCAGTGGTGACCTGGCAGTGCTGTGTTAACGGTTGGACTTGATGATCTTGAAGGTGTCTTCCAACCAGAACAATTCTGTGATTCTATTCTATGATTAAAAGTCCCTCTGAAGTGAAAAGTGGGGGTTTTAGGTTTTATATGGTGTTGACAGCTTCACTTTTTCTGAGAATACCCTAAACAGGAGCTTGAAGGCAGAGCTGGCACGGGACCATTCCGTGTCCTTTCCATACACGCAAGATGTGCAGAGAAATGAAGTAGGATTGTAACCCTGTAACGAGCATCCTTCATTCCTGGCAGGGCAAGGAATCCCAGATTCTTATCCCTAGCTTAGAAATGGTTATTGTGTACTGAAGAGCCATGATGAGCTGGGAGAAAGGAGTTTAATTCTGAAAGTGTGTTTTCTTCCTATATCATTTTGCTCTAAACTAATACTGAAGAAATTCAGTGAATAATTAAATGCATCAAACAATTGTGACTGTCCTGTATTTTATATATATATGTATACGTGTATTTTAATGTGGCTGGCACTCTGATGTTTATTTGCTGTCTTTATTAGCGAGATACACAAAACCCACTAGTCATTGTTCCCAGATTATTCACTAGAGTGATAATGTTCCAGAGACTGGGACTAAAAATATGCTGTTCTTTGCCTGAATTAGCAGTGGAGTGATCCCTGTATTGCAGTCCAAGTGTGTATGACGTTATTTTACCTAACTGGGAATTAATTCTGAGTGCTGCTGGCATTTGGATGTGTTATGCTGGACTATTCAAGGAAAGCACAATAAATTACATTCCCATTCTTGTGTCCTTGCCCAGGGTTTGAATTCAGTTATGCTTCTCTTAAGAGGCAGTGGCAGGTAGTGAAATGCTGTGTGTGGCAGGAGTGTGTTGCAGCCCCAAACATGTCTGTTCTCAGCGTCTAGTGGGAAATTCCTGGAAAAAGTGCAGCTCTTAAATGCAGCTCCCCTGGGGCATCCTTTGGAGGGAGGATGCTGCCGGTTTTCAATGAGGCCAGAAAGGGCAAAGGAAGCATTTCTTAGCTAAGGGAAATGTGATAACTGAGGGTTCATTTCTCCATTAGAAAAATGCATGCAGTTGGTAGCTGGGGGCTCTTTGAGGTGGCCGATGCTAATTGTTTAATCCTCATGTGTTCTCTATTTAAGAACTACATATATCAGCTTTGTCTGGTAGATTTTGCAAACCCTTAAACAAACAAAACCCAAGCCTTAAATTCTTGAAACTAACTCTACAAAGTTGTTGTCTTACTCTACAGCAAGAATTTCTTACAGCTCTCTTCTTTGTGGATGATGAGCTTGGCAAAAATCAGGGAATGAGTGTGGTCATCCTAAGAAAATTACTGATGTCTCTAGCAGAGGATGTCTACGAGCATATAATTAACTTGTCCAAATGGAAGGAACATGGGGAAAGTACAGAGCATAGCAGTAAAAATACACCAATACCCTCTGTGTAGTATAACCACAAATAAACAGTAACTCAGACTATAAAAGGCAAATGTCAGTGTCCTGAGATAACCCAAGTCTTCCGCTCCTGGGTGTGTAAGACCTTTGCCCTGGCTGTCTCAGACAGAAATGTGTGTGCTAGATTTATCATTTATAGATGAAATCACAGATTATATTTGTTGGTTTTTTGGGAAAATGGCACTTCACTGGAAAGAATTTGTTACTTCCTTGGTCTCATGTTTAGGGGGCGTTTGAATAGTTAAGCTTAATATTGCCTTGTTGCTAAAGCCACCACTTAACTTGCTGTTTGTGAAAGGACCCATAGAGACAGCCTTGAGAGGCTGGCAATTTTTACTAGTTATCATTTGAGCTAGATTTGGGGACTGGAAAAAGTTTGTGTGGGGTGTTTTTTTGGGGGGGGGCGGGGTGTGAGGTGTTCTTGGGGTTTTTTGGGTTTTTTTATTGTTGTTGTTATTTGTATGGTGTTTTTTGCAGTCAGCTTGTGTTTTTCTTCACATGGTTTATGGATCCTAGAAATGTGGCTTAATCCTTTTGCTCTTCCAGTGTTTTAATTCTGCATTTGCACAGCTGGTGTTTCAGATGGCATCTTATGAATGCAAGCCTGGTGGGTCATCCCCCCCTTCTTGAGAGCTGATCAGACAGATCACACACAAATTTTGTGGGTTGTCTCCTCTGTTTCCATTGATGAATCCATGTTTTTAAGTGTCTGTACACTTACATACTCACCACGGGTTATAAATATGAGGAGTTAAGAGATGTGTGTGCAGTTGCAGGGCCATGATTTTTCTGGGATCATGGAGATGTGGAGGGATAGGTCACATGAAAGGAATCTTGCAATGGATGGATATATGCTCTTTCGGAAGGACAGGCTGGGAAGAAAAGGTTGAGTTGCCTGATATGTGAGAGGACAGCTAGAATGCTTGGAATTCCTCTTGGGGATGGATGATGAGCCAACTGAGAGCTTAGGGATAAGAATTAAAGAGGATGACATTGTAGTAGCTGTCTGCTATAGGCCACCTGATCAGGAAAAACATGTAGATGAGGCTTTGACAGCTGGGAATAGCCTCTTCTGTTTCCATTGACAAGTCTGTGCTTTTGAGTGCCTGTACACTAGTACATGCAACATAGGGAATTAAACATGAGGAGTTAGAGATGTTTGTGCAGTTGCAGTTTTTCTGGGATCATGGAGATGTGGATGGAGGGCACGCTCAGCAAGTTGGCAGGTAATGCAAAGTTATGATCAGTGGCTGGTACAGCAGGTGATTGTACTGGTTATCAGATGGACCTCAACAGGCTGGAGAAATGGGCTGACAGGAACCTCACAAAGCTCAACAAGTGGCAAGGAAGTGTCCTGCACCTGACAAGGAACGATGCCGTGCACCGAGACATGCTGAGGTCTGCCCAGCTGGAAAGCACCTTATCAGGAAGGGACCTGAGGGTCCTGGTGGTTACAAAGCTGAATAAGTCAGCAGTGTGTCTTTGTGGCAAAGGCCAAGAGGCTGGGCTGCGTTAGACAGAATGTTGCCAGCAGTTTGAGGGAGGTGATCCTTCCCCTCTGCTCAGCTCTGGTGAGATGACACATGGAGTATTGTGTCCAGTTCTGAGTTTCCCAGTACAAGAGAGAGGTGATGAATGGTCTGGAGCATCTTCCATTATGGAGCATCTTCCATTATGAGGGAGCCTAGAGAAAAGACAATTCAGAGCCATCTCATCAGCGAGTGTCAATACCTGCTGGGAGGATGTGAACAGAATAGAGCAAAGCTCTTTTTCGTGGTGTCTAGTGGCAGGACCAGAGGCATTGGACACAAACTGAAACACAGGAGGTTCCGTCTGAACATCAGGAAACATTTTTTACAGTGATGGTGACTGAGGTGGAACAGGTTGCCCAGAAAGGTTGGGGAGTCTTCCTCCTTGGAGACATTCAAAAGCCAGGACATGGTCCTGGACAGCCTGCCGTAGCCCTGATTGCAGAGGAGGGTTGGACAAGATAAGCTCCAGAGGTTCCTTCCAACCTTAACCATTCCGTGATCATCTGATAAGGACTTCACTGACTTCCCAGAAGTTGTGCTTTAAAATTTCAAGTGATTTCTTATGATAACGTATAGGAAGGGTAAGCATTCATATTCTTAGTACTGACTAGACTCTCTATTGAGGCTGGTAATTCCCTAGCATGCTCTGCCACTGTGATGGTCAAGCTTCTTTGGAAGAATAAGATGAATAAAAATCTGAGAAAAATCAGAAGTTGCAAGCGTAACTACAAAAATTACATCCGAATTTCCTAGATTCTTGTTTATCTCAGCAAGCTTCTTGAACAAGGGGAAGTCAAGAGTAATTCCTGCAATTTACAGCGAGACAGATTTCCAGGTGGAAATGTAAATACACTAAGACTAAGAGAGGACAGGAGAGAAAATGGGACAAGATATATATTAGATGTGATGTCAGAATTAATTGTAGATTAAGGTAACATCATTATGTCAAAGGCTTATTTTTATTCATTTATCTGTAGCAAATGCTGGAAAACGGTCCAGAATTACCATCAAGAGAAAATTAGTTCATCTATTTGTGGTTCATTATAACAAATATAAGGGGAAAGGTGGTTTCTTAGCTTAGATCGTTCAGAATGGAGATTGCAGAAGCTTCAAATAGCAACTGTGGCATGTTTTGTAAAGGCTAACATTTGCCTTTAGTGTTACTGTTTTTTCAGGTAAATTATATATTTTTTTTAAAATCAGTATTTTCATGAAAGTCCATGAATATGGCAAAAATGCCAGCTCAAAGTCTTTTTGGGCTAATAGTAATTGTCACTTCAGTTGTCTGTAACTAATTACTGGTTTTTTTAAGTCTCAAGATAGCTGCAGCTATAAAGCTGATTTAAAGACCTTATTAGTTTTCTCAATCAAAGTGAATCCTGATTTAAATTCAGAGGAAAATGAAGCTTTTGCCATTTCACAATTACATTTTCTTTTGTGTATATCGATAAAAAAAATTTATATTTTAGGTTTGGATAGTCATATTTCCTGTGTTTATAAAAGAGCTTTGCAACTACTCCAGATAATTCCAGAAGGTTTTTTTTGTGACTTCCATTAACAATACAGACAAACTGTCGCTTTTATGGGTTTGAAATTTTGTAAGATCTTAAAACTGAGAACTTCTAAGGATAAGATGGATAAACTATTAACTGTTAGCAAAGATAACTCGGGGTCAGCACCCCTTGTGTGGCACCTTTCCATAGTGCTGCTGAGGTCATTCCTTAAGAGATACACCGGTTAGTAAGAAATTGTGTTTCTCTGGTAGTCACGGATTTATGCAGTGAAGAAATTCATACTTTCTTCCTGGGGACGTTGCATCTAAATTGCTCTGACATCTTCCTAGTGCAATAGAAAGTGCTTTCCTGATTATGAAGATGGAGATTAAGAAGCACTTTTATTCATGAATGGTATGTGAAGTGCTTTTTGTCCAGATGTTTTGTGTGGAGACATTTGATTTGGCACTTCTGGCAAATCATGCTTCTAACAGAAGGGAGATGCAAAGCTCCTCCTGGATGGGAGCAGCCCTGGGTTTTGGTTCAATGAAGGATGTGATGATTTAAAGAGATGCAGCATTCCAAGGATATTTCTGAAGACCACAACAAAGATTATATCCAGTGGTCTCAGTATCTTTTTCATTTGCTTTCAGTAATTGTGTCTCCAAGTTGAGTTTGCCTTCCTGACAGTTCGGATCAAAGCATTTTCATGATAAGCTGATTTCTTTTCATTTCAGTCTGTCTGCCAGTTCAAATAACAAAAAATATTGCTGATAGCTCTATGACTAATTTTTTTAGTATTTCTTTCTGTCTCTCCAACAGGCCATCTGTGGAAAAGAAAGAAGAAGAAAAATGAAGTACATGTTCTTAATATTTTTCATGAATTTATTACCACAATATGGTGGGAAATCCTTGAGAAAAGATGACAGTTACCCGAAAACACTGGAAGACATTAAAAATGAGATAGCTGGCTATAGAGATATTGCTAAAGCTATTATTGACCTCGCTGTTCATGGAAAAGCTCAGAACAGGTCCTATGAAAGATTAGCGGTTTTTGCAGACACCATAGGACCGAGACTCAGTGGTTCCAAAAATCTAGATGCAGCCATCAAGTACATGTTCAGTGCCCTGCAGGAAGACAGGCTGGAAAATGTGCATCTGGAGCGTGTCAAAGTACCACACTGGGAAAGAGGACAGGAGTTTGCAATGATGCTCCAACCAAGGAATCACAATATTGCTCTTTTGGGACTTGGGAACAGTGTTGCAACTCCTCCAGAAGGTAAGTCTTCCATTTGGAAATATCTCTTGCTTTTTTAATGCCAAACTGTCTTCTACCCCTTGCAACTTCTACTGTCAGTGGTCAAATTGCAGTTTTCTTCCTGCTGTACTAGTTCTGCATGACAAGGTGCTATTCTTCTGGGACATCTGTGTATGGTTTTGCAGTTTGGTTTAACTCAGTTTGGCTGCACTGGCTTGTAGAATTAGACTCAATTCTTGAACTCTTCATTAAATCTATACCATTTTGTTTAACCCTGCTGAACCTTGTTTGCAAAGATTATGCTCTTCTATGGAGGCTGGTGGGAAACTTGTTCTTGTGATCTGGGATTTTCTAGCCCTTCCTTTTCCTTTTGGCCAGACAAGTTCTCCATCGGGTGTTGAGCTGGCATGCGATTGCTGCTTCTCTTGCTGTACCCTATCCTGCCAAGCTCAGCATTTCACTCTGGCAAAAAACAAGGCAGCAGGAGCTTCCTGCTCGTCCCAAGCTTGGCAAGTGCCAGCAACTTGCTAAATTTGGCAATTGGTATCTGTCTCATTGTCACCTTGGAAAAGTCTTTGGCACTTATGTATTATTGAACTGTGTGTTGCCTTTTACTGGATCATGTGTGATGCTTTACTTCAGGAGCAAGAAGGATCTGGGGCTGTTTATCCTTGAGAAAAGAAGGCTGAGGGGGAGACCTCCCTGAAGGGAAGTTGTAGCGATGCGGGAATTGGTCTGCTCTCCCTGGTGACAAGGGACAGAACAAGAGGAAATGGCCTGAAGTTGAACCAGGGGAGGTTCAGGCTGGATCTCAGGAAGCATTTCTTTCCAGAAAGGGTGGTCAGGCACTGGAATGGGCTGCCCAGGGAGGTGGTGGAGTCACCAGCCCTGGAGGGGTTTAAGAGGTGGGTAGATGTGCTTAGGTGTTGTGGCTTAGTGGTTTTTGATAGGGCTGGGAATAAGGTTGGACCTGATGATCTTGAAGGTCTCTTCCAGCTGAAACTGTTCTATGATTCTGTGATAATGATCATTAGCTGGGCTCAGCAAAATTCAGGTGTTTTAAGCCCCAAAATATTAGCTTGCTTGCAAACGAGATGATTGATAAGATTCTCTTTTTGTACATACTGATGTGGGGCTTTCTCAGCATTGCTGTTTAAAGGCCAAATGGCAACCTTCTTCTGTGACTTCTCTCCATAAATAACATTAGACATATTCCTAGAACGCTTCAGAAACATTCTTACTCCTTTATGAGAAAATACCTTTTATTTCCTAAACTAAATTTAACATAGTGCTCCTGGTTTTTTGTTGGGTTTTTTTTGTGGATTATAAGTTTTTGTGATAGTGAGCTTTCTGTTTGAAATGAAACAAATCATGTATAAAAGCTGTTTTGTTCAGAAAAATATAGCCCTTTGAAACACAATAAAGTAAAGCAGGGCGATATACGTTTGTTACAAATCTTTCTTGGTTTTGGAAACTGCTACTGTAAATTTTGTCAGAGGTATTTCTGTCATATTGAGTTAAACACATGTGCAAACCAACTAAACAACTAAAACCATATCTGTTTGTCCCATGATGCTTAGTGCTTGGATATGAGAATATTCGCAGCAAAGGTTAAACCTGCAACTTATTTTGTATCCTTTCCAGCCCTATTCCAAGCTTTCTAAAAAGGAAGCTAAATGTAAAATGGTGGTTTGGGTGTTGAGCAAGCATCACTGAATCTGCAGAAAGAACCTGATATTTAATCTGGGAGAACATCTTCACATCCCAAGGAGTCTTTTTTTTCACTTCCCTTTCTTAGCTGTGCAGTTATTTGCACTTGCCTGGTCTTACTGCTATGTTTGCCTCTTCTTCATTTAGAGAGATACTGACTTGCCATGTTTTAAAAATGCTCCCAGAGACTAATCACGTCCTCCTCTTTCATCTGTCAAGATCTTATTATGCTAACGACCGCATGGTTGGGCTAGTAGCTGTGGCTGGTGATGTCTTGGAAGATAAGATTGTATTATTCAGCACTGGTTTGTACTGAGTAATGTTAAACCCCTGCACATTATTCTTTCTCACCTTTTCCTCTGAGATGCCCTGTGTTTCAGAAGAAGTGTGTGTGTCAGTGCTAGAAGACCGCATGGCAGTGAGATCTCTCACAGGAGAGCAAGCAGTTTCTCACATTTGGTGGAATCATTCTGATTAAATTACTTACCTTCTGGCTTAAAATCTACCCTACTGTTCATGGCTGTTAGAATTTCTGCTGGTCTCATCTTGCTCTGTGCAAGCTGTGACAGGTTTTTGTGCTGGAGGAGGTTATGTGAGATAGCTGGTCCCTGGTGAGGTCTTGGCTCTCATTCTTCTGGTTGCTGGACTGGCTGCCTGGTTGACGGAAATGCCTGGTGAGAGCTGGTTGTCACCAGCCTCTCTGGACAAGAGAACTTCAAGGTGTGCTGCTCAGAAAAGTACCTGTACTAAAACTCACACTCATCCCAAGCATGGAATTTAAAAATATGGGATCAGGGTATTAAAACCAGCATCTCGTCACTTCTGAGGAATTCATTCCCAGATCCACTCCATCTGCTCTAAGCAGCAGTTGTCACTGTGCCCTGTTCCTGAGAAGAAGGGATAGGTGGCTGCCCTAAATCACACTGAAACATCTGAACAGCTTCCCTCAGTGAGTGATTTGTCTTGTTTTAGCTAAGAAGCTCTGGAGGTGTGAATCATCCTGTAATCGAAATAGTGCCACTCGATCTGAGATGCTTGCTGTTGATTCTCCTGGCATTGTGCTGCTGTTGCCACTCAGAATCAAAGCAGGGAGACTTACTGCTGCCGTGCTGAGCTTTCCCAGAGCATTGAATGGTCAGGACTGGCCATTGGCACCTGGGTTTTGCCCAGGGGCAGAGACACCCTTCAGAGCTGACTCTGAAGTGGACTGGGCAGGTATGGACTGTGTAGGTAATCTCTGAAGGTGTTTGGTATTTTTGGTATGTGCTTGATAGCCATTGTATGTTTTAAATCAATGTTCCTATCAGCATACGTTTTTGAACCTCTCAGTTTACAAACCACTGTCTCCACAGAACCCTGGCAGATCCCTTCCTTGACACGACTGGTGTCTGCTCAGAGCCAGAGGAGAGCACTGGCTCAGCATCTTGTGTAAAGTCTGTGGATGGGGGTAAGACAAGAGGGGTGACTCCCCTGTCTCAGCAGGAGTTACAAGAGACCACTTCTTGCTTTCTCATCCTCTCAGTTATGTTGCATGTTCCTCCATTCTCATTATGTGCTCCCCAGGCTTGAGACCTGATGAGCTAAGAAAACAGGAAGCATTGGCAGGAACTTAAAACATTGCTTCTCTCTGCATGGGCTTAGTGCTTCGTGCTGGATTTAGTGGTCCCAGCTCTCAGAGCTCCTCATGGTTAGTGCTCTGAAGGACTCTTTATTAACATAGCAATACCCTAAACAGGGTTAGAAACCTGGCTTTGAATGTTGGAAATTCAGGGTTTATTTTCCTTTCTGTCCGTGGAAATACAAACCAGTGTTTCCTAAGCGTGACCCGATGGCCAGAGCATGGGTTGAAGCTGCTCACTTTCCACTTGGGCATACTCCATGTGAGTGGGGGAAAAAATCCGTGGTCCTTTGGAGCAGGAAGCCCTAAGTAGTAGATCTATTTTAGCCATGGAGCCCTCCCCAGCATTGACTCCAGGATACAAGGAGTGTCTCTTCCTGCAGGTCTTCTATCTAATACCTGCCTATGGGGTTGAAACCTTATGGTACGTGGACAGATCTTTGGCTGTTTATTGTATTTGCAGGGATTTGCCCACTTTGGCTCAGGTATGAGTTTGGCATATTGCTCGTTGGCTCACTTGAGGTTGGAACAGTTCTGATGATGTGCAGGAGGTTTTTCGGTACCTTGAGGTCTTCTGGATAAAATCCACGTTTCCTAATTTCTTCATTATGACTGGGTGATATTCCAGGATATCAAGTTTCCAGATTCAGTTTGATTTATGAGACAAAAAGGATCAAAACAGAAAAGGTTAGGTTCTTTTTTTTTAATTGGAGAGGGGAAAAATGTTTTCCCTTTTGCTTTATCCCAGTATTTGAAGGTGTTGGGTCCAAGAGAAAGTGTTTGTTTTCTCTGATCTTACACAGAAGGGGTAACTTTCATGCCTATCTTTCTCCTGTCCCTGTCGTTAACATGAAAGGCAGAGTGACCTGGATTTCCAGAAGCCAGGGGAGATTGAAAATGGTCACCCCCTTAAACAAACGGATTCCTCAGTAACAAGACAGTTGAATGTTAGGAAGCGCTCAGTGTAGGGAGCTGACAAACTGGAGGTTTACCATATTTAGTCCATGTCCTTGTCTCGTTTCCAGTGTTTCAACACTGGCAAAACATAGAGACACATATGTAGAGAGACTTTGTTGTTTTCTGGTACTACTGATTATATCCTCCATAATTCTGAGGAAGATAGATATAATTGTTGCTTTGAGAATCCCATAATTGAAGGAAAGTAGTAGTTTAGCAGATGTTTGACCATAGAGTAGCAACAAATTCATTTTTTGTATGTGTTAAATTGCACCTTTTTGTTTCTCCTGAAGAGTGACCCTGCCCTTTCATTTTCAAGGAATAGTGACGAGTAGAACCAACCCCAGAATGCAGCCTGCCCAAAGTGTCTCCTGGTAAAAGGAGCAGTCTCTGTTTTCTAGGTACTGTTTGCTTCAGCGAAACTGAAGCAGTATAAATATGAAGATGATGTATTGGCAGACTTTCCCCTAGTTTTTCTGTTTGACTTGTAGGCTTTCTTTGTTTAACCATCAATAACATTTGGTCTGGTCTTGTTCTTGCAGAAGATGGTGGGAGTTCTTCCACTTAGATAATATAAAAATAGTTGCAGCCTGCTGTTTGTAACGCGGGGATGATGCATGTCTCGAAGCTGGCAAAGGCGCGTGCTGTTGCTGTAGGCTCGGAGTCTTTTTAAGCCAGGGATGCTGCTGAAAGAAGTGGTCTGGCCCCAGTCCTGCCTGATACATTTATTTCTTTTTTCTCAGTACTGACCCTCCTTTTTTATTTCTCAGTGGTGAAGTGGATTGGGGAATTCAGCCAGATTAAAAAAAAAAGGCAACAAGAAAGTTAACTTTGTGTCAGAGCATTTACCCTTGAGTTGCCAGTGTCTTGGATGGCCACTGACCTACTGGTAGACAAGGAGATCTTTCTGGAGGGACGTGGGTACCCCCTTTGATGTGGGGTTCAGTGCTGAGAACAGGAGCTGGAGAGAGCACAGTGCACAACAAAGCCATCCTTCTGTCTGCACTGAATTCCTCCTTTTCTATGCATGAGGAGCTACTGAGTCACATCTTGAGACCGTGAGCCTCCGTATTGGGTGCCTGGGTTGTTTATTATTGCTCACAGCACCACTGCTTGTGGTATGGTAATTGTACTACTGTTTTTCTTGGAATGTAAAAGAGGATGTCTGTTGAGGACCGCAGACGCTGTGGTGTTCAGTGGCTCAGTGTCTGGGCCAAAAGTTACGGAGGTGACATTTCAAAGGTTTAGAGAGTAGGAGTAACTGTGTGGCTTTGAGGTGGATGTGCTGTCGGGGAAGGACATAGGATCCAGTCGCTGTTTCGTGAATGTTCAAGTGAACTGTACAGATTAGCAGTGACCAAAAAAAAAATTGCATTTCCAGGTCTTGGCCTTTTTCAGTGTCCCTGAGTTGAGGGTGGTTACCTCAAGGATGGCAAGTCCAGGCTGAAGCTCCTGCCTCACAGGAATGGAAGCAGGATTTGACCATGATTTTCTGCATGCATGGGGAAGGCATGCACAGCTGGGTGGCACTGTCACCTTCCCTCCCAGGGGAGAGCCTGCAGTGACTGGCATCCTGGCTTGCTAGGGAGGGAGCTGTGTCTCTCGGTACTTCCTGCCTTAAGCACCCGTGTGCTCTGGAACTGGCTTTTCTGGCTCCCATTCTTGGGTGTCTGATTCTCTGAGGACATTTTATAGCAAGCCTGTGCTCTGTGCAGGACCACTCCTGGGAGGACCAGACCTGTTACCCTCTTCTTTTGGTGAGCAAGGCTTTGTGCTGGGGGTTGAGTCAACCCCCTGGCTGATCGGATTTACTGATGCACAGTAAGCCTCATGTTATTGAAACTCAACTGTTCTAGCAAGAACCAGCACTTGGTGGAATTTGTATGTCATATCTGTTGAAAATGTAATAATTCTGCAGTGTTTGTTTTACTCTGTGTTGTTCCTGAAGAATGGAGCAATGCTTTTTGTCTCTGTGCTCTGCATCAGAGCTGAGTAGCCTCGTATACTTTTGGATGACTCTCCTATGTAATTTTAGTTTCATGAAGTAATTCTCTTTGCTGTTCCACAGAGTAGGTGAGGTCACATTTTCCAGAAGTGTATTCAGGTTCTACAAAATCTTTCTTTCTGATAAAAGCCCTCTTCTTTGTTTCACAGTTTCCCTAAAAGATGTAAACTTTTCTTCATATCTTATATCAATACTTACATGTGTTCATAGGGCAAATGTCTTTCTAGGTGTTAAAGTATTTTAAATTTTCAGGACATGTGAATAATTTTTGAAGGAGAAAAAAAAATGTAATGATATGATTCTTTCATTTGCTTCAGACTGACACTAAGCCTTAATTTGATGATTTCATTATGGACCTAGAAGATGAGTTTGTTTTTTCTGAAAATCTTGTTGAATTATGTGGAAGCTGAAATAATTCCTGGAAAGAGATGAAAAGCAACCTGTTTCTGAACAAGTTAAGGTAGAAGTACAGAGGAAAAATGTTTTCTGGGATGATTTTAGAGGAAGCTGAACCTAAATAGGATAGGTTCCTGATCTTACTTAGCTTTCAAGAATTTATTTGCCTTTTCCTTCTACTCCCCAAAACCTGTTCTTTGAGCTCTCCCAACAACTCCCTTTCTTCCCTGTCTCCAAACATGCTATAACTATTTTTGCCCTGTTGTATGATTCATCTTCTTGCATCCTCATCCAGAAGTATTGGTCCCGGCACATGCTCTGGTTCTGCTCAGAGTGATGTGGCATCCCAGGTCCAAGATTGCCATTTTTACAGGACTGCACATCCCAGCTGCTATATTATAACTTCATATGTGTGGCTCTTTCCTGTGACCCATGTAAAAAAATGTCAAGGTTCTCTGTAACTCTGTGAAAGAAGACACCTTCCAAACAGGCACCAGACAGTGCATAAGGGCAATTTCTGAAAGAAGCAGTACTTTTATCTTGGGAAAATGGTCAAGTCTGAAAGACAACTTGATTATCCAGGCTAAGATCAGAAAAGCTTGGGGCTACCACCTACCTGTACTTAGGATGCAAACATTTTAAGTATACCACACACAGGGAAGTTTAGAAGAGAGTTGACGGATGTAGTTTCCAGCTTTGTGTCCAGACCCAAAAATACCATATTTTAATTGTTTTAAGCAAAAATTGCGTTATGTATTAGATTATTTATTTGACAGTGGCAGTTTCAGTGTATATGGATCAGCAGCATTGCTGTTCCATAGTGTAATCTGTGAAAGAAATCATAATTCTTACGTTAATGCAGTGTGAAGTTTGGAAGGTACATAGGGTGAGTTGTTCCCTTGATGTCACTGAAAAAAAATTGTCAAATTAATGATGGCTGCATTTGGCTTTGTAACTTGGTCTCCAGTGGACTGGTGCTGTTAACTGGATGAAAAAAATGAGACTGGGGGGAGGAAAGAAGAGAGTAAGGTCATAATTGAGTAATGAGGAAAATAGTACCCAGTAAGATTAAACAATATACAACTGATATTTCTTTCTGGCTTACCTAAATTCTTCTTTTAATACAGCAATTGACTGTAGCTAACTAGGTTGCATTTCTGTATGTTTATGAGACCAGTATTTCTAGGGTAGTAATAAATAAAAGCCAATAGAGACTGGGTTCCCAAATCTCAGGAATTTCTGACACTTTCTATAGTAAACTCTTTCCATGTCTTTCCCTGGTGTGGCCAAGGAGAGCAACAATATTCTGTATGAAGTTTCCTTGATGTTTGCATAGAGGTTCATCAGTTTTTAAAACCTGTTATTAACACAGGCAGATGCATAGCTCCAGATACCACAACAGCTTAAATACTCACTCCGTTTAATCTTCGGGAGAATAAATTATCTCATAATAAATCCCACTTACAGTCATAGAATGATAGAATGGTTTGGGTTGGAAGGGACCTTCTGGTATGATTCCTGGCAGGTGAGTAGGTGCTAGGAGGTGACTCTCCAGGCAGAATTCAGATTCATTCCAAGATTCAGGCTTCTGATGTGTGGCAATGTTGCAGACAGATGATTTACTGTTTTGTACTTGTGTGTGTGTGTGTGTGTGTATATATATATAAAAATATATATATAAATTACACTTTAGCTAATTAAAACTAACTGTATCAGTCTTGCATACATCCTGCCTGTGACAGATTTTAGATTTTGCTGCTATGTACCATGCCATTTATTTCAACTGGCAGCGTGATCCTCACATTTGTGGCATATCCAACTGTTTAGAAAGAATCATACGTTTCTGTGTAGAGAGGACTTTGTACTACATCATTTTGTTGGTAATGTAAAATGGCCTGCGTGTTCCCACCATTAACGTCCTTCCTGTACCTTAATTCTCAGAGATGACAAAGCATAAGTTACTGTTTAATATGAGAAATGAAATGGGTAGAAATAGTGCTACATAGATCCTTTTGCTCACTGGCCGAACCCAGCAGTATGTCTTATGTTTCACATGGTGGGAACAAATATATATTCAGCTCCATGCAGTCAGCAAAATTTATAATGCTTGTAATTCTGTCTTCTACACTTCATGCCCTTTACTTAAGTAAATTCCCCAAATGCTCTGTATTCATCTTTTGGACTGTGTGGGTTATAATCTTTATATCTTGCTTAAGTAAGCAGGCAATCCAGCTCCCTCTTACATAGTTTTTCTGCTCAGTAACACACAAACCAAGGTATCGATGGGAGTAAGAAAGAACAGCTTTTGACATAGGGAGCAGAGCCATGAGGCTCTGAATTGGTAGGAGATGCCAGGGATGTTTTGAATATCCCATTGGCTGGTACCATTGTCTCTCCTGGCTGTGTCCTCCACAACTTCTGATGCAAATTAACCCTATCTGGGCTGAAACCAGGACAGGGTGGAGTTTTGCCATCTCTACTCTAGGCCCAGTAAGGTGAGGTATTTCCCATTTTTGAAAGGAATAACTCATTCTCCTTAAATGGATAAACTGGTGGGGTTTTTGTTTTGTTTCTCACTTTGCACAAGTCTTAGGGTGGTTTACGTACGTGTCGCCACATATTTAAGATAAACATTGCTCTTGTCTCTTCAATAGATGAAACTGAATTGCTATAAAATGGGGCTAAAATGCAAATGAGTTGTGGAATTAGTCAAAAGTTACAGGAGAGTGAAGTTTTACTTTGTTACAGAAAGCTCTGTATTTAATGCTTTGTGTGTACTGCGTTGCCATTAAGTTAAACTTGCAAAAAGAACCTTCATAGGTTTTTTTTTTTCTTGTGTCAAAGAATAGCTTTAATTAGCTTCTTTGGGAACATTATTAAAAACGAGAGATACTGGGCAGGAGTTTACAGCTCCGCATTCTTTCCCTTAGCTTTAATTCCCACAAAGCTCGCTGTGCAAACTCCTGATGCCCGTTGTCTAGGGAGGTCCATAAATACACCTCTCCATGCTATTTCTTAGGGATTATAGTTACTAGCTGTCTGTACCATTCTTTAAAAAACTTACAGACTTGGTGTTTGCTCATTAATGCAATAAAGTAATGCCGAGAAAGAGTTACACTCCTCACTTTCCTTGATGAATAGTCACTAATATAAAGTGTGCCCTTCCAGTGCTGGCTGCCCACTCCAAGTGGAGCACTGGGAAGAGCTAATATGAAATACAGCTTGCAGTTTCCACCTCCTGAGACTATGACTTTTCTGTCATTTTCTTGTCTGCAAAATTTTGCAGATACCTGGCTTTATTTCCAGTGGAACGGTTCCATACACAAATTGGTCCTGTCTCTGGGATGCTCCTTGGGTACCTGCAGTTCATTAGAAGCAACTGGAGTCTGTTAACACAGTTGTTCCTGTCAACAACAACTAGTAAAATGTGAAGGTGATTCTCTGATTTCACTTTCTGTGCTTCTGTCTGTAAAGCTAAGAATCTGAATAGTTCCTCAGTTAAAACTTTTACACCTCTCACACTAGGTTAGTTCTGGAGCTAAAACTCACTGACTTTTGCAGTAGCAGTAGGTGTCTCTTGCCCTCTTAGTGGTGCACTTTTAAGAAAAGAAACTTCTTTTCACGTGAAAAGGTTTCTTTAAGGTTTTGCAGTGTGCTATAGTCTGATTTTAAAGAAGCTACAAGCCTGGAGACACTGGTGCTGGGAGAGATGATCTTTTTCTATCAGTTTTTCTCATGTACTGCAATCTGAAATACAAGCCTTTGAAATCTTTTCCAAATAATTCTTATAGTGCAAAAGCAAACAAACAAACAGAAAAACTAAAAAGAGGACTTTCAAGAAGAAACATTTGCTTCTTAAAAACATGATGGTTTGGCTTCTTTGACAAATCCTTGCTCGATGTTTGTTATTAGTTTTGATGCGTATTTTTTTTGTGGCTTTTAGGTGAAATGTACAACACTAAACTTTCAGACAACCATTTCTTCTAATATACTTAGAAGAAAAGTGCCAGCCCACATTGTTAAACATTTTCTGCTTACCTCTGTTACCAATCAACAAAACTGGTTTTTAAGCACAGGGATCATTTTAATGAGTTACTATTTAAATGCTGTGAAAAGTAGTTCCTCAATTAATGTTCCAAAAAATTAGAAGGATTCTTTAGCTCTGGGACAAACTACTTATCTATAAAACCCTTTGGTTTGTTTTCAAGCAAGATAATACAGCAGTTTAAAACAATTCCAGCTATTAAAGAGCTGGGTGGGATCTAACTTACCATGTGTGAATAGTTCTCCAGAAGTACCTGCCTGAGTTCTCTGTATCATAACTGGGAAAGATGGGTTCCTAGGAAAACTCCTAGAAGGAGCTCCAGTAGAACTGTGGCATTCTCCTGAATTGAACATGAAGAGGGTTTTTTTATTATTTATAAGCATACTATAAAATTTGTTGAAAGTGCAGAGCTTTAATGTCATTAATTGATTAAATAATTTTGTGTTTCAGTCTAAAAATATGTACTTCCAGTTGTCTTATGTTAGGCTAAGTTGTTTAGCAACATATCAAAACAATTCCATGAAAAGATTACTATGTGTTTTTATTAATCCCACAGGCAGCTTTTGCAAATGTTTCTGTGCTAGAAATGATTGCAGTGAGTCATGAAAGCACATGCAGAGAACCCGTGTATCCTTCTTGTCCTTCAGGTTTTGTTTTAATACCAACCTGATAGCGTGATTTACGGACCTGTGTGTACTCAGTGCACGGTGCTATTACAACTGCTTAAACCCAATCCCTGGTGGAAGCATTTCACACAGTCTTCCTTTTCCAAGAAGAAGTTGAATCTGATGTCCTGCATTCTGCACAGTCTGTGTTTTTCTGTAGGAGAGTTACAGGAAAGCAGTGCTAAAGCCTCTGTTAATACTTTCTTTCAGGAATTACAGCAGAAGTCCTCGTGGTCACTTCTTTTGATGAACTGCACAGAAGAGCTCAGGAGGCCAAGGGGAAGATTGTTGTCTACAACGAACCTTTCATCAGTTACGGTGAAACTGTACGATACAGATCCCAGGGAGCAGTGGAAGCTGCTAAAGTTGGAGCAGTGGCATCCCTCATTAGATCTGTCGCTTCTTTTTCTATTCATAGGTAAGCATTTTTCTGTTTGCTCCCCACGACTCACATTCCAGCCTTTAGTTCACATGTCCTTTCTGGGCAGGCATTTTTGTTCCCTATGACTTAAATGTTGCCAGTTATGAGTGGGTGTTTGGTTCTGAAACTATTGGCAGGGCAATAGTTCTTTTCCCCTGTGCTTTGCCATTCTTTCAAAATGTTTTCATTTTTTTTGTTACTGATCCAAATTTTGTGTGATATTTGTTATAAAGAAGTTCCTGCATTCTCAAGGCTGCCATAAATATACTGACAACATCCAAAATCCAATGTCTTTGGTGACAACATGTGCCAGACTGTCAGTGATGATATGAACTGGATGTTCAGTATATTCTACTAGAATGTAAGTGTACAGATTTTTTTTTTGTACTGGTCATCTTCCCGGCACAAGGTTGACTCGTACTAGGTGAAGGAGTAGTCTGCATTCAACATATCTATTTAAAACACTTGAGCAGTAAGGTCTGTAATTCTCATGCTGCTTTTTAAGCGTGGTGGGTTAAAATAATGATTTAGAAAGAAAATATAAGTGTTTTTAGATTTCTTAGGATGTTATTTATTGTATATGTGTATTATTGCTGAAATGAGCTTGCTTTCATTGAGTTTTCTGGTTGGTAACAAGAGTTCTCTATTTTATCTAGTGATTTTTCCAACTCTGAAAACTTACACTTTAGATGTTTGTCTGCTGTGAAGAAGGCTAGCTGGGAAATAGAGAAGTAGTGCAGAAGACACCAGACATAAAGTAAAAGGGTGACAAATACACACTGTCCTTTAACATAGTACTTTTAAAGTTTTACATAGTTATTGGTGAGCTTAACACCTGCAAGGATCTTTGCATAGTAGCCTGCTGGCTATGAGGAGAGTTCTGGCCATACAGGCTCAGAGAGCAGAGCTGGACTGAGGACTGCAGATGGGACAGACACATCTCCCTTCTGCTCTCCTGAGGCTGAGCAGGGGTGGTAGGGGCATTAAGTGATGCCAGACACGAAGCTTGACTGCTTAAGCTTCAGGGCTGTGTTAATAAAGCCACTTACATAAGTCAGCATGGAAGAGCTACATTTAGTTTACACAAGACGTGCTGTGTTTTGTAGCATCGTTCTTGGCAAGCACATGTTTAGAGCAGTACAGGTCATTTATTCCTCTCTCTAGTTGCCCAGTAACTCTTTACTCACAGGGGAGTCATGGGCAGTAGCTAAGCTGACCCTGAATATGTGCGACATCAAAAACTGGCGTGGTGCTCTGTTGGGATAACACCATGGTTTCTTTTTCATCTCTGCCCCTAGGTTTTCTTTGTACAGCAGTTTAGGCTGGCAGGTGGGAAGGGGTGGGACTGCTTTGGGTGGGACTGGGAAGTGGCTGGGACAGGCACTTGGAAGCACGCTTGATTCTACTATTTTTGACAAAACGTTTAGTGGTCACATCTCAACGGTATGAGAAGTGTGCAAGTGTCACCATTTGTGATGCTTCAGAAAGCCTGAGAAATGCAGTAATGCCAACCAACTATACTGGGTCACGCACAGAGGACAGCTTTTGCTGGCACTGCAGTTGCTTGATAGCATTTTTATATGCTCCATATTCCCACAAAGAAGCCAAAATTACCTGTTTGAAATGCGTTCTCAAAAATAAAGTACTTGGAATTCAGATGCTATCCAAACTATACTAGTGCATTTCTTGATACCCAACAAATGGGATATTTAGGAAGTATTTTCTAATAAAGTTCATAATAATGAACAGAGAGTAGAATACGTTTCAAAAACAGTTTTATGAAAAATTATATGGTTTCAAAATAATCTTATTTGGTGTCATCCAAGACTACTGCAGTCTATAATACGTTGATTTTCTGTAAACCAGAAGATGGTCTATCCCGTCCTTAGTTCTGGTGCCCTGCAGAGATGTTCATTTGAAAGTGGCTCTTTGTGTCTTCTGTTCTCCAGGCTATTTATAGGAGTGTGTTTTAACATGTAATGGAAAGTTTGGAGATGAGGAGCAGAGGCGGAGACTGAAGGTATTAAAGCCTGTTTATTAGGTCTGGGTACTGGCATTACAGCTATTTCAGAACTGAATGAAAAGAGAGGAGGAACAGATGCCAAATACATGTTTGTTTAGAAGTATTGAATCCTTAATTGAGGCTGGGAGCTGAGGTGTCATTCCCAAAAGCAATTTCAAATTTAGATGCTGCCAGGAAGAATTTTTTCATTAAATGAACTTTCTGTCCTTTCTTCATTTACCTTCACTTAGGGTTTTTTTTTGGGTGTGAGAGGGATTGGTTTATCTATTTTTTTTTTTTTTTTTTCCCTATAATAAGGGAGGTATTCAGGTCCAGTCCATCATTTCTGCTGCTCCACGGTGCCTGGATGTGTTTGTCTTGTTTGTAACAGAAAACAGATATTGCTGTAGGCAGGATGGATTTTCTTATCTCCATGTCTTCTCCTAATCCCCAGTTGTGTGACTTGTCTCCTTGCCTGTCCTACCAAGGTACTGTGCTGGATGGGCTCTGCTGAATGTGTCAGTCAGTGTCTGAGGCACTGCTTGTTCAAATTGCTTGCCTTTTTGATTGAGTGATGGGAAAAAATGCATTGCTGCAGGGAGTAGTGTCTCAGAAGGGTGAGAGATGAAAGGTTTAAAAAACAAAACCAAAACCAATAAAAGACTTCCAAGTGTTGTGAAAGAAAGTCTTGCGTTTCTGCGATTTGTAGGCTGTTGCTTTGTTGCCCAGAATGTTTACTTAGGCCTGTGTGTTTACTTCTGCACCTAGAATATGAGTAACTGCTAATGAGATTGTGGCAGCTCTCCAAAACACTCTGGAAACGTCTCAGAAGAAAGCATCCTCCTTGTGATACTGCACAATCCCAGTTTCCCCACATGAGTGAAGGGTGGAACATCACAATTTTTGCCTAAATCCTGGCAGCTTTGTTGCATGTGGGTTTTTTGTTGGTTGGTTGGGATTTTTTGGGGGTTGTTTTTTGCTTTGTGGGGGTTTTTTTTGGTTGTTGTTGTTGTTTGCTTACTCAACTTACAATGAGTTATGCTGGCTGTAACAATGGAAGCCACTTTGTGGTGTGATTTCTATATGATCTTGCAATGTGAATAATACTGGTAGCTTAAGACTAGGAACTTTCTAGTAGATTAACATTTTAGGCTTGTTAAGGCTGATTATTAAAGCTTACTGGCAAGATAGAATTGGTAAAATCACAAAATGAATTAAGTCAGTGTTCTTTTACTAGCAGCTTAGTGGCTGTTCCTCGTTCCAGAGATGGCAAGCAACTGCCACATTTTCAAGGGCAAAAAATGTGAAGGAGACCTTTGAGCAGGCACCTTATTTTTCTTTAAGGTATGGTAGTATAGCTACTGAGTGAATGAAACCACTTCAGGACTCGGGCATCCCAACTCTGAATGGGGGCAAGAAGGGATAAACTTGAAATAGACTCAGGAAAACTTATTGCTGTATTTACATTGCAGCTCATTCCAACTCATCAGTGACAGGGAAGGACTTGAAAGATTTGTTGTTGATTCATTTAATTAGGTCATATATGATAAATGTATAGGAAGTAAAATTAGCAACAGCATTTCCCTTGGCCTATGAAGAGATGGCAGTGGTCACGTGGTTGGTATTACTGTGCTGTGTAGCATTGTTTTGTGTCTCATGGCATTGTCCCCACGTTGTGTTAGAGCCAAACAATTCTCTTGCTACTTTATGGGTATCGTGTAAGAGTGGGGTTTGTTACTTAGGAGAAGGTCACTGTAACAGAGAGGTAATTCTCCCTGCCCTCCCCCCAGATGGTGCGTTTCTGACAATCTTTTTCCCAATAACAATTTCCTTAATCACTGGCAATTTGGTGGTGAAGACATTTAAACGTGGGCACTAGGTGATTAGTGTAACTAAGCTCTTTTTAATGAACAAATACCAGATACCATTGTCAACAGCTTCCGTAGTATTTGGCTTTTTGGAGAAATCCAGATCTTGACTTTTTTTGCTTTAGTAGCTTGACCGTAGTGTGATTAATGGTGCTGTACTAGTTAAAGTCATACATGTTTACAGTTGTGGACAATAAACTGATGACTATTTCCCAGTTTGTAGTGGATGGTGTTACAGCAAAAAATACTCGATAGAGGAGGCGTGATTAAAAATGTGGTTGTAATAAGCTAGATGGAAGTCCTGGGGTTTTTTTGCTTCCTAGCTGCACGGTTTTAGAATGCTTTATAGATAAAAGGTTAAATAGTTCAGTATTCATCCTGTGGTGAATGTACTCTTATGAATCTAAGGCTGTGAGTAAATCCTTCTGTTCCTCAAGAACCACAGATTAGTTAAAGTTGTAACGCTTTGTCTGGTAATAATGACCCCTTTAAGGGCCCTAGAAAGAAGCAAAACTGAGTGTTTTTCAAGAACTCAAAAAGAAAGTTGCCCAGAACTCTCAGAGATAAATGCCAAGAGCCCAATTACTATTTCTTTTAAATGCTGCAGAACAAGCTCTGCAGTGTATAAGAAATCAAACAGGGAACATATTACAAGGACAAAACAAACCAAGGAGTACTTTGACCCAGTCTGGAGACTGTTAATAAGGACACATACTTGGTCAAGTTCTTTTTTTTGGGCTGAATTCAGCATCTTATACTTATCTGAAGTAATTTCCTTCACCGTCTCTCCCCTTCTTTAAGCTACAGATGGCCAAGATCCGACGTCTGCTCGTGAAGCTCCAGTAACTCTAATCAGAATCTGTGCCTGGATGAAAGCTGCCTTTGGGAGTGGCACGGTGCTACTCGAGGTTTACGGCAGAGGTTGCGCGGGTGCGTATGGCACAGTGGAGTGCAGTCGTGCCAGGGCTGGCCTGTTGTTTCGTGTCATTATGCAGATTTGAAAGCTGTTGCTTTCCCTTTATCTTAATTTCCCCTTTTTGTAACCTCATTTTGTTTTTCTTCTGCTATATATAGCCAGGTATACCTTTCTGTACATACACTGTGCTCTCAAAGTGCATTTGTTTTGCCTCTCTTGTTTTCCCTTTCATTCTTCATTGCTTTGTAAACAATTCATTCCCTTCTCAGTCTCACTGGCAGTGTATGTGAGTTAGTGTAATTCTTCAGCTCTCAGGTTCCAGCACAGTGATTTCTTACGTGTCACCTCTTCCTAATGCTTGGTTTGCTGCCTTTGCTTTCAGATGTGAGACTTGCCTGCTAAGGAGAGCTTCCTTCTTTCCTGAACACTCTACGTCCAAGGAATTAAGGGCTTATTCACATCAGTAGTGGCAGAGACACTCCACTTCTGCTCACCCTACTAAGTTTTTTGCAGTCTGGATGGTACAGTAGTTTTGGTAGGATTTCTTACGGTTTTGTTTGGGGGGGATTTTTATAGCAAAGAGTTACAGCTGACTTTGAAAACTGCTGGTTTTATTGTTGGAGTACTGTATTCTCTGGTTGTGTCGTGAGCTCTGAAGATTCTTTTCCCTCCTGTTCTGCCCCTGCTTCCTGCCTGTTAGCACGTGTGCTGAGTTCATTTCCTGCAGCTCTGTTCAGTCCTCTAAATTTTTACTTTGCTTTTAATTAATCTGGCCTTGGGCTCTCAAGTCTGTAGGGATGGGATGTATTTTAGTCTGTAAACCTGCTTGCTTGTTTTTTGGTTAATGAAATAATCTTGCTTCATGTTCTCTTGGGATGAGGGAAAATATTTTACTGGTTGTACACATTTTTCCTCTTCTAGTTGCTAATCATAGAATGTTAGGGGTTGGAAGGGACCTCTGGAGATTGAGTCCAACCCCCCTACCAATGCAGGAACACCCAGGGCAGGCCACACAGGAACAGATCCAGGGGGGTCTTGAAAGCCTCTGGAGAAGGAGACTCCACAACCTGTCTGGGCAGCCTGTTCCAGGCTCTGTCACTCTCACGGGGAAGAAGTTTTTCCTCATGTTGAGGTGGAATTTCCTCTGTTTTACCTTGCAAATGTTACCTCTTGTCCTACCACAGGGCACCACTGAAAAGAGCCTGGCCCCTTCTACTTGACACCCACCCTTCAGATATTTGTAAACATGAACAAGATGCCCTCTCAGGCTTCTCTTCTCCAGGCTAAACAGCCCCAGGGCTCTCAGCCTTTCCTCATCAGAGAGATGTTCCAGTCCCTTCAGCATCTTTGTAGCCTCTGTTGGATTCTCTCCAGTATTTCCCTGTCCCTCTCGAACTGGGGAGACCAGAACTGAACACAATGCTCCAGATGTGGTCTCACTAGTGCAGAGTAGAGGGGGAGGAGAACCTCCCCTGACCTGCTGGCCACACTCTGCTTTATGCACCCCAGGACACCATTGGCCTTCCTGGACACAGGGGCCCATTGCTGTTCCATGGAGAACTTACTGTCCACCAGGACACCAAGGTCCCTCTCCATGGGGCTGCTTTCCAGTGGGTGTACCCTGTACCAATCCATGGCGTTGTTCCTTCCCAAGTGCAGGACTCTACACTTACCCTTGTTGAACTTGTTGAATCAGGTTTGCCTTTTCCCAGCTCTCCAGTCTGTCCAGAGCTCACTGGATGGCAGCACAGCCTCCTGGTGTATCAGCCACTCCTCCCAGTTTAGTATCATCAGCAAACTTGCTGAGGGTACCCTCTATCCCTTTTCCCATCTGATGATACAATCAAAGTAAAAACCACTTTTCTAAATAAAGAAAGCTGCAAAATGTTTAGGTACAAGAGCTGAGCCCAAGCCTCTGTTAGCAGTTGGGCCAGGCACTTACTGAGCGCATCTTCTGATTTAGCTTCATCAGAAAGAATCTAACACTGGTGCTCCAAAGACTGCTTGGTGATAGGGCAGGCAAAGATTTTGAGAGACTTGCTTCAAAAGTTCATTCTCTATTCAAGCTTAAAGGGTAATATAGACATATCATGTGAGACCTTTAAGAAAGTCACATCATCTGTATAGCAGCTGAGACTGCTGATGGTGTAATCTCTGTTGTAGTGGCCAGCGATACGCTGTCTGTGATATGAGGATTCACTTCGGCAGTGCAGGTTGTGGCTCTTGATTAGCAAATGGCAATCCCAAGAGGGAGTGCAGGGGACAGGGACAAGGTTTTCTGTAAGTTAAGGAAGACAAACTTAGAGATAGCCACTGTATGTCAGCCATGTAGTTCCCCTTGATGCTGATGTGTACGTAAAATCAAATGTCGTTGTTATTGTTGAAAACTTTTTGCTAGAAATGGCTAAACCAGATTGCCTTTTTGTCACCAAAAAACCCCAACAAAACAAACAACATCGAGAGAGATCTGGTTTGATGGGAGAAAGTTACTGGATTATGTTTCCAGAAGTAATGTTTTTCAAAGGATATCTGGGGCACAAGACATCTCTCTGAATGTAAAAGTAAATTCTTTATGTATTCCTTGAGGAAAAAGGAAAAAAAAAAAAATCCTTTTTACTTTTGAAAAATCATATTTACCTTTTTCTTCCATTTCATGTGGCAGTGCTAAGATGGTGTCTGGAATTTTCCCCAGTGCTGTGTTCTTTGGTCCTAGTGCATACGATTATGAGCAGTGCCACCACTCCTACTGCCAGGGAGCTCTCTCTTGCTGGGAGCGCCGAAAATAGTGTGCCTATATTATATGTGGTTCTGATGCCTTCATTTATTTAGCCAAGAAACTGTCTCTGTTCGTTGCCATCTTCCAGTGGCAGAGTACTTGCTCCTATTATTGCCTTGTTTTATTTTTAAAATGGTTTCTTTTTTTCTTCCTCCCTAGCATGTGAGTTTTAGGTGCAGAGGGTTAAGTGATGAATGTGTGTGTTGAAGAGTTATTTTCTTTCAGTGAGAAGGAGAATACAGTTGTGGTCAACATAGTTTAGAATTGATCTCTGAGGAAATTGGAAAACTGATGAACCCGACCCTCCCACGCTTGGTATTGTATGTGCTCACTTTTGACACTGCAGAATCATTATAAAAATAGTCTCCTTCTGCACAGACAGCATCTTCTATCCGCTTTGTACAGGCTTGGGGAATGTGTGAGCTGTAAAGGCAGCAGGGAGCTGGGTGATAATTGTAGAGATGTAACAGTAATGCTGTAGCATGGCTGAAGAAGTCAAGAAACACCACTGATCACTTGTGACCACTTTTGTCCTACCGGTATAGTGGCAGGAACTGTTCATAGGAAACATCCCGATGAGAGACTGTCCTAAGGGCAATATCCTGTGGCAGTAAGATACAGCCATATTGTCTTCCCTTCTACTAAGGGACCAGGGAGCAAGGATAAAACCCTTGTTTGTGGTGTAACAAGAAGAAATAAGAGCAGACCTTGTTTTATAAGTCTCCGGTGAGTCGCGTTTCACAGTGCTGTGCGTGTTGTCTTGCTGCCCTTAGAGAGAAGAATTGGTGGTGTGCTGTGGGATTCATTTCCATGCCCGGCACTTAGGAGGTTTCCCTCCAGGATGTCTGTGTATGTTGTAGACTGACAATTCATTAATTTTTCACTTTGTTTCCCATGTTCCCTGAAGGTCAACATTCCAGACTGCATTCTGCAGTGCAGTCTTTGTGCTCACTTTTGGGCAAATCCTAACTGTCAGCAGGAGAACATAGAAGTCCTCTAGAAGAAATGGAGTTTGTGCTTCAGGAGATGGTCGTATTGTACAGTGGGTTCTTGCTATTTGAGCGGTGATTAAGGAGTGAAATTTCAAGTAACTTCATAATAGTGAGGAATCTGTACATGATAATTCTTAAGTCCCAATCTCTCTTTGTCTTTTGCCGGGTTGGTTTTTTTTTTTGCCTCTTTTTGCTTTGAGCTGTGTAACTGTTTTTTTCCAGTAGTCAGGGCTTTATGTGTCATCTGAAACCTCTGGGTAATTTCATATGTCTGGCATATTCATTTTCTTACAAAGTCAGTAAAATGCTAGTGGGACTAACAACAGCTTTTCTACCTCCTCCTAGTTTTGGCTACTCCTATTCAGGAATATGTTAATGTAATTGGGAAGAGTTTCATCCATTTAACGTCTAGCAATATAACCAGTGTCCTGTAACTTTGGCAGAGGCAGGTAAAGGGCTAGTAAAATCTTTGTCGGTAGACTCAGTTATCCAGAAAGATGCTGTGAGGATAATGATCCTTTTGAAATCCTCACATCCTCACCAATAGCTTCCCAAGGCAAACTTTTATCGATACAGTATTCAAGTTCTTGGTTTCTTCCCTTCTGGCCCACCCATTCTCCTAATATTACTGACTTCTCAGTTTTGTTGGTGGCTAGATGGCCACCCATATAATGAATAACACGTGTTACCTCTGATCTTGTTTGGGTACCGTGAGCACCCACTGATTAGGTTTGGTAATATTCTGGAGTCAGTAAGATTGAAGAGGAACAGTTTTATTCTGCTTTTGCATTAACGGCTCACACGTATAAAAATATTGAGAGTGTAAAAGTGCCAAGTCATGGGTTTCTTGTTCTGATCTTTAAGGAATTAGAGCTACGCTTGCTGTGGGTTGAGCACTGGGAACTTTAGCAGGTTCCTGTGATTTCCTGTTTCTCCCTAATCAGGTCTGGCTTTCTCTGGTGCCATCATCCCCTTCTGAGTCTGTATGAGTGGCTGGGCCTGTGAAAGCCCTGCTAGCAAGTTCAGAACCATCTGACATGATTGGAATGTTCTCATCCATCAATTGCAGGTTCTGTTTTAACGTTCTTGCAATATTCAGGTTTACTGATTACTCTGACAAAACGCACCTCATTAGTGTGTGGCAATCATAAATGTAGAGGATTGAAGAAAACCTGACAATGAAAATACAGATAAAAATGACAGAGAAGGATCCAAGTAATACAATGACTAGGAATGATTTTCACAAGGGCTGTATTTATTCTTAGCTGCTGATAAGATCTGAGAAGTACGTAGACTGTCACTTAATTTCTCTGGAGTTCTCTGTGTTTTTTCTGTGTAAGTGCAGCATTGAGGAATTTATCTGGGGTATTCATCTCCTGAGCACATGAGCACATGGCTCAGGACAACTGAAAGAGATTAAGTAGTACCAGAATGGTACAGAATTAATGTTTGGGGTATCCTAGCATAATACTCTCCTTTTTTCTTTTCATTAAAATAAAAAGATGCCAAAAAAACCCCAGTAAAAATAAACAAAACCCCAAACAAAACAAATCAAACAAACAAAATCACACACGAAACCCAACCAAACAAAAAAACCCACAACAACAAAACCCACAAAAAGAAAAACAACACAAAAAAAAAAAAACCAAACCAAAACCAACCAACCAAACCACAAAAAATAGAAGAGAGTCAAGACTTTGTAGTCACTTTTTTTGCTGTTGGTCCAGGCAATGCTGAAGCACCTTGGATCCTGCATAGAGGTCTGCTGTATAGATTCACCTGCCTATCCAATTTTATTATTTTCATGTCTTATAATTGGTTTTCCAGTTTATACTTCCCACTGAGTATTGTTTCTGCTTCCTGTATTACTCAAGATACTTTTCCAGCATCTATTATTAATCTTAATCTGATGATGTTACTAAAAATTATATACCTGTTACAGAACAGCTTTAACATGCATATATTAAAGTTTTATTTCTGAAACTTTTTTGTATCTGCTGCAAAACATCTGAAGTCTTCTTTTCAAGCTTTACTGCTGATTTCCAAAAGCGAACACGGGTTTGTACGGGGACTCTGGCTGGATTTGTGTGCTTCAGGATCTGCCTCCTCCATACAAAAAAATGTTTTGATATGTAACCTTTTACTCATGTCATGTAAAACAGGCAGGCAAATACGGGTGCCATTTTTAAGGTATGATTAATGTGCTAGTTCCCTGTTATTATCCACAAACTCTCCCATTTATGCCCCAGGCACACAGAGGATTTGGAAATGCTAATTCCTGGGTTTTGTGTTTGGGATTTTTTTTTTTTTTTTGGCCTTATTTGCTTAAACATTTGAGCAAATGTGCTGCTTTGCTCCAACATATTAAGATTTCTTTTTACAAGAATGCTCGCAGTGTTTTTCAGGGGTTGGGAGCTTCTTGTTTTTGCTGGTTCTTCCACCTCCCATGGTCTTGCTTGTGGCTTGTCCATATGGTAGGGTATTTCTGTGTTATTCCATTAAACGTTGTCTTCACACAGGAGGGTCTCACCCTGCCGTGAGAGCTCTAATATGATGTATGTCAGGCACTTAACTATGAGGAGCTAGACCTGTTTGTATGACAAAACCCCTTTAGTTATGGCACACAAATTTTGACTTGTGTTTTTAGGGAGTCAGAGCCAATTATTCCACAGCTATTGTTCCGAATTGTTTTCTACATGTAGCCTGATGTTGGCAAACAGTAATAATGTGCTCTTCCCTGTAGAAGTAATGTCTTGTGCAAGTATAACCCTTTCAATTACTGTCATTTTCTCCAGATTTGTTTTCCCCTTCAAATCCAGTCAGGCACCGGAGCCTCTCTCTTATGTCCATCTTGTTGGATCAAATACTAATCCTCGGGTCTTGTCTGCAGGGTAGGGCTAAATGGTGAAAATCCTTCTCCATCTGGTTTATTAAATGAGAGGTGCCAACTTCTGTCTCTGCTCTGCCAGTGATGCCAGCTTTCATTACTTGCCTGTTGTCCTCTCCTTCGGGCACCTTATTTTTTTCTTTTTCTCCTGTTTTTAGGAGGATGGTGCAAGCCTAAAGCTGTAACTTTGTTCTCTTCCATTTTTCCTTCTTAAATCTGACCTTTGGTTTGGTATTTACAGGTCATTAGCTGGGTAGATGAGTAGGGTGTGTGCCTTCTGCTAAGCAGTTTCACTGTTACTTTGCTTTACTAGTCCCATCCCATAGCACATCTACACTGGCTGTCTAATATGAGTATTGCAAATACTCTGGGAAACAGAGAGGGGACATCTTTGGTATGTTTCTGTTTGTCATTATTACGTAGACTTGAGCATTGGCTACAATTCCTGGATTTCTAATCTACTGTGATCACAAAAGAAGAACAATTTTCTAAGAATAAGAAACAGAAGGGAGCCACCTAGTTTCTGATTTGCTTATTTCTATTTGGATTTAATCACATTAGTTTTCTGGTAACTGTGAAGCACCAAAATATACCTCCACAAGAGATATTGAAACTTGTACCATTTAGCTCTGGAAAATCCAGATTGATTCTAGACAACAAAAGATAGTTTTGTCAGAAAAGGGAGAATAATCATGTGAATTAACTAAACCTAGGGATTCTGCAGTTCCATTCATCACTCTGCCTTGTGTCCCCGTGGGATATTGAGTAGCTCATGGTACGTTCTCTCTTTCTTTGTTTGCAAGCAGTGGTAATATTCTTTTGAATCTTAATTTAGTACATTTGTACATTGTTTACTGTAAAGAAGACAGCGTTGAAAGTCTACTCTTCTAAACTGTGATGAAGTAGTCAGTATTAGATTCTGCAATAATGTACCTGTGCCAAAACCAAGTAACATTTGTATTATTACATAACAGTCAGTGACTACTCCTGATAAATAATCCATTATAAATCCATGGGCTTTTAATAATGTAAGAAAACATAGTGTATTTGATTGTTAACTTCTGATACGTTGATATTTCAGGCTGACCTAACAGACATCGGTGATAAGGTTCTGGCAGGAGGTGAATGGCAGAGAATACCAGTCATTATTTCCTTGGGATATTGGACTTCCAGATGTGAATATTGAAAACTAATTGGTTGACTGTAGCTGAAAGGATTTGGATTTTAAGGTCAATTTAGTAACAACTGACTGAGAGAGAGTTGAAGCTGCTGGAAGGAGCATGAAGTTGGAATTTCATCAAATTACAAGACTTTTCCTTAGTGAAGTTCTTTATCATCAATAACAACATGGACTCTAGAAATCGGGTCCTGGGATTCAAATGATTTTTGCCAAAAGTCTGAGGCTTGGAAGGAGCGAGTTCACAGGTGGGATGCAAGGGAGATTTTAGCTGTTCTTCTGTAATCTGTGTATTGCTTGCACCTTTTCAGGGACTAAACTGTGATCCTTCTTTGAGGAGAGTCTTTGTCTCCCTCTAAGTATCTGCAGTCTCCAAAGAAGGAAACAACAGCTTTCAGGGTTCCCAGTTTCAGGGTCTGAGAAGGCTGCAGTTGCTACTGAGGGGACATGGGAGAGCGAGAAAGAACATGAAGGGACCAGGCAGCTTGAATACATACTCTCTCTATCTCCAGAAAGGGTATTAGAGGGATCTAGAGTCGTGCTCCAGCCCAAAGAGCTTGAGCAGGGCTTCAACACTGTCCAGGCACAGCCAGCACCTGAAGTCCAGAATCCTGGGCTGTCAGGGTCATCTGAGAGACTACTCAAGGCTGTAACTCCACAAAACCATGGGATTTTCCCCCCCCCCTTCATTCACTTAGTTTGTAATGCTCACAATCTAGGAAAACAGAAATAGTGTCCTGCAGCATCTGACGGAATTCTAAAACTGAAGTCTAAAACTGCAATTTATCATTTTAGAAGTGTAACTGTTTTTCAGTGCCTAAAATTAGGTTTCAGGCATGTAGATCTCTGTATGGTACTTTTTAGTTACAATTAGTGATTGATTCCTTTAACCCTTTCCCATATAGAACCCTACCTTTTATTCCTTGGGTATTTCAATGTTATTTAGTGGAATGACTTAAGAGTTAGTGGAAAGATGAATCCAGGGAAGGGCAAAAAAATGCCAGGGAACTGGAGAGCACCACTGTAAAGCATCAGCCTTCCAGGTAGTGCTTGTGTGTAGAATTATCCTGAGAAGGGAAAGAAGAATGCTGTTTGTTCCTCTGAGGGCCTTCCTCATGTCTAAATTGAAATTAGCGTAATTGGTCATCCTTCTAATACAAATTTTTTTATTAAATAACTATTTTAAATGCTTAGATCAGTGTCAGCTCATTATGTGATGCATTTGGCTGTTTGTATAAACAGATGATGTATAGAAAGATGATGTTATTCTTAAGTCAGTCTAGCTAATCAAAGAAAATGTAATGGGATTTCAAAGTACTCGGGTCACTTTGGTATGCTTGGGTAACTGTTGGGTATTAGAGAAAGAATCTGTGAGGCTTGAAAGGGTTTTTAGTTGGAGTATGTTTGTGTCTGAGAATTTCTAATGACAAATACACTATTTTTTCTACTCCACCTGAATTTTTTGGAAGGAGGTTACAGGGTAAGCAGGGAGCAGAGCTTGTAAGCTGGACAGCCTGGCTGTCAGGGTTTCAGAATGGTGCTCCTAGGCAGGTTCGTCTTCCCAAAATGTTTGACAAATCATGAATTTCCAGGGAAGAAGGTGCTTTATCAGCTTTTTTTTTCTTTTTTTTGCAACCAGGCCACTCAGTAGTTTCAAAGCTCTGGAAGCAAGCGGTGATAACTGTGTGATGTGCAGTGTACTGTGGGTCATCGTGAACCATCAACTGTTCATTGCAGGTGAACAGAGCAGTGGTTAAGTCAGGGATCAAGCACTATCCTGTTATACAAGGAGTTTTGTTAATACCAGTATTAACCAGTGTATAGGCTACATCACAAGATTCACCTGCAGGGTCAGTGAATCTTTAGATGGAACTGCACTTATGGAACTGCTTTAAACTATGGGATAAACAGTTATGAACTGCACACATTCAGAGCTGTTCTGTAGAATTCAGTACCTCTTTATAGACAAGGTAGTTTTGAAACAAGTACCATTTCCAGTGAATAATTAGTCATTCCACTATGCTTACACAGAAGTGTAGTACAGTGTACTTTATAGAAATACATTTTCACTTGACAGCTGCAAGTTAATTCAGCCTGTGCATATTGGCTTGTAAAACACAATTCTGCTTCTAGAATTATATGATTCACTTCTAAGCAGATACAGTTTTTAACAGTTTTGCTATTTATATTATTCATGAAGTTATATGTGTGGTCCCAGTGTTAACATCAATCATTAAAAATAAGATCATTTTCCTGTGTAGTGTTCTTCAGGGGGGGGGAAAAATCAGTCCTGGTTAGCATTTGAACACTTGGAACAGAATTCCCACTTTTTATTCTGTAGCTGTCTGGCAGTGTTACACTAGATGGGCTTCAGTGGTTTTGTGTCTTGAGCTCCAAGACTGTGGTGTGTGCACAGGTCTATGCAGGTGACTCTCTGCATGCCCTTCTTCTTGGAGGCTGGCTGAGCAGGAGTGACACCCAGGTGAGTAGGAAGCGGGGAAGCCTCTGGTCCCCCCCGACAGCTTTCTTCTCCTGGAGCTACCAGAGGTGAGTTCAGATCTGTGCCATTCTCATGGCTGTCACTTTTCAGGTACTCTGGAGACTCGTCATGTCCCTAAATCCCATTCACCTTCTCCACCACCATAATTCATCTGATCTGAGTGGCTGCGTGCCCATAACCCTTGGTTGAAGTCCAAAAGCATTGGTGTACTTAAATTTCTGTACAGACTATAAAAGTCATGTTCACGATTGTACATTTCCAACAAAACCCTCCAGCCTGCTACCTTTTGTCCAACATTTTCCTCGGCAATGTGGATCAGCTAATGAAAAAGAGATAAATTTGTAATGTTTCAGAAAGTCTCTTTTCCAGCAGGGACTCTCTTAATCAGTCTTTATTACATGTTAAAGAAACCCATAAAATGTAAGAGTGGGACTGAGAATAGTTTTTTCTCTCCCCTTCAGCAGATGATGAAGGAATCAGCGTATCTCCAGGATTAAATAGGAAGTACACTAATCTTCAAACAATAAGCAAAATAGTATTAGTATATATTGAACAGCATGACAAACTTGATAGCTTGAACAAAAGAGTGACAAAGTGTTGCCGTTTGGCAGCAACTTCTCTTTTTCTTTGGAGGAAGGAAAATTGCTTGAATTCTCAAGATTTAACTGTTTTCTCAGGAAACCCCTACATTCCTTTCCTCATGGCAGCTGTGTGCACAGAGTGCTCTTCCTGCATGCTCCCAAAGAAACTGGCAGCACGGGAAGATCCCCAGAATGTATTCAATCATTCTCCCAATCGTGGATTGTACTGGAAAGATCTTGTTTGCTTGGTTGGTTGTTTTTGGTGGTTTATTTTTTTCAACCTGACACGCATTTCCCAGACACAACACTAACTGCCAGGAAAGGAGCTGTGCAGAGGAAATATCCACCTATGCAGAGATATTGGTATTTTATCTGCTGTAGATTATGAAGCTTTGGGGAGAATATGCCATAGTCAACAAATGCAGCTGGGGAAAGAATCATGCTCACATGTGGCATGACACTTGGCCATGCTGCTCCATCCTTAGGTCTAGTTCACAGGGGTTATTGTAATGTTATAATAAGCTGTAAAAATATACTTTGTGGCTAAAAAGGAACATTTCTGTTTACAGTAGATTTCTGAAAAATTTCAGAGTCTATCTTTAACTTTGGAGTTACAGGCAAGACTGCTCTGAGTTTTGAGAGTAATAGCATACCATTTGTCACGGTTTAGGGTCAGGGCAGCCCCTTAGACCTATAACAGATGCTCTCTGTTAACCCCCCTCCCTCCCCAGAGGGGAAGAGAAAGGGAATAAGGGAGAGAGACTCAGCGATTAGAAAAGGAAACTAGAGCAGCTTTAACGAAAAGGAAAATAATAATAATAAAAATGGAATATATACAAATATATACAAAACCAGTATGGAACCTGACCCCCCCGATGGCAATTCCATCACCATCACCACTGATGCTGTGGAGCAGGCTCTGGGGCAGTCCCAGACTGGGCCCTGCAGCAGATGGGGGCTGTAAACCTAATATGCCGTATCCGGGCTGGAATCCCTCGCTGGGCAGGTTGGGGTCCCCTGTCCTGGCTGCTGCTCCCTGCGGGTGCCGCCTTTCCCTTTCTGCACCCCCCAATGTGGTGCACAGGACCCAGCAGTGACCTTGGTCTGCTCCCCAACCCTTGGTAGTAACTCTAAACATGGGGTGTTCTCACTGCTAGAAGCAGGCACTGTCTGTGAGAACAGGCTGCTGCCTGCAGACAGTGCAGTTCATTAGAAGAACTGAGCTGAAAAGTAAAATTACTGAACAGAATTAGTTCTGTTCTCACTCAAGCCAGGACGCTGTTATATTGCAGAACGAGTTTATCAAATCGGTGGCACTGCTAAAATTCTCTCCCGTGAGGGGGGAAAAATAAGTGTTGCCCCCTCTGTATTGTTTTTCAATAACGTACTCTTTATTCTGTTGACCTGAAATTATTATTTCTTTTTTTTTACTTGAAGAGGGAAAGTGATGGATTATTTAATAGAACAGCAAAAAGGAGTTTAATATTCTATAGAAATCAGATCTGTGGGAGTAAAAGAAGCACTTAGGTAGTGAAGATGTTTCAGAGTTTCAGTTTTCTTAAGAAAAGATAGGCAGTCACTCAGACAAGTGCCTTGCAGAGGCTTTCGGTCTGCTCGCTGAGACTGAGGTCAGTCAGTCCCTTGTTCTTTCTTCTCCTATCCAGTCAGTTTTTAAAGCTTTCCCCTCACCCTCTGCTTCTGTTGAAGCTAATGGAAGATTAGCCACAGATTTTCAGTGGAAGCAGGGTAATACAATCAGCAGGAAAGATTACTAGATTTCTGTTCCTTCTCTTCTGTTTCACTTCTGGGATGTACTGTCCTGCTATCTATGGTGATAATACCAAAGTTATTCTACTATCCATTTTTTTACTTTGAAAATCTCTCCCCATTTATCCGTCTACACAGATGCCTTTGGTGCCAAGATGCTGCTCTTTCTGTCTCTGTCTTGAGGGACTTGTTTCACCTCTGTCATTCCCATTCCTACCTTTGGGATTTTTTTCTTGACTACCCATGTATTCCTGTTGACCCTTAAGTCTTATTTGTTACGCTCCATCAGGTTTTGCTGGCGTTGCCCCGACCTATTATAGGGAAAACTGTCTCTAAATTACATTTGAGTTTAAGGTAGGTTTATATTTCAGTTATTTTATGAAGGACCGTGTCCAAAGAGTGTACTACTCTGAATGATGTGTGGTGTGGAGAAGGGAAGGAAGAAAAACTCCATCCTCACCCTCTTCCATGAGTCTGAAACTTTCCCCTGCTTCCTTCTAGACCTTGGTCCCCCCTGTTAACCTCTGTTGTCAGCTGATGAAAACGAAGTTTTATGGTGGGTAAGACCAGTATCCTCCATTCCTAGCTTTTTTTCTTCAGCTCCCTGCAAGTGTTGCCTGTGTGTTATGCTTTACCATGAACATCTTTCAATGGGAGGAGGAACCTCCCTGACCTGCCCCATAATATATTGTATTCAATGCCAGAGGGGGCTCAAGTTTCTGGTGTGACTTAATGTATATGCCTGCATACTGGGAGGCTTGACTTTCCCTGCTAATTACTGTCTGCAATGAAGAAGAGACCTGGAAGCACTAATGCAGTGATTGATCCTGCCTCGAGAGCTCTGATTCCTCTTCACACCTCGTTGTGCCTGATAATTTTTTAATTTTAAGAAGAATTCATGCTAATGGATGCCATTGTGTGGAGGAAGCTTGAAGGCCCGATCAGTGTTTTAGGCAGACAAACAGGTGTCTGCCTTAAACAGTTCCCTTCAGGTATTGTCAGCTGCTGGAGAATCATCCTCCTGTCTGTAAGACGCAGAAAGTTTCTTTTTCGGTTGAAGAGCAGCTGCTGCAGGAGTCCATTTCCTCCAGGCCTTTGGAAAGGATTCTGCAGACTTTTTTCCTTTCTCAGCAGCTGGATAGTCCCAGGGTGGGATTCATTGGACTTGCTTCATTTGATCATTTTACCATTCACAGTTGTTTTCTGCTGCTTTTTTTTGATGAACCGGATCTAATCCACGCTAGTTCTTAAAAACTTCTGTGGTTATCACAGAATTCCCTTGAGGAGTGTGGTATGGAGGATTCTAATGAAATGTGAACATATATGTGTTAGTTGCATCCTGTAGCCTGGCACGTATGTAATTGCGTCAAGGCTATTATGCTGGTTTGGTAAAGCCCAGTTTTAATGTGTGCCTAACAGTGATGAGATGCAGTTTTCTAAATGTTAATTTAAATGGAATCCCTGTGGTAACAGAGTAATGCTGTACTCTTTTTCAGAAGGAGTTTTCCTTAGTAAGGCAAATAGTTTCTGAAGTCTCTCTTACACTTCATTACACTCTGCAGATGCTACAGCAATTAAAGTTTGGTACAAAGTAATGTGGAATAGACTGTATAACTAGAGTCTTTGGGAGCAGACTACTATATTATTTAATTCCAAATTTGTACCACATTGTATTTTTTGCTCCTTAGTTTCTTAAAATGTTCTCTGCATATTTGTATTTCATTTCAAATTTAACAGTCTTGCTATTATTTCAACTTACTGTAAACCAACAGATCAAGTCCTACAAAGCCAATATAAGAAGCAAGAGAATCTTGGGGCAAATTATGACAGAAACATAAAATTTAGGCTGAATTTATTTCTTTCATATTTTGCCAAGTGGCTGTAATTGGGGAATAGTCTTGATTTTTTTCATTTTTCAAGACCTAAGTCTTCTGAGAAGATACACAATACTTTTGACAAATACTGTTACAGTTTGGTGAGAATCTTGAAATAATGTACACAGTTTGAGTGCATACAAGAACAAGTTTTGTGAGGACTTCGTGGTGCTGGAAAGGGGGATTTGAATGGAGTTCAGCTCTTACCATGCTGCTTTCAATGAAGAGAAGTATACAGAAGTGAAGCACCCCTGAGTAGCTATTCTCTGTAGCTAAGTGTGAGATCAAGATGAGCATTTTACCTCCTGTTTTGCTACAGGATGTTCCATCGCTTCTTTTAAGTGTAAAGCTTTGTATGTGAATGAGTTTTCTGTGACATCAGAACATGTACATGAAAAAACAGAACCAAAGTATGAGGAGAATGTGAGCCTATTACTGAGAGTGAAGGCTATGGGTATAGCTAGTGATTAATATAGTCATGGTTCCATTCAGGAATATATTTTATGATACAAATCAATAATAACAAACTAGCTGACCTGATAAAAATGTTTGGTTTCCATGTGGTTGGTACAGGGAATGTGGTATGAATCCTGTAGAAAATAGGAGCTCATATGTGTAATTAGAGTCTCACAATGTGTTTGTAGGAGTGGGGAAACTAAAGACAGGCAACACGAGCTTTGTATTTCCCAGCCGTAGATTGTTTTGTGAGGTGGGTGTGAAGAACTGTGCATCGGGAGGGATGTGTATACACTTTATGCCTGAAGAAGCAGATCTTTTAAACATTCATATAATCAAGTTGTTGGTGGTTTTGGGGTTTGGTTGTTTTTGTTTATTTGAGTCATATTAGGGTTCTTGTCATGTCATGCTTACTTGTCCATTTAGGAGATTGCTATCTTTGCCTGAGGCTTCAGGTTGAGATGTGTTTTCCATTAAAGCAGGCAGTTTAGCTTGAAGCACTGGTTCTTACACTGTTTATTTGTCCTTAGGCATTTTAGCTTGTCTTATAGATAAGGGTTTGTAGTCCAGGAACAAAGTAATGAAGCATGCAAGATCAACTACCACAGTAACAAGAGTTAGAACTGACCTGACAGCAACAGCACATCTTTTCATCCACGCTGATTAGTTCCTCCACATTTGATTCTTTTACTCAAAAGAGAAACTACCTAGCTGCCTCTTTGACTTTTTTTATCCTTCCTTACATTGTTCTGTAAGATGTAAGCCACCTCTCTTCCTTACTAGTAATTTGACATCCAGTTCTAACAGAGAAAATGCTTTATTTTTTTTAAGTCTTTTCTCTGCTTTGTTTCTCCTACTGTGATGCTTCTCTTAAATGCTTTCAAAGATGTGAAATCTAGGGGTTTATGAAAGGCAAAACCCAACCATTTTATCCATCTGAACCTTGTTAGCTGTTGAACAGGAATGGCAAGACCAAGTAATAATGAGTTTTTGTTAACATTAATAGGTTTATAAGTGATTAATTGAGCTAGGTGTGTTCACTTTTTAATGTAATTTAAATATGGGTATGAGTAGATCTAAAATCAGAGGACACGCTTTTGTTAAATAAATTTTAAAATAAAAAATAACTGCCCCCTGCCTCTCCTCTACTAAACACCAAACTATGGTGTTGAACTATGGGCGCGTTAGATATTAAATGGCCTGGTTACCCTCAGAATTTTGTAAAATGAATTCAGGCTGTGCTGGATGACAGCATTGTCAGAGGGTGTGTGGGTCTGAAGCAGCAGAAGCTGACATGATCAGGTCTTAGTAGGAGATGCCAGAGGTGCACCTTCCTTGCCTTTAGGTACCAGTGTTGCAAAGTTGAATGCTGATTCCGAGTCAGGTTTGCTTGTGATCTCCCTGGGTGATTTTAGGATTTTATGTGATGCTTTTCTTTCTTTTCTTTTTTCAAGGGGCAGGGAATGGTAAGTTCAAGACAGATTTTTACTTTGTTTAGTTAAATCCTTTTTCTTTAGAAAGAAGAGCCACAAAGTCATGTTTGTTCAGACGTGGTGAAAGAATCATCTTCCTTACCCACCAGTATCAACATTCTTTCTCCTGACCTACATCCTCATTGCCCTGGTTTGAGCCAAACTCAGGACTGCTTCTCTCCATTGTCATCTGTTACACACAGATTCTGCTAGTAACTTTTTTTAATGTGTTTTGTTAATTCTTGCTCGGGTCTTGCCATATGGTCAGCAACCTTTCTAATTTTTTGTTATCTCTGCATAAAAGGGGCTTTACTTAGAAATTATTTTTTTTTTGTTATGTTCTATATGCTTAACACATGCGATGTTTTGCATGCATGTAAACTTTAATCAGGTATATCCCAGGATGCCTCGTGTCTTGGCACAAATGTTTTCTATGCAAGTTTGTCTTGTAACATTAATATACAATACTGGGATACTGACTTCTGATGTTGTGCTGGTAGTGTTTAGGGTTCATTTCTTGTAGCAATCATTTGGACAGGTCATCCATTCTTTTCAGGTCCCAGTATCATCTGAACAGTTGCTGCCTCTGCCTGCCTGCCCCAAAATGTCTTAATTTGGGTATTTTGATTTAGCTTTATAATCTTGGCAATATAATAATTTGAACACAAAAATGGCCAGACTACCAAGTGACTTATAAGTTCATTTTTTTGGACTAGCTGGGGTAAATTTTTTACCTGCAAGAGTTTGTTCATTTGTTGCGTGTAAGCATGTGTGCATCTCAGTGGGTTGGCAGAAGCTCTATTCACAGTTATGGTGGAGCATTGGGATTGCACATCCAAAAGAAATGTAATTGCTACTTATATTGGAGAAACAAATACAGTTTTAGGGCTTTCTTTTGTTGGGCATCTGGGAAATAGCACGGAGAGTGAAGTCGATACAGGTGGTGATAAAACCTGAACTACTGCAGTTTTGTGTGTTAGTACTAAGGCATGATCTTGCCAGACAGGTGAATGGATACATTTCCAATGAGCAGAAACCATTTCTGCTCAGTTGTTGAATTTAGTTTTGGGTTTTTTTGAACATTAATACAGTAAATTGTCATCTCTCCTTTTTTTTATTCTTCCTTTTTTTTTTCTTTTTTTTCCCTAGTGTGTTGTTTGTTATGTATTTTGGAAAGTCTCCTGGGTCACATGCTGAGCATATACCCAAACACTCAAAGAAGTATTAAACATATGCAACAAATTGTCACAGTTTAAAAGTGGGGGTGAAGGGGACCTCTTTTTTTCCTTTTTTTTTTTTTTTGTTTTTTTTTTACTTACAGGGACAAAGTGAAATTAAAAAAGAAAAAATCTGAACTTAGTCTACATTGAGTTTATCCCCCTTGGAGAGGTTTATGTGGCACAAGAGATTCTAAGTGCCAGGGTGGCTTTTACTTCAGCAGTGACCTGGGGGTCACCCGTCCTGCAGATCTGATGAGGAGCAGGGGCACTGGCCTTTGTATGAGGTTCAGCCATAAACAACTGGGAGCAAGAATTTCCTAAACTGTTGCCACCTAATAAACAGATCTGTCTGCACTCCGAAGCAGCTCTCTGAAGACCTCTGTAGCTGATTTTTAGTGTTTTCTTTTCAGATAAATGTGTATACGTACCCGCTCTGTGGTTTGTGTATGTTGTTGATTACCATATGGCTTGTTACTGTTGAGGAGGGTTTAGTCTTCTAAACAAATAGGACTAAATAATCTCTCTTGTTTTACCTGATTTATATCCTTAAAAAGTGGATTCCTCCATTCCTCCTCACCACATCTAGAGGAATTAAGTGGGTTGTTTTTTGCAGTTTAGAAGACTTCAAAATCTAATTTTTTTGGAATTTTTGTTTAAATGTACAAAAGTATGTGTCTGCTTCTGTAACTTGGCTCCTAGGTGAAGATTTTTACATCTTGGACATGGTTCTGGGCACTCAGCTCTGAGTGGCCTTGCTTGAGCAAGAGGGTTGGACCAGATAATTCCCAGAGGTCCTCGTCAACCTCACCTATTCTGCAGTTCTGTTATTAATGTATGGATAAACAGTATGAACATTTCCAACAGCTGATTTGAAGAATGTCTGTAATTTGGTCTGAGAGCTTCAACTCTAGCCTCTCTTCATAGGGTAGCGTGGAGGTAAAGATACGACTAACCTATAGAGGTTACCACGTGCTTAAAGATAGAATTTAGGTTTTGAGATTTCCGTTGGAAACATAATTCACTGGCATTTCCCTGACACTTCAGAATTTAATAACTGAGACGAACAGATAAATAGAGTATTTATACTCTATTGATGAACATTCTAGGTGTCTGAATATTTTATGTATTTTTGAAAACACCTCTGAAGTAGTGACTGAAGTGTAAGAATTACGGAGTAGACCTGAAACAAAGGGTTGTCGGATGCATTGTCTCAGCCTATAGATTTACTGCAGGGAATGGGTCATTACTGGAGAGCTACTCCTTCAGAATTTCACCCTATTGCAGTGCACAGATACGGGCTTGTTTTAGTATTTAGGACATATAATTGCACACCAGTTGATTTCTGATCATTATTGTGGTATCGGAATGTTTCTTAAGTGTCCACTGAATCTACCCCCTTGAAACAAGCAGTATTTTCATTCCTTTGTTTCACAAACAGGAAAAAAAAAAAGGAGCATTTTTATTCCCATTATTTTATTCCCATTTATTCCCAAGTGGGAAATGGAGGCAATGAATGATTTAATATCAGGAGTGTTTACAAATTTGGGCTTGTATCTACATCCTGATTTCTCTCTTTTCCCACACGTGGTTTTTTTTCTTTCCTGCTGTGTCTGGCTATGGATACAACTTCACTCCAAAAGCACTGGCTTCAGCTGCAGCTGTAATGCATAGTACTTCTGCAAGTCAGATGCAAATATCTCAACAGAAGCACCAGAAAATGAAAAATATATGGCCAAATGTAAAAAAAAAAACCCCAAAAAAACAAAACAAAAAAAAAAAGAAATGGAAGGAACTTGCTAAGGTACTTGTCCACAGAGATCCCATGATATCAGATGTGGAATCACACATTCCACATGCATTTGATAGAAGGAGCCTCTGGAAGGGAAGTAATTGCTTCAAATAGTCATGACACTACCTGCAGCTCTCAGAGAGGGGAAAGAAATCACTCCATATCACACTGTGAATGTCAGAGGAACTTTGGGAGTTTGTAAATTGTTTTGGTTTTTATTTCCACAAGGCATAGCCAGAAGCCTTGCATCTAGAGGAGCATTTTTTTTTTCTTATTTGCATAATTTTTGTATAGTTAATTGTTGATTTATTTATATGTTTTTGGGGTTTTTTTTTCCATTTCTCTTTCATCTGCAGGTAGCAGTTGAAATCTCAACTGTACTGAGAACAAATAAATGTGCATTTTTTCTTTTTTATTGTCTATTGTCTTATTTTTCCTGAAATCTCTCATGTTAGTGCTCCTCAAAATAAATCTGCAGTCTGATGTTGAAATAGTGGAGGTAATGAATTTTAATTTCATTGCTTATCACAGGGGAAAAAAATGCATTTTTTTGCAAACTGTTCATATACTGGCTTCTCAATGTTGGTTTTCTTTTCTTTCCCTGATGAAGCAGTGAAGGAAGTGTGGTGTCAAAGCATTTACTACTGTAAAGTCAGAGCATGCCAATGACCTGGTTAGAGCTGACACAGGGTAACTTTCCAGCCATGTAGAACGGTAACAGTCAGATATTCTGATCAGTATAAAAATCCTTGATGTATTTTATCAAAAGGTTTTTTTAAAAATAGCAAAATAAAAAAGTAATATAAAAAGCCATAAATACAACTAATAAAAAAAGTAAATGTAGTTTCTTGAGGGGTGGTAGTGAAAGTATTCTTTTTAATAATGATAGGGACTTAAGTTATTAATACTGTGTTTTTCTTTTTCTTTTCCCAGCCCACACACTGGGTGGCAGAATTACCAGCCTGGTGTGCCCCAGATTCCCACTGCCTGTATTGCTGTGGAAGATGCTGAAATGATGGCACGAATGTCCTCGCGGGGCACTAGGATCATCGTCCACCTGAAAATGGGGGCTAAGACCTATCCAGACTCTCCTTCATTTAACACTGTGGCAGAGATAGTAGGAAGCAAGTACCCAGAGCAGGTGAGTGAGAGGGTACAAAAAAGAAACTTATTTTATTCTTTAAAAATATGAAAAAAACCCAAACCGAAAGAACAGCCCTTCCCCAGAAATCCCTCTGTGACTTCATTTCACCTACTCTTCCTTATCATTCTGCTAATAATCTTCAGGTGCTTTCTTGATCAGGCAAATAAATTGGATGCTGCTGTCAAGAAAGCAAATTGTTTGCCTGATTTTCTTTTTATTTTTTTCTTTTTCCTCAGATGTAAAAGTAGATGCAGAATGTTTGTTTAACTTCTTTGAAGGTTTTTGTGTTTGTGTGTGTATGCAGGTCATTGATGCATTTAGCAGGAATTGTATCTGTGTTAGTTTGGAGGGATAAACCACATGAGCTAAAAAATATCTGCAAATTCTGTTTGTACACCTGTTAATCATAAGTTGCTGGTTTCCATTTTAAGACTTATTGCTTTCTTTTTTTTTTCTTCAAAATTCTGAGCCAAAAATCATACAAACTGAATGTGTTCCTGAAGGTTCTGTACTTGGTATGTGGTCTTCTATGTCAAATTCCAACATGGAATGATTTTTCAGCTGTTCTGGTTTACTGTGAAAATGCTGATGCAACTTCAATGACAGCAGCACTGGAAGCTGCTGCTCGAGTACCCCAACTGAACCACGTTTCTTTTTTTACACATGGCAGTTTTCTGACTTGAATGGAAAACAAGAATGACTATCTCTGTCATTTAAAGCAGGCATAGTTCTTAATTTTCTCTTTTCTGAGATGGTAGTTCTGTAGCTCTGGCTTGTGATGTCTAGGGACCTTCAGTGTCAGCGTGAGTGGGCTAGGCAGGGAAAAGGTGACTACTACTAGTTGATCAGTTCACACACCATCACCTTTATGAAACATATATTTACCAAGTCAAATACAATGCCCCAACTTCTAAATTAGGATACAGTTAATTGAACGTCATCTGAATTTGTAGCCATGCTTCTGAACAGCTAATAGGCTATCTTTCTCATTTTATGTTTGGTGTAGTTCAAAATCTGACATTTCAGTTCAGGTTGAGGAGAGTCCCAGTATAACCTTCACAGAGGTAAGGTACTTGCCTTTACTTCTCTCTTAGCTGTCCTGTTCTGTTTCTTTTAAGTAAGAAAATGGATTGGATTTAGTTCTTCCACTGAGAAGCTCAGTTTTTTGAAAGGCAGGGTAAAGATTTATTTACAAGCCTCCTGCTGCTGTTAATGGGAATGGTAGTGGACACACTTTGAAAATGTAACCAGGAAACAGAAAAATAAAACAAGTGAATGTTTAGGGTTTTTTTTTAGTACGTAGTTCCTCTTGGAACATTAATGGGTGCTTCACTACACTCATTCCACTGTGGCACTCTGGTAAAAATGGGAACCATGTAGGTATTTAGGCAATTAAATACATTGCAGACCTAAACTCTTACAATGCCTTTTATGCCAAAGTGTTTCAAAATGCAGAACAAATCCAGAGGAACAGAAAGGTGCCATTTCCACGGGCCAAAATTTCAATTGAAACAAAAGCAAATCTGGATCTCCGACTCTGGGTGGTATCACTGTTACAAAGGTCTAAAGCAAACCAGTTTGAAATTAGTTTTCAAGCCTGGTTGCAGGTACTGTAGCAAATTATAACTTAAAAAATAGAACTTAATTAAAAATGAGGGTCACTGTAGGATACTAAACAAATCTGGTGAGGAGTGATACAGTTCTGGATGTAACTGCACGTCAGGCACGTTTGTGTTCATCTATGTATTGACAAGAATTTCATATCCTGCTTGATTTGCAAACATTTCATTCATTTCTCCTGTGAGTTTTAACATGTTTATAAAAAATAATCACCAAGAACTGAAATGATATTTGTCTGAAAATTTTGTCTGTTAGAAGCAACGTTGAATATTATTATTAAGATCCTTTAGAGGAGAAAGCAACTTATTGGGGTTTTTTACTTGTGTGCTTTGTTTTGTTTAGTTTTTTCTTTATTTGACCACTCTTGTAGCATTTCCAGTTGAGTTCCTCCTTTTTAAGTCATTTTTCCCAGTGTTTTTTGTGAATTCTTGAATATAGCAATGGAGGGGGTGAATAATAAAACTAGAAAAATGCTAAGGAAAATAGAAAACCCAGTAGTTTAAATACTTCTGACATATTTTCCTAAAAGTTTGCTGTGTTTTAGACTTAGTGTTCTTAAAGTCTTGTGATACATGCTTTGTTTTGCTGTCGCAAGAAATGTTTGATATCCTCAAAATTGACACTTGTAACCATCAAACTTGCAAACCTTTGTTTAGGCACCTGTACTTAACTTCAAAACATTTGCATTTCTGAAGAACTTCAAGCAGTACAAGAAATGTAATTATTGCTTTGTGAAGCATTGAGCTCTCAGGGATGCATTCATCTTCAGAAGCAACGGTGTGACGTGGGTGCAGATGCCCTGTTGCTTTTTGAGGCAGCTCAGCACCCAAGGCATGAGGGTACTTTAGAAAAGTTAACCCACTGATGCTCCAGGTTTCTCCTCTGCTTTTTCCCTTCTGTTTGGCCAGCCAGTAGCAGTAAGCAAATGTTTTAGCATCGATTGCTCCAACTAAGAAAAATGTCTTTTAAAACCTCCTCGAAGTTGCAGCTTTGCGCTGCCAAGTTTTCAGGTGGTGTAGAAAGTATCTGAACAGAGAAAGGAAATGGATTTTGTCATGCTGTCAGTAAAGTTCAGTGTCTTTGTTCTGTATATCTTTGTATTATCCCTTCCAAGTTAGGGAACCTCAGGCAGGACCCTTGCTAATATCAATGGGCATGACAGCCTGTTCTGAGCAGACACATCCACCATCCTCACTGGCAGTCCCAAGGCCCTCACTTAGTGCCTCTAGGTGCCCAAAGGTGAGCCTGCACCTAGAAGATAATGAGTTCTAGATCAAGCTTTTTTTTTTTTTTTCACGTGAACAGATTGGAAGCAGTGGGCTGAAACATGTTGTGACTTGATGCCCTGGCAGCCTTTCTGAGCTTGGAATCCCGTTCTCGCAGTGCTTAGGGCAGCAGTGGGAGTGGAAAACCTGTGGTTTGTGGGACCTAACATATTTAAGCCTGTGTGACTGCTGAGAGTTGAGCCAAAGAGCTTGTGAAATGAGAAAGGTATGGTAGCAGAACCTGCTGAAGTCCAGGCTGCTGAAGGTCCAAGATATTTGCAGTCCATTCCTGACTTTTGTCTTGGAGAAGGAGTTTTTTGAAGCGCACTGTTGAACCTGGGACGATGTTGTTAGCATCCTTTTGTACTGTATTCTGTACTGGGGAGATGTTTTATTTAAACTGTGCAAGTTAACACTGGAGACTGCCTGAGAAATTCACAGGCTAACTGATGCGGTTTTCATTTGAAATTCAGGCAGAGCTGGCAGTAAAACATGTTTGTCTTCTCATTTTAATACAGATGTAACATGATTGGCCTTAAAGTGCAGAAGCAACCGTTCCCATTTCTGGGGAAATGCTAGGAATAGCAGATGGTTCTTGTTAGTCTGGCTTCAATGTACCTATGTGCCAAACACAGAACCACAGAATACTCGATTGACTGAAGAGGTGTCAAAGTGGATAAAGATATAACTCTTCTGTAATCCTGATTTTCAGTGTCTTGGAGTGCAGTGCTGTTTTTCTTACCTTACAGTTACAGTGATGGGAAAACTGTCTTAAGTGCCCTACAAAGTACATAAATTTAATGGTTGCTCATTATGCTGTGACCTAGCGTAAATACTGTAGAGAAGAGGCAGAGAAGCTCAGAAGTGGCTTTTTTTTTGAGTCCTGAGGATCTGTTCTAGGAATTCATACTATACAGCTTTTTTCCCCTCTTATTTTTATGGAAGGCCATACTGGCAAAATGTGCCATTTGAAAAGTGACTGTATTTTGAACACCACAGGCAAAAAAAAGATGGTTGAAAAATGTACCGTAGCTCTGAGCCAAGTTTGGACAGCACTTTGAAAGCAGCAGTCCTAGGAATGACCTGAGAAACAGAGATGCTGAAGATTGTGAAGTTGTTACATCAGTCACAGATTGATAAAGAAGAATCTGTTCTACAATGGAAATAGCAGCTTATTTACCTTCTCCCCCCCCCCCCCCCCCCCTTTTCTTTCCATTCTTATTTTAAAAATTAGCTCTCTTTCTGAATTTGTGATACCGGGCAAAGCTCTAAGGAACAAGAAAACAGGAAAATTGTCCAGGCTTCTGAGCCTCTTAGACATTCATGCACATAAGGGAAAAAAATCATTTGTAGACCAAAAAAAAAACCAACCCCAGGAAAAAAAAAAAAACAAAACCCCAAAATGACTTCTCTGAAGATGTGTAATACTCAGTACAATGTTGTTTTATGGCCTGGCATCAGTTCTACCATATGTTAACAAAATGTCTATCCATTAGCCCTTTGATGTGGCTTCCAGATATCCCTATTCTCAAACTAAGTCATGCATACAATAGAGCTTTGAGTAGAAATGTTTTAAGAGTCTGATGCCATCGTGTTATGGCTCCATTATCCCATTTTCTCCATGTGGATCGTTTTGCTATTTATTCCAAAATTCATGCCAAACTGTTGAAGGGTTTCGAAGTGCACTTTTGTGAGCCTCTCTTCTGTGACTGTAAGCTGATGCCTCTTGCTGCTAGAATTTAAGGAAATTTAAAAGAATTTAAGAGGTGATTATGGAGTCTGGGTTTTGAAAGTGAGAATGAGCCCATTACTTCATGATAGGATGCTGATGAGAAAGATGGCAAAAGAGAAAGGGTGAAAAAGAAACAAGAGAAAGGGTGAAGAATAAACATTGGCATTGTTTAGAAATGTTGTATTTTCTTTGATGTTTCTATATCAGTATTTGGTGAAAGAAAGAAGAAAGAAATAGTACCCTCTCTGTGTGTCTTTTGTTTTATTGGTAACAGAGCTTTGCACTTTTAATTGGGTGGGTTGTGTTTTATGGCGTGCCTTGTGGGAGTGACAATATTGCCATCATTTGTTCTTAAGCAGCCATCTGGTTATGATGAAAACAGTCAAATTAATATGAAACTGATATAGAGGAAATTTTTTCTTTGTAACTTGACCATTTTAATTTATATATTTTTTTTTTAACTGCCAGAAGGCTTACCAAATTTGAAGGCTGAAGCGCACACTAAATTTTGTGCTGTAGAGCTTGGCAAATCTAAAACTCAAACTGCTCATTTAAAACCCAAGAGCTGACTGAAAACATTTAATTCTGCTAGAGAGAACCTGGCAGTAGTTTGCCTTTTGCCTCTGAATGACTGATGAGCCCTCCAGTAGGAGTGGTTTTTGGAAACCTCAGTGTCTGTTTATGCAACAAATACATCTTGAAAGTTGTTTGCACGTATGTGGTTGATGTTGTTAAGGGGCAGCAGTTAAAAAGCATTGTACTGCTTTGAATGCGTGTCTGAAATGTTGGTGGAACAAGTGACCGTGTATGTGTGGGGAAAAAAAAGATGCAAACCAGTTTAAGTCTTTTTAAAAGGTATTTTCCTAATATTATTTTGCTGGAATTCATCAGGTCACGTTCATCAGTGTAATGTGACCTTTATGCTGTTCATATATTTTCAGAATGACTAGGTCATATCGATAGCTGAACAGCTGAGTGTGGAGGAGAGGGATGGGGTGGTAGTGGTCTGCTGGTCTTGGAGATGCCTTAAGTTACTGTGTGTCTCAGCTTGGTAATGCCAGAGAAGAACCAAGAGATGTGCTCCACTGGGTGCAAGCAAGCCAGCAGCTGTTTGAAAGGGTCCTCCCCTTGCCAGGTAAGGCACAGTAGCTATCACTGCATATGAGCTATTGCAATAGGATGGAAAAATGTCTTGGCTTTAGTTGTCATCAACGCCTGGTCTCCAGAGGGAGCAGGACCTTCTTAGAGTGTGCTAACTCTATCACTGGCATGCAACTTGTGATATCCCTGGTTGCTGCAGCACCTGTGACAGTGGCAAGGGATGAGGACATATAGGTGGTCTTCCTCACCAGAGTCAAGTGGAGTTTGGAGGAACGGAGTGCTGCTGCCACCCTGCTCTACATGTTCCATTTCAGTTCTCTTGGTGTAAACCCAGGCAGTGTACTTTGTGCCTTCTGCCTGAGCTTGGGCCTAGATACCACCATATATGCAGCAGCTGGCTACCTACCCCAGCTCTTTCCTTCTTTGGAATCCAGGCTGGTATCTACCTAAAGCTACTTGCGAGGTCTTTGCTCTGTGCGCTGCTTTTTGGAGCATTTGGTTGGGTTTTAAATCCTGTACGTCCTAAACAACAACCAACTAAATTGTGAGACTAGAAATTAAAAAGTGCTTATTCTGTTGGCCAGCAGATTTATCTGAGTACGCAGCTTTGTAGCCTTTTCATAAAGTGAGGATAAGCAGATACACTATAATAGTTTTTCTTCCCTCCCATTCCTTTGCTTTTACTCCCACACAGCAGTTTAAAGAGTTACTGTGGGATTTTATTTCAGTAACAATTTACAAATACACACATGATTTACTGAATAGTTGTGAAAGCTTCCCCCCCCATTGGAAAAGTGTCTTCTAAAATTACACTGCATCCTTCTTGTATTCTGATATGAAAGACTATCTAAAGGGTAGTCCTGGGTTTGGCAGAGGGGATGCTTGCCTGAGGTATGAAGTAAGAAACCACAATATTGAGGAGGAAGGAGGAAAGAAACTATTTTATACTTTCTGTTATAAATAAGTAGATGCCAGAAACACTAGTGCCAAGTGTCAAGGACTAGTTTAAAAACAACTGTTCAGAAATAGTCAAATAGTTGTAGTAGTATGCTTGTATTTTTTAGGTGTAGACTGTATTCTTGACTTGTACAACAGAAAGATGACTAACAAGATAGTTCTAGTCTAGAAGATGAGTATAGTGCTAGAAAAGTACATCTTTTCCATGCAAGTCTGATGGAAAACTGCATGTCTAAGAGTGTGTGAATTGGTTGCAGAGTTATTCGGCACATGTTCAGAGGTTCCCACACACAGGACCAGAACTTGGAGGAAGATATGACAGTGAGATTTTAGGTGGTGGACAGAGCCAACATTGTTAATGGAGTGGAGAGGAAATGATAAAACCAGAAAAATCTAAAATTGTCAGGTTGGGGCTGAGGTGAAAGGGGGGAAAAAAATCTTGATCTGCTCAACCACACCAAGATGCTAACAGTAGAGTTGTTGTTCTAAGAACCGTGTGCTTGCAGGAGCTGAGAAGAGATGGTTACTCAAAGGTGTAGCAGAGTATCTAGCAGTGTCTGCAGTTTTAGGTGGGCAGAGAGACAGGATTCTTGGGAAATGCTGAAGCAACTGCAGAACTGCGGATAGACTTGTTAGGGTTTCACTCCTCTCATTGCTGCTTTGTGGGAACAGGGAGTGGGGAGAGGTGGTGAAGACAATATGCTGGCCTCACTTGCCCTGGTCTTTGGGAGAATTCATCTCAAGACCCTGGTTTGCTTTGTTGGTGAGTGCTTCAAAAGGTTGGTGTCATTAATTCTTTCTTTAAATTATTTTTATATTTATATATATACCATTGTAACGTAGTTTTTATAGTGTTTTATTGGACTAAGTGTTCCCTGGGTTTGTGAGACTTTAAAGACCTTGCAGTCACAATGATGCAAAAGTAGTTATCGTGGTTTGGCAAAACAAAATACACTGTAAAGCCCGTTACACTAGCAAAATTTGCCCAAGATGATTATTAATAAAATGTTAAAGATCTTGTGAGGCTGGGAGGAATACATCTTAATTAAATCAAAGAATGAGTTTTGCTCATAGAGTTTGTCAAGTGTTATCAGTACTTACACCAACAGTATATCATGATGTGATATGTAAGCTACCTAGAATGTTGCGTGCAAATATAATTTTAATTCATTGTAACAGGTAAATGGAAATTTGGGACAAATTCCTCATTTGCATAGTTGACTCCTTGCAGTAGTACTTGTCAGAAGAGTAACTGGTTTATGCGTTTTGTACTGAGATCCCATTTCTTTTTTAATGAAGTTGCAAAGGCAAAAGAAAAAAAGAGATGTGTTACAGGGTCTTGTAAACAGAAATGTATTTTGTACTACAGGTTCTGTAGGTTTGCATCTTTATACATGCTAAAAAGTATGTTCCTTACAAGTCTTGATTTGCTTCTCCATCTAGTTTTTATTCTGTCATTTATTCCATAGATTCATTTACAAATTGAACAAAAATAAACTAAAATGTTTATTCTTCTGGTAGGTGCATAATCCCTTGACCTCTGATTTCTATCCCAGTGCTGAATTTATAACCATCATTGTGAAACATTAGTCTCTAGATCAGTGTACAATGTCCTGGTATAAATTACCCAGACACCCCCCACCACCCTGTCCCATTTCATCTAATTATTGCATACATTATCATATAGAGGCTGAAGAACGGAATAACGTGTTGATGTAAGATGAAACATTCTGTAAACTGTACTGCTTTAGAAAGTGTGCTAAGGCGGTGGTTTTTTTCCTATGGTGCATATGGGCAAATAGAAGTTGGATTTTCCTTGTATTTTAAATATTTCAACTTGGCAAGGAAGGATGTTAATGCTGTCTCGGTACTTCTGGATCACTTATCATTCTGGGCTTTATTTTTTAATTGTGTGCCCGGTCTAATGATCATTGGGCTTAGTTTCTGCTTTCTGTGATGTCAACTAGACAAAATTTTTCTCATCCTCTCCACATGCCAAGTTAAACACGCTGCTCTTGGGAGAAGGTATTTAATGAAATATCTCCTCACTGTAATGAAATTTGGTACTGTAAGAGATATATATATATATGTATGTGCATATGATAGGTTTAGGACACCACCTTCTGTGGCATGCTGCTCAGCATAGTAGAGCATATTCTACCATTCCAAATGGGAAATAGCCATCATTCAGCTTCTTGCCAAGAGAGTGATTACTGAGCTCTAAAACATGATGTTCTCCATCCTCTTCTTTCCCCTTTCAATTAATCAGGAAGAGAACCTGAGGTCACATTATTCTTTGTGAAGTAAAGGAAAAACAAGATTTTGAACTGTTAACAAGTATGTTCCTCTCTGTCTTCTCTTACAAGCAGATACTACAGCTCATGTGTGACCTCTGCTTGTATGATTTTGTTTCTTGGCACTGCAAACCTGAAGTCTTGGATTTATGTTCTCCACTTCTACCTGACCTGATCCACTCACCTCAGTTTATATGCTAAAGTGCTCCAGGGATCTGTTCATCGAGCTGAAATTATTTTTCAGATGATACTTTATTTGACTGTTTCAACATGTTCTACAACTCTTTCTGGAAGACTGCAGCAGTGTATATAAATAGGCTATAGTTAATAAGCCTATTTATAGCAAGCCCAAGCCTGACAATTTTTTTCTCATTCATTAGTTTCCAGCCTTCAAGGATGTTTGACAAAATAATTGGATTGCATCCTTACCCTCTAAGCATGGTGCCTGTACTTTTTCATTGATTAATTTGCTAGTTTAATTTAAAATTGACTAGACAAATTTAAATGCTGAGTTTTGGGAAAGACATACAACTAAGTATAAAGGAATATAAATAATCTGGCTTTGAGAAGCCAGTGAAATTTCAGCAAAATCAGTAAAGATTATATTCTAGATTATATGAAAATTTATAACATTACTCTGTGAACTTTGTTACACAGTTTCCTGCTTGAGATCAACATAACAGCCCTCACTGTCCCTGCAGAATACTCAGCAAGCCTTTCAGAATGCTTGAGATCAATTGTTGCACAAAATCAGTAACGGCCAACACTCAGCTTACTTCCATTTTCATTTATCTGTAACAGGTTTTTCTGTGAATTAACAGCTCTGGGGATGTTCCCAGTCTCACTTCAGTGTGACCTGAATCTGGTGGTGACTGGACCAGGGTGAGGGAATGAAGAATGTGATTGCAAGTGTTGCCAGGGTCACAAAGATAAAGTACTAAATACTCTGGAGGAGAGAACAACGGTTCAGAATAAACTTGGCAAATTCGTGGGCATCATCAATACTCATCAGGGTGAAATGTGATCTACTTTTCTTTGTGAGGCAGAAATTGAATGTACAATGTGCCCTTGGCAGGGTTTCTCATACAGGATCCTTGCCATGTTCGCTGAGAACAGTTGTAAGGCACAAACTGTGACATAAAAGTAAAGAGATGACATTCAGCTTTTCCCTGGAAGAGCTGTCCTGCCCTGGGAGCAAACGTCTTTTAGACAAATCCACAAAGAGAGGGGGGTTGGAGGGTCACACTTGAGGTATCTGTTTGTACAGAGATGAGTGGAGGTATCTAGACAATCCTGCATGAGTGCAAAAAGCTCAGGCTCCTGAGAGAGCATCTGATTGCTTGGCATGTTGTAATTGCTGCAGTTTGGTTCAAAAACCTCTGCACTAAAGAGCTGGCTTTGTTTTTCTAATTATCAGTGTAACACATTTAAAGCTCTTTTAGTGACCTTTCACCGTAGGATTCTGCAATATCACAAAACACAAATGTTAGCTATTTGAGACCCAGCCAATAATATATAGATGGGAAAATACATCACTTGCATGTCTGTCAAATAAAATCGCTTGCTGCTAAATTAAATTTTATTATAGGATAAAGGAATCCAAGTTTGTGGTGAAAGCACAAAGAAATTTCTTTTTTTGCTTTCTTGTAGGGAACTTTTCCCTAATTGGGAAAGACTGTGTATGTTTAAAGGAAAAACAACAAAAAATTCCAATCAAACTTTTCCCTGCTTAACTGAGAATCACTTAAAGCATTTAATTAAACCACTAAGAAGCTGAAGAAAGAACTGCTAGCAGTAATTTTAGCTGTTTAAATCTGGTGGCATTGAAACTCTTTAAATTGCTGTAAATAGAGTTTTAGCGGTTTGAAAGAATCTTTCTCTGTAATTCTATTTTCATTTAAATGTGTATCTTTTAGGAATAGATAAAGGCTTCCTTTCTCAGGGTGGTGCAAAAAGATACTAACACATTTTCAATGACTTAATTTTGCTTCTTGGAGCACTTTACAATCTCTTGTTGAATCTTTGAAGCAGATTTTACACACACACACACACACACACACACCCCTCCCTTATCTGAAACTACATATTTAATTGTCATCTGGATCATAATTGCTAATACCAATTTAAAACTGGGATGTTGAACCAAGCAGGACCAGAGATGAAGGAATTATCCACGCTGTGTGGAATAAATGCAGCGTGTTGCTGTATGGATGCAACAGTGGCCTGGGATATGAGCACAGAGACAGCAGATAATGTGGTGTCTTTCCCATCTTGTAACTCAAATCATCCATCTCTCGTGGTGTAGAAAGAGAGATATTTTTGTCCTCTTCTTCCTTGGTGGACCAGATGCAGTTATAAACTATCAGATGATAATCCACAGAAATGATTTATCTGGAACAATTAGCGTAATGTTGTGCAATTGCTCTAAAGCTGACCTACTGAATTAGTAAGTAAGAAACCTTGCTTTATCTACAGTTTTCTAGCTAGTCCTGTAAAGAACTTCCATTTTTTTTCAGAGCTCGCTTTGTTTTCTCAGGTTTAATGAAACCTTTGCTTCTAGAAGGAAATAAAATGCTTTTCTGTTACAGGTTTAACAAACATGCATCTTTAATGATTTTGTTCTGAAGGTGAAACTGGAATTGGTGGATGTGAGTATCAGCACACACGATCAGTATTCTTAAAAGTGACATATCTAAAACGTTTATCACAATCTTCTTTGAACCTTGGAAAAAGTATCTGAAAGTAATTAGCCTGGCTTTTTGGGTTTTTTTTTCCCCCAGTTTTTTACATTCTTAATACTTTTTGAAATGAATAAAAGTTAAGGAAAAATGGTAGCATAGATAGCTCATCATTTGAGTCAATTTTGCTAAGGAACGAATTTATCTTGCATCACTTTTTCATGTGCATAATAAATGGCACAAAAATACTTAATTGTGCTGAATGAAACCACTCTGTAAGTAACCTATTGCAAAAACAAAGCAAATTCCTAACAGATGTGACCTTCTGCTTCAGCCTTGGGCCTGGAGGTACTCTCTTCACCGCTGGAACACTATATGCACAAGTAATGCACTACAGTGCTGTTTGCATTGGTGGGGATGCCAAATTTATAGCTGCCTTCCCCTCATCCTATCATTGTAAACCAACAGCCTTCCCTGAGACAAAATCGACATGATCTGGTGTACTGCAATCCCTTTTTGAAGTGGTGTGGATAGGCTTTCCTCCTCCTCCTCCTCCCATTTGTTTGAAATTATGTGCAGGAAGAATTGTTTAGCTGTGCACTACAGTCAGATTTTTGCACTGTGGCCTGCAGAGAGCCAAATGATGGAAAGCTTTTTGGTGGTCAACAAAATGAGTCGGTAGTGGGCAGGCTGCACTTTTAGGAAGAGGCAGGAAGTGCTCTGTAGGTCTCAAGACCATGACCTCTGTGTCTCTTTGGCTCAGCCATGAATGGGCTGTCATTTTGTGGGCCAGGGGCACGTCTTTGAACAAAGAGTTTTATTGACCCATTCTGTTTCTTGATGTCAACCTTATTTATTTTCGTGGTGCTTTAACTGCGTGCGTGCTTTGCCATTCTCCTGTCAAGTGTCTTCACGTGTAGTCAGTGTGTCTTCCCCAGCACTGCTGGTTTGGACTGGGGAGAACTGACTCTGCAAGGGCAGGTCCTGGGGAAAACGGAAGGCCATTAGAGGTTGGGGTTTGCCACTGGTTGTTTCTAAAGAGATTTTTTCCTCCTCAGTTGACCATCTGATGTAATCCATGCGGTGCTAGTCGTATGAGGCATGCTTATTTCAATTACGAATTTGAAGTAATTGCTGAGTTCAAGGTGACCTAAAGAGGGTTCCCTCTCCTACCCAGTATTGTAACGTGCTTTCTGACTTGCGTTGGAAGGAGATGGGAGAGAGAAATGTTCAGAGAGTAGTTTCTCCTTTGGGTATTTGTGTTATAGCAGCTCCAAAGAAATTGAATGTGCCAGCTGCTGTTCTGTCCTGTTCTGTCTCATTCCCAAGCAAAACCACAGAGGAACTACTCAGAGGCTACTATAAGCTTGTTTGACAGAATATAACCTCCTAGGATTGTCATGGGGTGTGTCCAAGCCAGAAGATGAGCCACCCGTGTTGCAACGTTAATGGTTAAAAGAGAGACAACATTCATGGCTTCCTGAGCTCTCTGCTAAAATGCTTTGAGTCCTTCCTGAAGTGATCCCCGTGAGTGGTGATGAAACTCCTAATGTTCAGTTCTCTCTTCCTGCTTTTCAGTAGCCTCAGAGAACTTTTGGGTGAACTGTTAAGACAACATGGACTCAAGCACCAATAATGAGTGGTCGAGAGAAGTCTACATATTTTTTCCTCACCACTTATTTCTGCAGTTATAGGACTAAATTTGTGTTGATATTGTGCTTAGATGAGATTGGTTCGTGAATGAAGGACAGCTAGATGAAGGTGAACTTGGCAGAGGAGCATTCTGGTGGCACAAAAAGATATTCTGAAGAATCCACAGACCTGGTACTTCTGTCTTCTACTGAAGACATATACATTATACTCATAAATTTTATTTACTCAAGGTAATAAATACTATATTCAAGGTATTCCTTCTCTACTGCTCTTCATTTTTGTGGGTCTCTGCTATCTAAAAATACAGGCTGAAAACTGCAAGCTTGGTAGGTATAGCTTCTCTGGTATGATGGGCCACCTTCTGACAAAGCTGTTGTAGGAGTTGTTACTTCTCAGAGTTGACCCAAGCCTGTAGAATTAAATTCCTCATTTAATAAGAGCTTTCACTGACCTTCTGTCCCAGAGAAAGGCAGCTTCTTTTGGCCTCAGTTTCTCTGCCATGGAAATACAGCACCATGTACATCTACAAACACTGTTCGTCCAGCAAAAATAAACAAAAGATTTTAGAAGACATTCTAATACAGTTTTTTTTCTCACCTTGGGGTAGGTTCAAAGACAAACGGTATATGACAGGTGCTCATCCTGCAGAATGATACACTGTCAGTGGGTGTTTAACAGGTACTCATTACAGACATTCACAGAATGGTAGGGGTTGGAAGGGACCTCTGTGGATCAGCAAGTCCAACCTATCTGCCAACGCAGGAACATCCAGGGCAGGCCACGCAGGAACAGATCCGAGCAGGTCTTGAAAGTCTCCAGAAAAGGAGACTCCACAGCCTTTCTGGGAAGCCTGTTCCAGTGCTTCGTCACTCTCATGGTGAAGAAGTTTTTCCTTGATAGCAAGGACTACCTGATACTACAGCTACAAATAAAGACTTTTTTTATCTAGTTTTGAAAACAACAGATAAGGATAGATCTAGTATTAGCTTTTAGTCCCTTTATGTCTTAAATGGTAGGGAGAGATCAGGTTTTGGGATTAGGGGACTCTACCTGATTAAGGGGCACCAATCCCATTAAAATCTGTACTGAAAATGTAGGACCTCCCCTTTTTAGATAGGCAGGAAGGTGAGCTCAGGATAAGAAATGGCATCTGTCTGAAGTGTCTTTATTTTTTATCTGGGCTGCAAAAACTTTTGAGACATTGTCTTCTTCCTGCCAGTAGCATGTAGACTGATGAAGCACCCACAAATAAAGATCTCTGGAGAGTAGTCTGGCATTTGTATTTTGCCATGCAGAGAAAGGTGTGTCCACGGTGGTGTACAGCCATCCCCATGAGGGGTCGCGTGGGGGACCCATCAGGTAAAAGAAACCCACGTTATCAGTCTGAGTGTGCAAGTTCTGCTCTTGGATAAAGAAATTTCTTTGCCTGGGGATTCTCTTGGCCTTCTTAGTCCTTGCGGATGCCCAAATATTTGTGATGCTAGTAAACACTGGCTTAAGCTTAGTTTGCCAAAAGATGCAGTAGGCCAGATCCATGACTAATGAGGATTTGTGTCTTTTTTTCTTTCTTTCTTTTGCTGGAAATTAAGTGCATTTTCAAAGACTCAGCAAATACCCAATAGCAGCAGTCTATGTGCTGAGCTCCTATTTCAGAGTTCTGCTGAGCGCAGAATTAAGACCTGACGTTAGTACCTTGATTTTGATGCTCTACATGACCCCACTGTCCCTTTTCAAATGCAGTCTTCAAAATCTGTGCAGTTAATTTGTCTGCCAGGTAGCAGGTAGGAGGCAGCTGCCAGGGGAAGTGAATGTAGATGATGAAGTGGATTCTCCCAAGAGGTGGAAAAAACCCCTTTCTATCTGTTAGAATTTTAACTTTCCCTTCTGCTTGCATTCCCCTTGTTCCAAGCAAGCATCTCTCTGAGTAAAGTTATTTTGTTAGTTACAGTCTCAGGAAGAGGACTAGGAGGAAGACACTGCTATTTTTGCATTAATGGGAATGTGTTGGCACAATGGTGAGAGGGATTTTAAGTACCGAGGAAAATGTATTCTAAATTAATTTATTTAAAAGAGCAGTAAGTGCTGAATCCTCTTTTTGGCTGATGAATGTTTTGTGTTGCACAGCCTGGTTTGCATACTTTTGAGAAGAATCTTTGGCTGGAAATGCATGTTCTGCATTGAAATACTGCACTGCTTGTTCCAAGAAGAGTTGGAAAACTTTGGGAGACATTTTTGCTGTGTAAGATGCTTTGTTTCTGCGTGTGACAGCGCACAAAGAGTAGATATCTGACATACTTGAGTACGGAGTTCCATTTTTCACGGCGATCTAATCAGGAATTGTCAGAGCTGGGAATGGACCAGAGCACATAGTTATAAAACAATAACTTAAGACAAACTCACCTTTCCTTGAAATTCTAGTCTGTTTCTTAGTAGAGGCTTTTATTTAAATTCTACCTAATAAATAAACTTATACCTGCAAACCCCATTTTGATTGAGGTTTATCCAGGTGTTCATTCAGGAGACTCTGTGGAGGACAAGGTGCAGTGACTAAACCCAACAGATTCACAAATAGCATCGTAGAGGGGAAATTTTCCCTCCCTTACCTCTACCACTGGTAACCCATGCAGTGTATTTCCTGCGTTATTCTGCATTAACTGAACTTACTCGCAATATTTAACTGTAGAGAGATGTCCTTTGAAACCTGTGACACTGTATTTGACTTTTTACTGTGTCTTACAAGAATGAAAAATAGTGCAGCTGCAGCTCGACTTGGTACGTTTGATTTACAGGCTTGTTGGAAATTGTGTGTGAAAGCAGTTCCCAGGGATGCTGCACTAAGGAACTATAACTCTTTGAAAGATAAAAGAAATTGTTATAATCCTTTCACTAGCTAATTTCTGCGTGCTGTAAATGGCTTGCTGTGTATCCAGGGAAAATTGCTCAACAGAAAAAGAATTTGTGACTTTTATTAAGTGCATTTTGTGTAGCAGTTACTAGGCTAGACAGAATGATTAATAAATTACTGGTTTAGTAACTTGGAGTAAATCACTTTTGCTGTAACTGAATTACTAAAAGGATCATGCAAAAACAATAAAAGGTTTTTACAGTGCAATTAAATATCTTGAGCAGTGCTTTCTGTTCTTGGCAAGTTAATGTAACCTTTTTTCTGGAATAAATAGTTTAACTGTGGCTTAGCAAGGGGAGACTTGGGATATCATACAGAAATTAAACACTGCAGAGCACTAGATGTGTTAAGATGACACAAGTGACTGTGCTGGAGAAATTAATCCCCTTCTTTCTTTCTCAGTGTGGTTTTAGTACTGGAATTGCCTTCAGATGCTCTTGCCCACCCTGCTATACAGTGACAGCAAGTCTGTAGGATCAGCTTGGTGAGGGTGAACCTGCGCTCTGTGCACCTGACCAGTGAGGGGAACGAGGCAAAATGAAGATGTATCAAGAACCAGTTCTACCAGTATAGTTTTATTCAATCTGATCCAGTTTGAGTTCCCAGAAGTGCGTGGCTCTGGCAGTGTCTTTGTGAAGCTGAGAGAACTTCAAGAGAGGCAGATGCTCGGGTAGCAGAAGTTAGGTGACTGCATGCCAGAGATGTACTGTCTTATACCTGGAGCATCAGACTGGTTTTAAAGAGTCTTTTGATCCTTATTTATTTTTCCTCCCTGAATAAATGAGGATCATATACACGACCTGTATCCTTGACTGAAAAAAACCTGTAAAGTTTCTCAGAGAAGGATATAGGTCAAGTATATGTATGGGGTATTGTGAGGTTTAATTTCCTGACTTGGTTTATGTCTTTTGTGTTGATCATGTTTCCTCTAAGCTTTCAGCAATCTCTGGTGAAGTCCCTTTGTTTGCAGAGAATACTTAACATTTGTCACACTGAGGGGTTTTTATGTGCATGCTTGTTGTTGGGGTTTTTTTTTTTTTAACACATTTTTGTAGTAGAAAGAGGACTTAATCATGAACTGTGCCTTTTTTTGTGATACTTCGAGCAAGTAAAGAGGGTTCATAAACTTTACTTCTGTGTTCAGCAGTTCCGGCAGAGCAAGCAAACAGCCGTATCTGTTTAGACTGCCTCCATTCTGCCGAGCCTTTGTAGCCCTGCCAAAGTTCTCTACATCACTGAGCCTCCCTGTGAAAAACAGAAACCACTTCACTTTGTTCACGGGGCTGAAAGCTGCTCACAGTGTGGGATTTGGGGAGAGAAATTCTTTCAAGAATGAATTACATTCAACCAGATAGTTGTCAGAGGAGTAAATCAAAGGGATTATTTGTTTTGACTGGTGCCTGAATTTGTTTTTGCCAATATTATGCTCAGTCAGAAAATTTTGAAAAGCCCCTTAATTAAGTGTGATATTTTTGTAAGCAAAAAACAGGCAGAAGAATCTGGCTTAGCTTTCACTTTTGTCCTCCATATAGCAACTTTATCATCTGAACCGTGCTGGCTTCCTTCTCTTATGCTTCATAATGGACAACAGGCATGGTTTCAAAATTGGGTGAGAGGGTGTGGCTTGTGTGACATAGGGGCCAAAAGATTGTATGTATATGTAAAAATCTGGCCATGGGAACCGCTCTGATTCTGTAAATTGTTTATAAAGAATTAAAAACAAAGTGACAGAAATGCAGATGCCGTGATATGAAGGGGGTAAAGCAGAATGATTTTGGGGGGGGGGACCCACAACACTTCTTTTGTTTTTCAGTTATCTCAGCATTTGAAAGGAACTGTGATGGAATATAAGTTTAGACTGCAGAATTATTAGCAAATATCCTTAGAAATAACCACTGAGGATACTACTTCTCATCCCAAAACTATTCTCATAAAACTACTTAGGAGATTTAAGGAAAGAGAATAAGAATGAACTGTTGCTTTCAAGATTGTTAAAGGCATGTCAGAAATTGTGCTGAAACAGTCAGTGCTACTGGCTCAGAATTGTCATCGCTGAGCTTCAAAAGTAGTTAATTCTTTAATGATGAATTTAAGAAATGTTCAGTCAAACTAGTTAAATAGACTATATAACGGCAAGTGAACTTTATGAGGAACTGCCACTGTATAACCTTTGGTAAAGAGATTTCAGGAGATGACTAGGTAGGTATCTTTATCATTTAGTCATCAATACTGGAGCTGTTGCACATGCAGTGAACTTGTAAGGAAACATATTTGATCAGTGTTAATGAATAGCACTTTTGTACTATTTAGTTAAATCGTAGTGTTTGGAGCTGGAAAATATGAATACCATGAGACCTGGAGGATTCAAATTAGGTTTAAACAGTTAACATAGCTTTATTACACAGGAGATAATGTTCTCAAGAAGACATTTAAAAATTTGCTATTTACCCGACTGAAGGAGAGGATGGGAAAAATCTTCAACTTTAAAGATGGAATAATGCCACCTCTGAATCGGGACATATAAGATGTAACTGTATCTATGGGAGATTGCTGTGTTCAGTCATTCAGAATTGTGTCTTTTAGAAACTGACAGTGAATATTTTTTAGTTTATGCAGATTTTTATTGGAACATAAAATGTTTTGAACAGTTCTAGTAGATGATGTTTAGAGCTGCATTTTTTTGCCTGTTTGTTCTGATAAATGTTTATAGTGTGTTAGTTACAGTAGTTTATAACAAAGAGCTTTGTACCTATTGCTACTGTAAAATCAACTGTGGGGACCAGATCTGCTTTGCATTTACTGGGTCAGGCACTTAGACTCCTTTTTGGAGAAAGTATTTTTTTTCTTCAAGTGATCCTTGGACAACTTTCACTCTTATTGAAGGGGACAGAAGCCTGTTATATTTTAAGCAGTACTGCATAAACGTTCCATCATGCTGAACGTTGGTAGCAACACCGCCTGGGACTTCAACTCTTCCCTTGTTTCCTACGCTGCACAAGCTGCAGCTGTGTCACAGCACTGCCTGCCAGCTTTGTGTCACCCTTCCTGGTTTTTGGGTTCAGGTCACTAAGCACCTTGCAGTAAGGTCTGATAGTCTGAAGCTGAGTAGATGTTCTAGAGGAATTTATGAAATGGATTTATTGCTTTGGCTTTAATCCATGTTGCTGAAAAGGTAGAGGAGTAGAACTTGGCAAGCACTGAGAACTCTGGTTGGGCATCTTGATCTTGCAACCCAGACACAGTTACCCACATGCAGTTACCTCTGTGGGAATAACTGGGACCTGCTAAATTTATGGTCCAATAATAAAAAAAAAGGAGAGACTGAGCAGTGTTCTCATCTAGAACAAATAATGTGATTGCTCTCCTACATTTGCTATATTCAGATAGCTATAGTTGTGTCCATGGCATCCCAGGTTTTCAGGACTTAAACAGAATAACAGTATAGTTACTCTACCAAAGCTTTTATAGTTGCAGCTAGGGATGAGAGAAGAGTTAAGTGGATGACACATAGGGAGCAATTAAAAAACTGTTTTGTAAAAAGTTTGTATGCACAGATTTTGAAATAAAAGTTCCAGAAGTTCAGCTGTTTGACAGAGTGGAGGAAGCTGAGGGATTAAACTCAGTAAGAGGATTTTGAGGCATGGGGAGTGACATGGTCGGGCGGTATAAAGAGAAATCCTTTTACTCTGTCATGTTTAACTGAGGAATTAGGAATGCCAGAGAAAAGAGGTTACAAAGGGGAGGTAACAAAAAAGCATGGAGAGAGGTGTGAATCACAGTATGTGCACAGGGAATTAAAACATTAACGACTTCAGGGGATAGTAAGAGAGAGGAGTCAAGGGTTTTAAATCCTGACAGAGAGAGAGAGAAAGGAAAAATGCCAGATAATAATTTGAGAGTCTCTTTAACTGTTCAGCTCTTATGAAACCAAAGTCTGTTCTCATAGCCAGCATTTCTTACAGGCTCATGGAGGTAATAGAGGTGTCTTCTAGGTAGCCTTCTCGTGCTCTCACAAAATCTCCTCTTCAGATATTTTGTTCTTCGTGGTTGCATCTAGATTTAGATTCTCTATATGTAATACTTTTTCATCCCTTTCTGTGACTTGAGCTGCCACGCCATTGCATAATGTAGTTGCAAAGATTTGTTGCAGTTTAGGTATCTTAGATAGGACTTTATCTGGAAGTCCATGTTTAGCTTTCAATTTTCAGTCCTGCAAAGGAGTAGTATTGATTACTTTAAAGGAATTCAGTGGAATGAAGACAAAATTTAGGCACAGGATGGGGAATGACAGGGGAGAATGATAGTAAAATAATTACATATTTCTGAAGTGACTGAGTTGATGGGGAGAAGGAAGAAATGTCTGCACATTGTGTGAATCATTGCTTGAGAGAAACTAAACCGTTTACATGTAATATTGTCAAAGTCTTCCTGGGAGAGATGTTTAGCTGTCTACAGAATGGCCGAGCACTCAGCTCCTCAGGTTTCCTCAGTTTGTATTTTAAATGTTTCAAATGCTGCAAAATACTGACCAGGAGAAAAATTTGCATCTCTTCTGCCTCTAGATTTTGGTCTGGTTTTGTAGCTCCACTATCTTATGAAACAAACTTCTACTCAAAAAAGCAAAGCAAATTCCAGTGGATGAATAAATTACCTTTGCTCAGGTGTCTTCTTACTGGACAGTCGTTGGGATGTGTCCAATCCAAAGGCCCGAGAAAGGGTTACAGGATTCGAGACTGTTGTATCCAAACCTTCAGGCTTGCAGTTGGGAACTGTTACTTGTTCTCAAAGCTGAATTTTCCTTTTTCCTTAGCCCTCAATGCTTTTGGTTTATTTCCAGTTAGTGAACGTGGCAGAAGCACATGGAACTAGTGAGGCAGGTTTTCATGTGTTTAATGTGGGATTGTTTTTGTGACCTGGAAAGCTTGGGAGAAAAGCACAAAGGAGAAAGAAAGGAGTTTCTACAATATCTGCATGTTCAACCTGCAAGAGAGTGATGATTTTCAGTTGATAATTGTCCATCCATATCGCAGAGAGTGAAAGAGCCAAAGGCAGCAGTGACAGAAATGACACAACTGTTGGGAGAGAACTCTGTTGCAGTTGTCTTTAAAAGACATTTCTGGAACTGTCTGGACTTCTGCTCACCTTGCACTTGCAGCCTCGTACATCTTTGATGCTACTTTGGTATTCATGACGTGTAGTTAGTACATTTTCCTCTTGCTCATCCAATCCTTTGATCTCCTCTGTTTTGATGAAAATTGAAACTAGCCTGGACTCTTTTCAGCAGCTTTCTGGAGATAATGTTTTCCACCTTCTGAAATAATCCATCTTTTTCTAATATATGTTTTGGTGACCTGTTTTTAGGGCTCTTTCAGATGTTTCTTGTTGTAGGAAAATCCAGCTCTCAAGGCAAGGTATTCTGCATTGTAGGGCAATGTTAATGGTGACTTGTCCAAACTGGATGCATTTTGCTGAGTTATGTGGAAGCTACAGCAAAATTCTTTTAAAGATAGTTTGTCCAACTTGGGGATAAATTGGGATCTAGCTGTATTTACATTTAAGCGTCCGATGGAAAAGAGAGATGAATTGAATATCTGCTGTCTAAGAAGTGTTACATCACGAGGATAGTGAAAATTTGAGGATATGTGCTGGACATTGGTACTAATTGCTGGCTGTTTATATGGAAAGTTAATGCACGGAGCATGCTATATAAACAAAAAGAAATAATAAATCCTGTAAACAGTGCTTGGTTCAGATGGATGGAGCCAGACTAATCAAAACTATACTTAAACTGCCTTAGCTCTAAGGGTTTAGACAAGATCCAAAAAAATTTGTTTCTTGGCTGCTGTGGAAAAGGCTTATATCCAGCTTCAAAGGCTTTTAGACAGGGTCAGAGTTTCCTTATGCTTTCCTTCTATAAAAGCCATGAGAAAAAAGCTGTGTCCTCTGCTTTCCCCCTCTGTTGATAGTGAATGTTATTACTTTCACTGGTGCCCTGAATGCGTTGTTTGCTAGTTATCTTATGCGTCCCTTTTCATAAAAATAAGGGGCTCCCATCCTCTGCCACACTAGTGCAGAGAAAAACATTTTAGGTTATTGCACGTCTTTTACTCAAATTTTAGAATCTGCTAGCACTCACCGCTGTTTTCTTTGTGGTTTTAATTGCTTATTTTTTCATCATAATTTACATTTTCTTGTTTTGGTGTAGGAGATGTTATTTAACATGCCAACTATGACACAGCTTAGGTATGTGGCTAGTGTGCAGTTCCTCCAGATACTGTATGAGAAGCATCCTTCCTGCAAGCACTGGAGAGGAGAAACTTCAGACCAAACCACCAGGCATACACGAGAGCATCTTTCTGCCTGCAGTTAACATATTCCAACTAATAAACCTAACTTGTACTTTTATTTATAAAGGCTGGACTGTCAGAGCCCTTGACACTGATAACTGTATTATTATTTTTTTTTCAGTAAATATAAGCAAACAAACAAAAAAAACCCCAAACACAACAAAAAATTGCAACCTGATTATGTTGCCCTGGCAGAAAAGGCAAAAACCTGATTATGTTGCCCTGGCAAAAAAAAATCAGACCATGTTCCTTGTTTACTAATCTGCTGCCCACAGAATATTGATTGCAGTCATTCTCTGTAGAGACTCGTGCTTCTCAGGCAAAATGTGCAGTCTGTCATGGTAGGCAGCTTCATTTTGAGAGAAATAAACATATTGTCTATGGAACAGCTTTCCTGGCAATCAAACTCCATATTACAGCAAATACAGTCACTGTCCCCTGCCAGTGTAAAGCACACAGCTTTCATATTGCCTAACATCAGTGTAATGTAGAAAAGCAGTGCTTCTTAATCAAGTGATTTCCCACTATGATAGGGAGAGGGAAAATACAGGGATGCTGGCCATGTAACTAAACACTATGGAAATTATCCCAGATCCTGGGAAACTCTGCGAAGTAAAATAGTCCTTGGACTTAGGTTCAGTAAGAGGAAAAATAAAATAAAGAAAAAAACAAACAAAAACCCCCAAATGAAACCAAGCAAACAAAAAAACCAAGCAAACAAAAACCTCAAAACAAGACCCCAACCCCCTCCTCAAGATACAGGCCAGGACCTGGCGATGCTGTGGAAGCTCACGGGTTAATTTCTTGCAATGTTTCTGACATCATGTGTTGTCTGGATTGAAAGCATTTGTGTTCAAAACCTCTTTAGTCTCCTATATCTAAACAAAGCCCAGGTATGTATTCAGTGGGATGTCAACCACTGGTCATATGGTCATCATTAAACATTCCTAATGTGATGATAATATACTTAGTAATTTCCCTTCTATTGATAGCCTTGGAAAAGAAGTTTTCTTCCTATGTCTGATTGGCATGAAGAAAATGCCTTAAAGTTATAATAGCAGTCTGTAGTTGAGAAATATGATTTAATATCTGTTAAATTGTGGGTTTATGAAGAATTGTGTATAAGGTCCTGGATTTAGTGGAAGGCAAACACTTGTCCAAAAACAAAATGCAGAAGCATTGAGGGCAGATTCTTTGTTTTACTTAAACACATTGTTATTACTAACCCAGATAATCTCACCATCAGTATTTCCCCTCAAGTATAAGAAAATGCTTTGGTTTTTTTTATCGGTATAATGTTGCGTTCCTCGATGTTACTTCACAAAAGGAATTTGCTACAAATGTCGTGCTAAATGAACTTTAATCATTTAACACGCTGTTGTATTTTGTATGTGCGTGTACTTTCTCATATTGAAAACCATATGCATCTCATTTTAGATAACATGCTGTTGTTGATTTAAGCCTTTCCTGATCTGAGATTAGATTCTGAAAGCTAACTAAAAATTTAAATAACTTGTGGGGCATTTAAGGGTACCTGAAATGATACATGTTGTGGTTTAGAGTGAACACATCGTGTCTGAAGACCTAAGGCCCGTTACAAAGTTCTGAAGATGAAGTGTTTTCTGGTTTTCTTCCCTTGTCCTCCACGGTGGTCAAGCTGTCAATAAATGTGCTTTCAGAGCTGAATATGCTGAGAGGAAGTTTGAGCTGAATATTGGCCAGGCAAGAGAAAAGACTGAAATTGGATCATAAAGTGGTTTTCCAGGAATGTGATAAGGGTTCTTGCATGTCTCGTTTTCACCATCTCTGGTTGCTGAATGGAGGTTGCCCTCTCTCTTCCATCCTTTCTTCCTGTCGTTCAGATAGAGTTGCTCTGATTCAGTATGAATTGGGCAGTGGAAGAGGAGCGGAGCATCTTGAGGAGAGAAATGTTCTCTCTTTTGCTTTACCTGGTTAGCCAGTGATCCACTGGTAGTGGCTGACCATTCACACCAGTAAATCAGATGCACTGGGATCCAGATTCCACCTTGAAGCTTAAAAAAATGGGAATGGGGGAATGGGAGGGAGATTTTACTTACAATCTGATGCTTAAGCTTGCTCATGTTCTTGCTCATGAAAACCAATGTGAATGCATGGATGCAACTGTTGTTCAATATGGCCTGGAGAGCAATCAAAGAAAGTTCTCCAGACACTGCTAGGGCAGCTATGGTGAAGGTGATGTGTGGGAACACCAAGACAGCCCTGTGGTGCCAGATATTGGCATCTCTAGTACAGCTTCTGTTGTGCATAAAATGCCCGTTTCACAGCCATCCTTTGCCAGTGCTGTTCCTGCTCAGTGTACCTTGAGCTTTCATTGTCCTTTGTCCTTCTTCCCAGAGGAAACTCAGATCTCTCATAACCACTTAAAATCTTTTCTGCAATACATTTACAACCTGTTTTTTGGTCGTGTTCTTGTTTCTCAGTGTTTCTGTGGGGTAATTTGGAGAGATTGTGTCCTTAGTACAAGAATCTGCTGTAGCTCACTAGACAGAGATCGCTGTTGATGAAATCTAATGCATTTTTTTACGTGTTTATGTGTGCTCCATTGGTGCTTTCACTGGTGACGTGCTCAGAACGAAGGACATGTTACAATGCCACCAGCTAATAACTGTTCCCAGGCAACAGTTTATATAAAGTTCTTCCCCTCTAACCTACGCTGATTTGACGATACTGGCAACACATCATGGGCAATTCTGGTGACATACTTGAATTAGAGTCAACCCTTTCTACAGAATTGTGGAAACTTTTTATCTGCAGCTTTCTCTTTACCTCATTTGACTTCTTAACTGTTTCTACTAACTTCTTTCCTTGTGTCTTTTTTTAAAAAATCAAACATTAGCTAGATTTTTTTTGGAAAGTCATGTTTACTGGAGAATGCAGACCAGTGCTGGATCAGCTGCAGAACAGAATAACTCTTAAGGTTTGCTTGTTAGATTGCAAAGTATGTAGGCAAAGTCCTAGAAATAGATCAGCTCTGTGTCTTTTTTGCCTTATGTGGGGCTCAGATGAAATTATAATGATGCAATTCTGTTAGCAGTGTTAGTATTGAATATCCTCCAGCTGGGAGGAGTAAACATTAGTTACTAGAGTGAGAACTGCAGCTGCACTCTAGGTTATGATATTGTAGGTGGTTTCAGAAAATGAGCGTGCAGCTTGCTTGTTTTGGGGATATATGCACTGCTGAGGACCTCTTCTTTGGAGCAGTGTTTTCCAAGAAGGTGTCTGACACCTGTTGTTCAAGTAAATTATCTTGCCAAGCTGAGGGGTTTCAGTATGACAGGAGTAGCAGCCCACAAGCAGCATAGATTTGCCTTGGAATAATAGTTTTGCTCCTAGTAATAGAACAACTGGCATTTTGTTTTATTTGTAACGTGGGAAATCTAGCTGTACACTTACACTAACTGTTGTTTAGGAAGACTAGTCCAGTCAATGTTCAAGTTTTCTGCTTGTCCTGAACTTATTTTGAATCAGCAGTTTTCAAAGTCATAATTGCAATATCCTCCAGCTTCGAATGGACTGGTGGCTCACGTTCGCTTTAGTCTGTCCCTGCAATATGAAAAGGGGATCATCTGCAGGAAGGCTTCAGTCTCTTGAGAATGTGGTGGACATAAGAAATGCTGGCCAACCTTCAAGCATCTTTTCTTTTTTCAACAGGAATGAAGCACCCAAGAATGGCTTGGAAAGTCAGTAGTAAATTTTATAAGAGATCAGTGGGAGGAGAAGAGTTTAGAGAGAACAACAGATTCCTATCAGTTGTTCTGAAATTGTTGTGTTATTAAATCCAATAATGTGGGAATAAAGCTTGCTGAATGCACTCAAATGATAAACATGTGAATGAGATTTTTCGTGCAGTTCCATCTGATAACAAGGACTGCAAGGAGTGGGTGCATTAGGAGAATCTTATTCCTCATGCACCTAATTCTTTGTGTGCAATCTTGTCAGCAGGCTGGAATAAGTTTCTTTAACATTCAACCATCAAAATATCTAAAGCAGGTACAGCCCTGATATAATCTTAACTAAACACTCCTTTCAAGCTTATTAGTCCAGGACATATAATCAGTTTAGTGCATTATTGTGATAACCATTGTTTTTAATTTTGAAAGCTAAAGGCAGAAGAACTAATACAATTAGACTGGGAGCCTCTGAGAGCAGTGCCTGAAGGAGAAATTAAATTCATTTCAGCACAAACAGATATGAAATGAAGTACAAATAGAATAGCAGTAATAATTTTAGTATGACTCAAGGTTTCATTAAAAAATCCAGCAACCTTTATTACAGTCAGTGTCAGGGGCTGAATGAATACAGGATCTTTTGAATGCATATTTTGGAGGCGATTGAAGACTCACATCCAATAGCAGTCAGTGGTGCTTGCCAGCTGGTTAGCCAGGACTATATAGATGTCAGAATTTCTGTGAGCCTACATTCCTCTGTCATGTGTGAAACGGGAGGGTGCAGGGATAGTTAAGTAAATAAGTTATTTCAACTTGCAGACATAGGAAGAGAAAGTAGTGAGAAATGGCATTGGCAATGAGACACACAACCTTTCAGATGAAGGTCAGGGATTCAAATCTAAGGTGAAGTGACAGGGAGTATTAGTTAGCACTGACAGATTTTGAGTGGCCTAGGGACATAAATTTGATGTTAAGTCCAAGTAGACAGAAACCCACATCACACAAACACATCTGTAAAACCTGGACCTAGCTGACATTTTTGACGGTTTTATTTCTGATTTCCTCTCTGTAGCTGAACATGGAGAGGGGGAAATTCTGCTGTGAACATTTTCCCAGGCTCGAAAAGTTTCTCATGTGATGGAGGACATGAAGAAATTAGTGCCTGTGAAAATGTCAGAGATGATACCAACCTATAGCCATTCCTTAGGCACTGGATAAAGGGAAGATGTGCAAAGTACATTTCGTAGAATCATAGATTGGTTTGGGTTGGAAGGGACGTTACCGATCATCCAGTTCCAACACATCTTCCATGGGCAGGGACACCTCCCACTAGACCAGACTGCTCAAAGCCTCATCCAACCTGGTCTTGAACACGTCCAGTGAGGAAGCATCCACAACATCTCTGGGCAACCTGTTCCCGTGTCTCACCACCCTCATAATGAAGAGGTTCTTCCTAATTTTCTTATCTAAACATACCCTCTTCCAGTTTGAAGCCCTTACCCCACATCACTACAAGCCCTTGTAAAGAGTCTCTCCCTGCCTTTCTTGTAGGCCCCCTTCAGATACTGGAAGGCTGCAGTAACATCTCCCCAGAGCCTTCTCATCTCTAGCCTGTCCTTATAAGAGAGGGGTTCCAGCCCTCTGATCATCTCTGTGACCTTCCTCTGGACCCACCCCAACAGTTCCATGTCCTTCTGGTGTTGGGGGCTCCAGAGCTAGATGCAGTACCTCACATGGGGTCTTGTGAGAGTGGAGCAGAGGGGAAGAATCACCTCCCTTGAGAGGAGAATCTTGTCTTGATTCCAGAGTGTGGCCTTGAGGACATACTTCCACTTTTGGAATGTGTCCCTTCCAGTGAGCACTCCAATGTTTCACACGAGCTGGCCCAGTTTCAAATAAGGTAACTTCATTTGCTGGTACCTTGTCTGTGGTAGTCACACTGTGATTTTGGAAAGATGCAGGGCAAGAGATTTCTGTATCTCCTCCCTTTCTCTTAATGTCGTTGACTTGGTTTTCACCTTTCTCTGGAGTCTGTCCAGAGCTATGAGTTACTCAGCTGCTGTGTGTTCTGTGCAAGGGTAGCACTGGTTTGTGCCTGGCATAGAATAGAATCACAGAATCATTTAGGTGGGAAAGGACCTTTAAGATCATTGAGTCTAAACCTTAACACAGCACTGACAGGTTACCAATAAACCACGTCCCTAAGCACTATATGTCGTTTAAATACCTCCAGGGATGGTGACTCCACCACCTCACTAGGCAGCCTGTGCCACCACTTTACAACCCTTTCGGCGAAAGAATTTTCCCTAATATCTAATCTAACCATCTCCTGGTACAACTTGAAGCCATTTCCTCTTGTCCTATCGCTTGTTTACTGGGAGACAAGACCAATCCCAACCTCGCTGCAAACTCCTTTCAGGTCTTTCCAGTCTTGTGGTATGACAAATGTCTTGAAGTGTGTTTTGCCACTGTTTTTTTTTTCCCATTTTGCTACAGCTGTACTTTGCACCAGTTTTTCAAAGTACTCCTGCACTCTGAATGCATCCCAGAGCCTTCGCGTTACTGGTTCCAAGAGACTGAATCTCCTCTGACTCTGAACAGAAATCCCATCCTGGGAATTCTCCTGACAACAATTGTCTCATCTGGTCTTTTACAGAAATTGTTTGGGTTTGCAAAATCAGCCTCTTCTCCATCTCGGTGAAAACTTGTGTCAAACACACTTGAAGTTTCACAACAGTATGTAAACAATGAACTTAAGGGTAGATAAACATGAAGGGTGACCTGTCGCTTTGAGTCTTCACAGCCTAGCATTTTCCATGAGTGTGATCATAAATATAGGAATTAATGTAAATCTTCACTGTATCCATACATAATAAACCATTGTTTACTCCCATTTTAGTGATAAGAGATCAATACCTTATTAATAACTCATCTGAATTTAGAAATGAGAAATGATTTTCTAAGTCCAAATTTAAGCCTTAATAGAAGTCCTGTTTTAATTATCAGAAACTACAAGAAACCAAAGGGACTGTGATTGGTGAAAGAAGACTTGTAATCTGAAAATTACGTTGAGACTTTGAAGACATGTCTCATACAATATGTAAAGCAATTTTTTTAGGGTCAGTGTAGGATAGAGAATTTTTTTTCGTGTTGCAGGCCAAGTAATGTCCTGTTTCTACATGTTCTTGCATCAGTTTATAAAACTATTAGACAAAAATTGCAAATAATTCCATAATGTGGATTTCATACCAACTTCAATTTTTACAATGATTTTGACTGCCCTACATAGAAAAGAGGTCTATCATCTGGTACCAGTAAAATACTATATTGAGGATTACAGTTGTATTTTAGCTGTCTGGATCTTGAAGGACAAGCTTGGGTTTGGTAGAATGTATTTGCAAGTTCTGTTCTGCTTTTTGTGTCCCTTTAATGAAATTTTCAGAGCCAAAAGAAACATGGATTAATTATAGAGACAGAAGAAAATGCAAATTATTTGTTCTGGTATCGGCATCATAAGTACAAAGAAAGACCTCGAGAGATCATGTATCCAACCAAGGCGAACTACAGGAGGTTGTGTTAGGGTCTGGGTATTGAGGATCTCCAAGGATGGAGACACTACAGCCTCTCTAAGTAGCAGTTCCATTGTTCTACAACCCTTGTAGTAAAAAAGTGGGTTTCTTATTTTTAAATGGGATTTCTTCTATTTCAGCTTGTGCCTGCTGTCTCTTGTTCTGTCAGTGGGCACTACTGAGAGCAGCCTGGCTCCATCTTTCCTACGTCCCCCATCAAGTATTTATACACGTTGATGAGATCCCCCAAGCCTTCTTTTCTCCAGTCCCAGCTCTGTCAGACACTCCAGTCCTTTCATCATCTCTGTGGCCCTCAGTTGGACTTATTCCAGTGTATTCATGTGTTTCTTGTTCTGGAGGTGGTCAGAGCCAGACACAGAACCCAGATGTGTCTCTTCCAGTGCTGAGTGTGGGGAAGGATCACCTCACTTGACCTGCTGGCAACATTCTGCCTGTTGTAACCCTGGTGCTCGTGACCTTGTTTATGGCACAGACACATTGCTGGCTCATGGTCAGCTAGTTGTCCACAAGGACCCCAATGTACGGTAGAATGCCTTCTTCTCTGCCAGGCTGCTTTCCAGCTAGTCAGCCCCAGCATGATCCATGAAAACAGCTGGCTTTTGTGGGACCCTCTTTTGCTCCAGCTTTGTCTCCCATAGGATTCTTACAAGTAGGTCCTTGAACAGGCTAAAGTCTACTTTCCTGAAGTCCAGGCCTGAAATCCTGCCATTTGCCTTGCTCCTTCCTCTCAGGATCCTGAACTTCACCATCTTATGTTCACTGCAGACCTCCACATCCCTGATCAGTTCTTCCTTATTTGTAAGTATGAGGTCCAGCAGAGCATCTCCCTCATGGATTCATCATTTGCATCCCTCTGGTCATTCAAGCCATCCTGCCATGCCTCTGGGACCCCAAGGAGATGGCAGCCCTGCAGCTGCACGCAGAGCTCTGTTCCCCGTGCTGCACGTGCTGGTGTTTCAGTCACTACTTCGTAGTCACTCCCGACACCCACAGTGAGTTGCTGCATTTCTGGAGATGCACGAGGTTACCGCTGCATTGGGAAGGTTTTTGTGCAGCTTAAGAGAGCAGCAACGTGTGTATGAGAAAAAGAAATTTTAAAAAAATGTTATGTAAGCATTAAAAAAAATCAGTAAGGAATAATTAGAATCTTAAAAAAAAAATAACCCTGTGGCAAATAAAAGGGCAATCTAAGCAAAATTCTGAGAAAACCTTTGCAGGTGTCAGGAATCTAGGATGTAGGAATAAGAAAAGGTTACAGTAATCAGGAGACTAATGGGAGGCACAAAAGACTAATTGAATGTTTTAGCATACTATGCAATTAAAGGAGTGGAGTAAGAAATGGCAACAACCATGGCAACAATGGATTTGTGGAGTAAGAAGACAGCATCAGAAGGGCCTCCATCATAGGCTGGAGTTGCAGCTGTGAAGCTGTGACCATGAGAAAAGCAAGGTTTTTGCTGTCACAGCAGAAAGGTGTGGAGCCTCCTCCCCCTAGAAAGTAACAAAGACGAGTGGCGTTGCCAGGTCTGATAGATCATTGTGACTATGGAAGCAGGATGATGAGGCAGCGTGGGGAGAGCCGATCGCGTGATCAGCACTCCTTTTGGTGTGTGTAATGGTGAGGGACAATGGTGTGGTAAAAGGCAGGAATTTAATTTCCATTTTGTTGAACTGGTGGTGATGTATTAAATAAAAACTTCTGGAGATAGAAAACTACGATGCGGGCTCGTGAGTTGACAGCATTCAAAATCCAGTTTGGCTTTTGAATGCTGCAGCCAGGGGCCCAGTAAGGCAAGTGCATTTAAAAATGCTTGTGTTATAATGGATATTAGGAGAAATATTTTCCTAACAGCAAACATAGAAACAGTTTTTCTCAGAGAGGTTATGGTCTCTTCATCTTTGGAAACTTGGAAATTTTCAGAATTCAGCTGGACAAAACTCTGATCAGATCTAAACTGACCGTGCTCTGAGCGTGGTGTGGAAGTCAATGAACACCCAGATGTCCCTTCCAACATCTAATATCCTCTGATGCACATGTGCTGTGTTTTGAAGCCTCCTCTCTCGTAGTCCTCTGCTGTTATTACAGCCATCTAAGAGCTGTTTTGGCTTGCTTCCATCAGCAGTCTTCTTGGGGGATTTGTAAAATGAAGTCTGTTTTCCTGAGGACAGATCAGAGGTGGCTAGTCAGGATGGCTTGCAGGACTTTTTAGGTCATCAGAATGCTCTAAGGCAGTACCAGCAGGGCATGGGTCTGACTTAAGGGGTCCTCTAGTGTTCTCGAGAGGAAACAATAGGTTTTTTTAAACTTTTGGAGACTAATCTACAATTTTTACAGTTCTGGAAAGGGGTGCTTGCCAGTAGTGCATAGTATCACAGTGCACAAGACACTTTTTGTAAATGCTTCGGAGAAAAAAAGTAGCACCAGGCATTAGTGTTTATTTTAACTGAGATTACTTTTGATACCTGTTATAAGAAATTTTGAAGATAAAACATTTGGACCATTGCTAGATCTGTAGTAATGTGGAGTCATATATAACCGTGAAGAGAAAAATACATAACTACAAAGACTAGATTATAAAATAATCCCTTTGTTCGTACCCAAATCATTTGCTACACGTGTAAGGGAAGACTTCGCTTGGTAAGCGTAGAAAAAGGGTTGTTTGTATATCAGGTCAGATGTCATTTCATGCAGAGAATATTGCAAGGATTCTTTGCTAATGTTTGAACTAGAAAAACAGCGGCTACAACATCTTTATGCAAGGGTAAGTGATATTTGAATCATACCTGCTTTTGTTTAGAGGTAGTTATTGTTACGATTTTTCCTCTTAAAACCTCTCAAGACAGCCTGAAATATATAAGTTAAAATCCTTATTTTTGAACTACAGTATTATGAAGGGTGGTTTTATTTCTGAAACGTTATATCATAGGAAAGAGGAAATAAAAGATTCTAGGGAACATAAATATGGAAATGCTAAGTTTTAAAATTCAACATTTAAAATGAAAATGGTCATCATTTCAATACTTCGTTACCTTTTGATTGCTCATATAGTTTCTATGTCTCTTCACTTTTACTACTGTTCCCTTATCAGTAATAAATTATTTTCAGACTAATTTTCTCCTTCACTGTCCTATATGCCATAAATTATATCGACCCATGCTGTTTAACTACTCAGTGGGTTTGAGATTCACTCCAAACAGGGAGGTTTGCTTGCAGTACTTGCCGAGAACAATTTATTTTCAATCACTTTTACAAAGTAGAGACTCAGCTTTAAAGCGTTTACTGTCTATTGTGACACAGAGGCTCTTTGAAGGTTAATCAGCTTTTTAGCAATAATAGGGTTGGATTCTTCTGTGACTAAGTGAGTCACTTCTGTTTCATGTGTAGATCTATCATTTAATCAGAAGCCTGGAAGTTAAGACTTACTACACTGCATATTAAGTAGAAAAGACAGTTTTTGTTTTAATCATTTTTTTTTTCTTTCTGAACTTCACTGTATCTTTAGGACTGTAAATTACTTGAGACAGCTAGACTGATTATTTAAGAACCATTCCTAATGTGCGTGAAATCTAATAAAAGGAGCTGTACAGTGAAGTCATATTAGTTGGACACCAAAGCTAAAAACTAATTTGAAGAAATATTCTTATATATACAAAATAAAATCCACTAAATGTGGTAATATTCCTGATTTACATTTAGGGCATGATTTAATCCAATTGCAGTTTAACTGGAGGTATGTAGTGTTTTCTTAAAGGCAAGTGAAGAAACTCACAAAAATTTGTTGGCGTATTTGTAGCCCAAACCAAGTGTTTGGAAAACAGTCAGGGTAGACTTGCACAATATGTTTTTACTAAGTAAGCTTTTTTTGACAACTTAGTATCTCTGATACAGCTCTGTCCTCAAAGTTAGCTGTTGAAGTTGATGGAGTTGCACACAATAAAGTTAGATCTATGTTTAAACATGACAAAGTTTGGGGTTTTTTTCTGCTAGTAACAAACCATACATTTTTAAATACAGGAGAGGTTATATTCAGACGTATATATGTATTATATGTAGATATCTAACCTTGCAAGGAAGTCTACTTCTAATCCCATCTCTATAGAGCTATGTTGATGATGGGCACCCAATTTCATTGATTTTGTCTTCCCCAAATGTTGAAATGCTGAGCTTGAAATAATGGTAGTCAAGATAGAAAACTCAGTGTTCCTGCAGAAACTATTGAAATAGTTCTGTTTATTATGTGTTGCTTGAGAAATTTCCCTTGCCTCCCTATGCTGCTGTTGGAAGAGTTGGGTTGGATTCCGGGAAGGAAGATGATGTGTGAAGCATTTGCTACAGTCTGTGTGCTGCTACAGCACATAGGGTTACAAGTTCTGATTGTTTAGATTTCAGAAGGCCTTTGGTGGAAAAACCAAGGGACTGATTTACAGAATGTTACTGCATGATACAAATAACTATTGTAAATATTTTAAAACTCGAGGAAAGTTGTTTTGTGTATGGGAATGTGGTTCTGCCTGGACATGAAGTATCAAGAGTTGATAACTCTTCATTTGTCATTTGATTTGCTCTGTGAGTTGAAGAAAGGTTTGAGGTGGAGTAGGGAAGAGAATGGGTCCGGTCAAAAAAACTAATTAAATACCAACATTTTATTCCATTAAGAACTTTTTCTTAAAAAAAATGGAAAGAGAATACAGTCTACAGACTAAGAATTACTTTAAAAGAGAAAGGTTGCTGTGGACACTAGCGCTAGCTTTGCTACGTGTGTAAGCAGTAGAAAAGCATTTTGCTTAGTGTTGGTGTCCTGGGTTCGGCTAGGATGACTTTCACCGGAAGCTGGGATGGAGCCATAGCCAGGATAGACAACTGAACCATCCAATGGGATATTCGATCCCAGACTGACGTCTTACCTGCTGTGTAAGGGGAGGGCGAGCAGTGAGCGAGCGGCTGTGTGATGCTATGCCAGATTTACTACTCTTAATTGGCAAATCTGTGTATATGAAGACTTTATTTAATCAGTTTTGAAGGCAAGTTAAGCAAGTTAAACATGATGAGCTTAAATTTAGTCCTGCCAGCTGTTTTATGAGCCCGCTAGTTAGGTACATGATACGCTGCCTTTTCCTTTTCCCTTGTTCTCATGCTGTTAACACAATGAAATGAAGAAAATCATTACATCATGATAAACTGAAGCTGTCTGGCAGTTCATATTTGTCATGTTATCCAAATGGGTAGATTACTCAAAATGTAATCCCTGTACTTAGGAGCACGGGCCCGAATTTAGTTCTGGGTTCCTCTGTCTGTGAAACTGAGATTAATTTTGTTCAGTTGTGGTTTAGTAATTAGGTAATTCTTTGATTGGATTGAGTAGGGGATCCTAATTCTTCTCTGATTTATTTTCTTCTAATATTGGTCCAAAACCAAATCAACTTGTATATGGTGTTCATGTCTAAGTTAAGTATTGTACATATATCCTGTGCTCTGGGATGGGATTCAGGCAGAAAAAGTACCCTCCTGTCAAAGAATGTGAAATCTTATTGTGTAATCTAGAGCTTAAAATGAACCCGTTCAGAAGCAAACTGGAGAAAAAAACAAACACACAAATTTGAATAGAAAGGCTTTTCATGAGTCTTCTGGTATTTGGGAACTGGGCTGGAAACACTGTAGACCTGTGTTGCCTCAGCAAACGACTAACTCATAGCTATATTTGGCTCAAAATGTGGATGACCAGTTGAAAAGAACTTGAGTTACAGACTAGAACACTTCACTCTTTTAGCTTGAAGTTTTGGCATACAAACACTTGGAGTTTGGTTATGTCTTGATGAGAGATGCTTGATCTGGTTCTAATGTCCTGTTTGGTTGTCGGTCATCCCCTTCTCTGTGTATGAGATCCTTGTTTAGGTCTTTGCATGCAAGTTAAGGTGCTCCTTATCTTCCCTGTTTTCTGGAGGAATATGTAAAGAAAAATGCTTTCAAGTGGTCTTCATAATGAAAGGTATTATTAAGCTTTTCCAAGAGAATGTGTTGATTGCCAGATTCCATAAAGGTCCTTCTTTGTGGACCCTAAATTCCATCAGTGAAGCCTTCATCTGTGAAGGGCAAAGAGCAATGATGACTTCGTTACACTTCCATTAGCATCTGCCTCAGTGACACGCAATAACTTGCATGGTGGGTTTCACAGCTTGATACAAATGTTATTCTAGAGTAAACAGAGTGCAGGGGGAACAGAATGCACAGTCAGCAAATTTGCTGACAACACAAAACTGGGAGGAGTGGCTGACACACTGGAAGGCTGTGCTGCCATCCAGAGAGACCTGGACAGGCTGGAGAGCTGGGTGGGGAGAAATTTAATGGAATATAACAAGGGGAAGTGTAGAGTCTGGCATCTGGGAAACAACCACCCCAGGTACCAGTATAGGTTGGGGACTAAACTGTTGGAAAGCAGTGTAGAGGAAAAAGGACATGGGGGTCCTGGTGGACAGCAGGGTGACCATGAGCCAACAATGAGCCCTTGTGGCCAGGAAGGCCAATGGCACCCTGGGGTGGATTAGAAGGGATGTGGTTAGTAGGTGGAGAGAGGTTCTCCTCCCCCTCTACTCTGCCCTGGTGAGACCTCATCTGGAATATTGTGTCCAGTTCTGGGCCCCTCAGTTCAAGAAGGACAGGGAACTGCTTGAAAGAGACCAGTGCAGAGCCACAAAGATGATGAAGGGAGTGGAGCATCTGCCTTACAATGAAAGGCTGAGGGAGCTGGGTCTCCTTAGCTTGGAGGAGACTGAGGGGTGACCTCAATAATGTTTATAAATATATAATAAAAGGTGAGTGTCAGGAGGATGGAGCCAGGCTCTTCTCAGTGATGTCCAATGGTAGGACAGGGGGTAACGGGTGCAAACTGGAACATAGGAAGTTCCATGTAAACGTAAGGAGAAAGTTTTTCATAAAACACTGGAGCAGGCTGTCCAGGGAGTTGTGGAGTCTCCTTCTCTGGAGACATTCGAAACTCACTTGAATGTGTTCCTGTGCAACCTGCTCTAGGGGGTCCTGCTCTGGCAGGGGGGTTGGACTAGATGACCTTTCAAGGTTCCTTCCAACCCTGAACATTCTGTGATTCTGTGTTCTGTGATTGAAGATGTTACTTATGGTTCTTTCCTAAAGTTTATTATTTGTGATCTCTAATACCTCACAGAAAGAACCTTTTGCTTTGTACCTCTACAGGAGCAAGTGAGATTGTGGAGACTAACTAAAAGTGGAACATGCTTTTCTTAGAATTCCCTCTAACCAAGCAGAAGATAGTTCCTCTACATTTTATGAAGTTATTGCATGACTAATGCAATAGGCATGTGTGACTACGTATGGAATGGGAGATTCTTTTTTAGTGGCAAATCCCACCTTGCTTAGAAAGGGATAACTCTGTGGCATATGCAAATATATGTGGATGGGTTGTTCCTCTTCCTAATCTTCTTGGGTTTAAAATAAAAAATAGATAAATACAAAAACCAGAATATAAATTTTAACTTATTTCAATATGCTTGATTGACATGCTGGTCATGACTCACAGGCATCCAATAGAGGTTGTAATGCTAGTGCAGAAGGCAATAGAAGAACTCATACAATCATAGAATCATAGAATTGTCAGAGTTGGAAGGGACTTTGAAGATCACCTAGTTCCAACCCCCCTGCCATGGGCAGGGACACCTCCCACTAGAGCAGGTTGCTCACAGCCCCAGCCAGCCTGGGATTAAAAACTTCCAAGGATGGGGCTTCACCCACCTCTCTGGGCAACCTGTGCCAGTGTCTCACCACCCTCATGGGGAAGAAATTCTTCCTAATGTCCAACCTGAATCGAACTGTCTCTGGCTTTAATCCATTCCCTCTGGTCCTGTCACTGCCCCACAGCCTAAAAAGTCCTTCCTCAGCTTTCTTGTAGCCCCCTTCAGATACTGGAAGGCCACAATAAGGTCTCCCCGGAGCCTTCTCTTCTCCAGACTGAACCACCCCAACTCTCTCAGTCTGTCCCCACAAGAGAGGTGCTCCAGCCTTGTGATCCAGTGATCACCCTGGTGGCCCTTCTCTGGACACATTCCAGCACATCCATATCCCTCCTGTGAGAGGGGCTCCAGAACTGGATGCAGTGCTCCGGGTGAGGTCTCACCAGAGTGGAGTAGAGGGGAAGAATCACTCCCTTGACCTGCTGGCCACGCTTCTCTTGATGCAGCGCAGGATACGGTTGGCCCCTTGGGCTGCAAGTTTTTTGAAATGTTTCCTGCAGTTTCACTTCCATTGTATTGTCCGAGGACTGTGTCTAGGGTGGCATTTCATCACCCAGGAAAACCAAATCTTAAGTTGTCATATTACAAGTAAGCTGTCTTATCCTAATTTTATTTTTGGTCAGTTAGGTGGATGTGTACTGCTGTCTTTGTACTGTCCTATACAGTAGCTTGTGGCTTCTCTGTATATTTGAAACAATACTTATCCTTACATATATATACTTAACATTGCTTTGCAACACTTACGTTCTGTTAGCATGTGCTGACATTTCTACAGGCATGTTTTGTGCAAATGTGATTAATCTGTGTAAATTTGTAGCTCAGAACCACATAATAGATATGAAAACCACGTGGAAAATGCAATAATCATATGTCCTTGATGGCATTAACTGCCTTGGTTATTAGCCTAATTGTCCAGCAAATTATAATACTTTTATTTTAGAATATTATTTTAAATAATATAGTGGTTCAGAGCAAATTTCAGAAATATTTCTATTCATTGCTCAGACACATTTTATCTACTTAAAGACCAAGACAAATGTAGTGATTTTGTTATTTTATGGCCGTGTCTTATTTTAAGAATGTCTGTGGTTAGCTATCAGCAGGATCAGTGAAACCTTCATTTAGCAGCTGAAACAAAAGTGTGATAGATTTAAAAAAAAAAAAGTTCTGAAAAAACTTTCACATAGAAGGTATATTGGTTGTATTTATATAATTGCTCTTTGCATCAGCTCAAGTAAATTTAGGTAAAAGTTCATCCATAAAGTTATCTGACTTTCTCAGTCCACTTGAACCTTGGTCTGTTTTGGTTTAATGTTCTGGAGTTGATAAAGATGCTTTCTGATTGGAGTCTGTAACCCCAAATGGGATTACACCACCTTCTTCTGATTCAAAATTTCCTGCTGCTGCAATATGTGTTGCTTCACAGAAATGAGGAGTAAATCCCTCTCAGATGCTTACACCAAGATTGCTGCCAGGGAACTGCTTTAGTGAGGTATTATTTCACCGCTAAAGACAAGGTGTTGCTTCCGTTGTAAACTTGTTTCTCTCTCAATGAGTTTATGAACCTACTCTAAATAATTCATTTCAGCTTGAAGCTCTGTTTCCCAGGAGAGGGAATAGTTAACACCAATTTTTGCTTTAAGAACAAACAAATCACCTGGTGATTTTGAAGTGGTGGGGTAGACACCCTTTTGGCTGAAGGCGGTTGTGCTTTCACTCAGACCCTTTTCTGCTCTTTTTAAAAAAAAAAAAATCCTATTATTCTTTGAAAATTCATTACTGATCGGATAATAACGAGTCTGCATCAGGCATTTGCAAAAGGTGGTGGTGTTTGAGCTCTCTCCTCCTTAGGCAGGTTGCAGCAGGGCTACACATGCATCCCAAGCTCTCAAAGCAGAGCTCATTCATGCAATGCCCTCGCCACCTGCAAGTGTGTGTGTGCATTGAGTCCTCTCTTCTTAGAAGAAAAAAGGAGCAAGCAGTACTGCAGTGAGCACTTCTATCCCCAGAGCTGGCACGGCTTTGTCTTAGATTGTCTGGTTTCAAGCTATGTTTCTATTGTAGCAAAGGGCTGTTGCAGATTGAGCACTTCTACTGCAGAGCAGCATCCCTGGGAAACATGCTGGATGCAGTCTTTCCTTCTGGGCCTGGGAAGATCATGACATTAAACTACAGGAATACCTCCTGAGTAAATCTGAGCCTTTTACAGAGGGGCCTGCCATCCAAACTGAAGCACTTTTGAGGGAGGGGAGCTTTTGGAATAGGAGCTGCAGCGTGTCTGTCAGCTACCAAGAAAATCAGTCTGTGCTGGAAAGAAAGCACATGTTAAGTCTGGGTAAGGAGGAAAAAAGAGTTGAAACATCCGAGAAGGAAAGCGTAAACTGCTCTTCAGTTTTTGATCACAAGCTTTTCCAGCTTTTATGGCATGACATTTCTGGTTTTTTTTATAATACACCAATTTATAAACACTTCATAGTGCATGTTCTAAATGTAAAGGGGTTTGGTGCATTCTGGCTGGACAGACAGCAATACCATGGATAGGATTAGCAATTTATCATGGCCCAAGGGCCACCATCATCCTTTGTCTGTTAATGCCTGTGTTCATATTTGGTTGGATGAGAAAACACAGTTGTGTTTGATAAGCTTTTTGTCTTGCCATGATTTGTTTGTTCTTTATTTTTAATAACTGGTGAAAACATACTAAGATTTCTCTCATGTGAAGGGGAAAATAGAGATCTTTGCTCTAGGGCCCCAGGTTAGTTCCTTGCAATGTTAGCTGTACTTGACAGAATAGGCTCTCACCATCCAGGGGTGATAACAGGAAAAACTTATTATGTTCTTATTTTCAGTGGTAGAGTAGTTGTCCTGTTATGAATGAAAGGTGAGATGGTATTCTAGGAGATCCTCATCCCTTAGGGAGAAGGTGGCAGGAGGAATGAGTAATTTTCACCTTTTTCTGATCCCACAACTCTTGAGACCTCTTTGACATGAGGCAGCTAGAGAGTGGGAAGCATCCCTTCACGTATGGCCAGTTCTGGGCAGGACACAGGGAGATTCTCCAGGGTCTCCCTCAGTTTTTCTGCTGTTCTGAACTGTCATAGGTTAGACACTTCCACCCTACCCTAAGGCCACTCTTTACTGGTACCAGTTCTTCAAAGACTCCTGGGGCACTGTAGCAGCTCCCCACACTTTTTTTGGTCCTATTGGATCGTTCTATCACACTGCAGGCTCAGCTCAGATTTCTTGACCTCTCCAATGCAACCATAGATCCATAAGCCCTTCAGCTTCATGCCCCGAACTGCCTCTCTTCTGCTTGGTCTGATGCTGCTTGTCAACATTTGAAGACTTCAGATCTGAAAGTGGCTGTATCTGAAGCTATGTATACTACTATACTCTGCTACTTTGCAGAAAACCCATCTGAGACTTGCTCATGTCGTTTTTAATTTAAAATATCCTTATGACTAATGGAACTACAAAATACTTTTTCATTGTTGTAGCACATAAGGGATCCAGTAATAAATTAGAGGTCTTCTGTGACAAGTACCATAGATATGTAATAAAACAACAACTTCTGTCTGGGAACAATTCAATCTATAAGTTCATATTTCTTCCTTATGTTCCCAAAAATAGGATTAATCAAATTTCATGCCTAAGGGCTTAAACAACTGGAATATGAAAGAAATTTTCACCACTCTGCAATGTAATTGTCCTGTATGTCTGAGAATTATGCACTTCGTTAATATACAAGACAAAACCTTTCATTTAAACATTTCTCACAGCATATCTGCTTTGATTTTGGCAGTGGTTTGAAGCAATATGTCACATTTGGTCAGCCCAGATTTATATTCAGTGACTAGAGAACAATGTTTTAGTTTTAGTTGAAATGCTTCTTTTTTTCCTGTTCTAAACTAAAAAGGCAAATTATGACAAAATCATTAAAAAGCTTAATGCTGAATTGACTTTTTTGATTCAGTATTTTCATGTAGACATATTTTCTCATAATTGTTTTTCCAGGTTGTATTGGTCAGTGGACATCTGGATAGCTGGGACGTTGGACAGGGAGCTATGGATGATGGTGGCGGAGCATTTATTTCATGGGAAGCATTATCACTCATTAAGGATCTGGGTAAATATTTAATTTTAAACAAGTTTTGATGCATTACGTTTTCAGGACATTTTGTATGTTGCCTCAACTGGATTTTCTATTTTATACATTTCTCTGAGCACAAATATTCATACTTAGTATAAATATTTTGTGAGTTAGTTTGTTTGTTTGTTAAACTCCTCCTTTTGTCACAGGAGCCATCCAAAAGCAACACATCAGCCAGTGATCTAGAAAGTTCTTTGAGCCTGCATGATCACCACCATCACAGAATGAAAGTTCAGTGTAAGATACCATATCTAGGTACCTTCAGAGGAAGTCAGTCCTTTTCATTTTGTCTTAATAAGTTCCTCTCTATTAATGAAGATGAAGCTTCATGAAGCCACAGATAGCCTTCTGATAGTGTTTTTTGCTTTTTAAGCAAACATTGTTATTCAACACATTGCTAAATCTTTCACTGTTGCTTTTGCAGCAGCTAGTCATTTAATTTAATTCCCAACACCTTATCTTGCTCTTGGTAACTTCTCGAGACAATTTCATCTAAGTGTCTCTCAAGAGCATGTAACTGGATCCAGGCAATTATCCTGCCCTTCCCTTTCATCTACATGTAAAGATATTCAGCAAAATTATTCTAAACTTCACAGAAGTTCATATTTGCAATTGATATGTTGAGGTGGTTTTGTTTTTTCTTTGAATGTTCTTCCTAAATAAATTGATATTCTGCCTGAACATGTTGATGTTGATAGGTACATCCATGCCATCAAACTGCTGCATTCTCAGCTTTGCACTTGAGAGCTGATTTCTTGATTGTGCTGGATTTATGTTGCTGTGTACTAGAGCTCTGCTTTAGACTACGACAGAGGTAATCCAAGAGAGGAAGCATACACTTGAGTCTCATCACTACAGGGATACGCTTCTGTCAAATTGGACTTAACTGTGGTGACCTGTCAAATGTTGTGGGCTCATATGTCTCGTCAAGCAACATTTGACACTGAGGTCTTGCGTGCTGGAGTATCCTGCTACAATAGATTTGTGGGATGCAGACCAACATTCTCTTTCCAGGGATCGTTTCTTTGAATCATTCTTGGTAATCAGCAGAATGACAAGGTGAGTGGGTTCTGAAATTTGTTCTGTAGATCAGCTGGACTCTTCTGAAGTTGATATTCTAGCACACAGGCTGTCAACCCTGAACTTGCTCATCTCCCTTCTCCAGAATTTCTGCTCCGCAGAAGTATGAGTTGAATCAAACCTCCATGCCGTCAGTGCTAAATGTAGATAAAGAAGAGGAGAGAAGGAGGAAAAGGCAGCTTCTAGCCTAGATATGTCTCTTCCAGTAGTACTATGGATAAAATACCATATGGTATTTTGAGAGATACCCTACAGTATTATGAGACTTGCTCAGCTTACTACCTTCTGATTGCACAGCCCCAATGTGTGGGATCTGAAAAGCCAATTTCTTCTACTCATAGTCTTCTTCTGACTGGTGGGTAGAAATGAGCTGCAGACGGTGTGTTATTCTAGAAGGGCCTGATCTACATATGCCTACATAGGATGTAGGTAAGATGAGATGGGGCCCGTGGATGTGCAAGAGAGAGCCGGGGTTGGTTGCACAGTCATCCATCCACCTCTGTACTTTGGACACCTAGCCTCAAAGATTGGTCTGGTGTCCTGCTCTTTCCAGTCTGCAGTGGTCTGGTCTGATTTCTGGTCTCCAAACTTCAAATTCCAGTCTTACAGCTTGATCTGTGGTTTTTGCTGGTTTTACTTCTGTATGGACTATTGTCACTACACCCCGCAAAAGTAGCTCAGAAGAGACTTCTTGGATTGTCAATTTGATATTCAAGGATGTTTTTCCCCCTTCATCAGATGGAGTTTATTTTTTGACATTATTCCCTTTTTCCAGATCTGTTGTTACCCGTGGTCAGGAGGGATGCACCACATACTAAAAGCTAAAATCAGATGCTACTCATGCTCTTAGCTCTAGCAGAGCTGAAATGATAAACAAGCTTTCCCTGCTTCTGATCAGAAGCATTTGTGCACTTGAACAATCTCACTGTTTCTTGAAGACCTCTTTGCAGACAAGCTTTGTTATATGATTAGCCACTCTCATACTTCAGTGGTGAACATCAGACATCCCTGTAAATTTCTCTTCCTTTATTTTGCATTATTTGAACCTCTTATCTCTCATTTTCCCAGCCTGGAAGTGATTGGAATTATCAGTCTGTGATCAAAACCAAAGTGCATCTTTTTTTTAATTTTTGGTCTTTTAAAAGTAACCGAAAGACGGTTCTTCTACAGAAGAATGCAGGCCAACTCCTTCTTGTCAGGTTTTTTTAATCTTTTATGACACTTGGAAAATCGTCTGTGCTCCCTCCACCTTCAGGAAAACAAAAAAACGATGCTTCTGTGTTTGCTGACTATTCCATTCAGAGTAAACTTGATTTATGTCTCTCAAGGGCAAGTTCATGGTGGCATTGTATAAGTCTTACTGGGGTTTTTTTCACGCATGACTGAAATGCATCACTCTCTGCTTGTTCAGATCTTTGATTTGCTCTGGTAGTAGCTTGTGTGTTTGCTGTACAACCTGTGGTGAAATGCTGTTTTCTCAGCTGGGAAATGCTAGAGCCTTTGCTGTTGCCCTGTGCTCCTGTGAGCTGTTGTTATACCAGTGTTCTGCAGGAGCGTAACGCTGGGAGAAGACTTCTGGGTCATCACATCTAACCTGGAGATAACCATAAGCCTTTCATAAACTTGTCCTCCATAGCAGATTAGTTAATGCAGATTTTATACATTTATATTTATGCAACGTACATAAAATCTGTCAAAAAAAGGACAGCAAAATAACAGACGTGCAGTTTGTGTGAGAAACCAGTTAATGACTTTTATTTGAAATCAATTCCATAGCTTGTGTTTTGAGCAAGCGTTATATTTTGAACTCTGGAGACTTGGTTTAATATCCTATTGGGCCCTGATAATTTTAGTCTCAGACTGGTCCACCAAATAGATTTGACATGGGGATAAACCAACTCAACTGGCTTGCGTGCATGCATGTGTAGAATTTTTTTTTACTGTGTTTTGGGAGTCTGGAAGCTGCAGTGCATTGTGTAGCCATAAAAATGGCATCTGCATTCACAAGAGTATAACTGATGTCACAGCTATGGTGATAATGATCTTAAAGCTGAAGGGAGACTTCTGAGATTGGAATTCTAGAATAAGAAGTTTGTATCGTACGGTGAGAAATACTGATGCTACTTCTGCCATGGTCCACTGGTTCCACGAAAGCAAGAGAATACTCTGCTATTTAAGCTGGGTTTTTTCAGTGGTGATCTGATAACACTTCAACATGATATCACTGTGACCCTTTTATATAGCTGGTGGGCACAAGTTATGCCTGTTAATTAGGATTTTGATAATGCCATGTAGTACTTGAAGAATGAATTCAGTTTCAATGTATTTCCATACTTTAAACATAATCTCCTCCCCAAAGCATTTAATAGCTATTGGCTTAGGACTAAATACATGGAATACATTGAGAAATTATTACGATTATAGCTTAAGATGGTTATATTTTACTTAAGCAGTGCATTTTGTTTTCTTGCCTGAAGTAAAATTTTTTATCAACTTTTGCTTTTGTGTCTAAGTAAATCAGTTACTTAGTGTGTTAGCCTTTATATTTCCTGAATATTCAGCATTACCTTTTATTTATTTCATTTTTTAATATACCTGGCAGTTTCTATACCATATTGATATCTCTTTTTCTTTCTGGTATCTTCGGAGATTTTCAGACACTGTAATAGTTACATGTTCCCTACAAGGACACATAACAGTAGCACAGTCTTAAGTAGTTTTACATAGTCTTCAAAACTTGAAACTTTTGGTAGGATTTTTTTTTTTCCATTTCACTTTTTGACTTCACATGAATCTTGTTTCTTTTTGAGAGAAAGGGAACTACATGAAGGACAGATTGCACTGAAATGGTTTTGTGTTCTATTACTAGAGAGTGGAATTAAATGTATAGTTCCTGTAAAATCCCATGTATAGATTTCAAAAGAGTAGTACCTTAAAAACATGGGGCCAGACTTGAACTTCTGTAGTTTCTGCATACTGTTTGGAGCTATAGGGATTCACTTAGACTTGGAAAGTAAAAGAGCTAAAAAGTGGAAAGTTTCCAGGTTGTCTGAATACCTTCTTCTAATATGTGTAATGTAGTGCCTCTCTGCCCTTCTTACACACCAGGGTGACAGGTAGGACAGTCTCTCCATCTTCTGAGGAAGCACAGACAGCAAATTCAAAGCAAATGCCAACATTTAGACTGTTATATTTCAGCAGGGTGAATCTTGCTCCACGTGGCTTTTCCACAGGCAGCCTGGGCAGAAAACTGAACTCTGTCTCATCTCTTCCGTGTGGCTTCCATTTCACTCTTGAAAGATTCCTTTTGGCAATGTATGGTTAAATGGCAGCACTGGCTTGTGCACCTACTGGTTACCAGCACTGGTTGTAGACATCTCCTGACCAGACTAAACAGAAGTGTTTTCCACCCATATCAAATTCTCTGTATCAATGATACTCTGCTGCTTGCTTTGATGGTAGCTAATGCCAGAAAAATTCACCAACTAGTGGCCTTATTGACTAATATTATCTAAAGGCGTCTTTCCCCCTGGTTAACACTGAAGCTTAATGAAGCACAAAGGAAAGAAAAACAGTGGGTTTTTTCCTGGATCTCTTGCAGATTACATACAACGCTGTTCGACAAGATCTGTGTCGAGTTGCTTGGTGGCTTATGTGCTTAAAAAGGCAAAGAACTGAAAGTGATTCCACAGAAGTTGTTTAATTGAAGAAAGATGAAAGTTTCAGCTAGTTATTGCTCTTTATTCCTTTTCCTGGAATAAAGTCAACTTTCGAGGTGCTGAGGCTGTTTATGAGCTGGTCTGAACTGGTGAACTCCCCTTCCTTCGGTAGAGCTGGGGCTGTTGTGATTAGTTGAGGATTTCTGATGCTTAGGGAATTACCAGGCAGGGTGTCCCGAGGCAGTCAGCTTGTGCAATGTGCAGCTCGCCCCCAGTGGGGTCTGTCAGCTGCCACCCTCCTCAGCCCTCTGGAGTTTTTAACCTTTTGATCATTTTAAACCAAATTTGGTAGAGGCGTAGAACTATTTAGAAAATGAAGTTCTAATGTGTTCTTTGGAAACGGGTGGGTGAGTGCATTCATGTGCCAGCTGAGGGAGGGGCAGGAAAAAACGCCACTTTTCTCCTTTCCTTATGATGACAAACTCCTGGTTGATCAGCACACATGGAGTTTTGGTGTAAGCACCAGAGCCTCTTTCTTTCTAATGTCTGCAGACTCTGTGTGAAAGGTAGAAGATATTGCTACAGAGGTAGTGAGTGTTGGTTGTTTGGGGTAATTTAGAGATGATGGGAAGGCACTGGGGGTGTTGTAGGGCAGGAGGACTGAAGGGTTCCTGTCCTTAAGCCAAGGGAACCCATGGGGTGTTGCATAAGCTGTCATGTGGTGTGAGGGCATTTGGAAGCTGTAGGAGGGGCAGCTCTCAAACAAATTGGGGATTTCTAGTTCTGTGTTGCTAATTGCAATCTAGAAACCTCAAACCCACGTTGTTTTCGGGTTTCATTTTTAATTCTCAAGAGTTATGTTTGCTTGTTGGTGTGCAAAAAAAGGGCCTCTGGAGAAGGCCAATGTCATTTGCCTCACGATTTTCCCATTAGTCTGCTTATCATTCTGGTGTCTTGTGAAATGCAATTTCTCTTTTGCCTGTGTCACATGAGGTTTGCAAAAGAAGCTGCCTTTCCCTGTAAGCTGAAAGACTAGTTAAGCAGCTACTCATGAAAAATCACCATAAATATCTCAAATTTATTTTGGTGCCCTATTTTGCCTTTAGTTGGCTATACGGGTTGGACAGATGGCCTGTGGGACTCAATCCTGCTCTGAATGTTAGTTGTTTCTGTGAAGGTGGTATTTCTGTTCCTCTACCACCATTTCCAGCCAGCAGCTGCTACCATGCTGATCTCGCTCAGGACTGATACTTGTGTGCAGTGTATTTGCTCATTAAGCAGGTAGTTTGTACCCAGGGATTTCAGACCTTTAGCCCGTGCTACCTCTTTGCTCCTAACTCAGCTCTGTTCCTTCATCCCTTGGCTGAGGGACATGTCCTAGCAGAGGCTACAGGTACTCTGCCCTGCTTCTGTCCTGGGGAATAATGACAATGACAGAGAAAGGTCTTTAGAAGGTGGTCATATGGCAGTGTCAGCTTTCCAGGTATAATATTTTAAGCCTTCTAGCTGCAGTAGAGAGCCCACCAGAGTTAGAGGTGCAGTCAGTTTTGAGGAATGAATTTCACTGCTTTCCTGTGAAAAACTCTAGATGTGGTGACTGTTGTCTCTTCTTAATTAAAACTGTCCAAGCCATTTTTTTTTTTTTTTTAATCCTGCTGAGAAGATAAGATGATGGAGCCTGGTACTTGACACTGCCACCTAGTTCATTTTCAGAGTCTCATCTCTGCTAGCACAGGAGGAATTTAATAGTCAAGAGCTTCTTTGTTCACACCCTGGGTTTTTTTCAGCCAAACTTACCCACAAGCTCTACTTGTTCAGAAGTGTGTTTTCTAACTTCCCCTGAGTGTGTTTGGGTCTCACTTGCTCCATCGTAAAGTCCAACCTTGGTGCCCTGCCAAGCCCAGAGATGCCCGTGCCCACCAGCTACTGTGCAGTCTGTGTGGTTACGGGGTCCGTCTTCGGAAGAAGGGTGATAGCCCTGCTGTGAATTTGCTGTATCACAACCTTTAACCTCTTTCCCTTCATTGCTTGAACAGCAGCAGTGCAAGGCATTGCTAGTTATTGCTATCTGAACTCCTGCCTCTTGTTGAAGAAAACTTGAGGAAAGGCTGCAAAGACCACTATAGTGATTGACTGTGGCCCAGAGTAAATGTTTTCCCTCTTTTGCTGTTGTCTCAAGCACTGAGCTCATTCGTGTTCAGTCATGTCTGTGTGCCACATGAGACCAGGAAGTTTTCTGCTTGGACTGTGCCTCCAAGTGCTTCTGGGAATCCTGGTTCTTCCACATAAAAAAAAAATATTTGCTCTGGGGAGCTGCCAGAGCCTGCAAATACCAGCAGTCAAGGAGATGAACAGGACACATTTTCCCCTTCCACACCCCGGGCAGGATGCCTGCTGCTGTTGCTGCCAGAGCAGCTGGATGAAGGAAGGATGATGGTTGACAAAGTCTAATCTCAGCCGTCACACCTTTTCCACAGCTTTCCTACCTTCGTGCACAATGATCTATAAGCACAGGAGAAAAGGAGCAATGTGTGGTGGTAGGTGCTGTGCATGCTTCTCTCTCTCCCTTTCTTTGCCAGCATTATGGGGAGATTGAGTTTCGTGAGACAGCTTTCCCAGAGATGTAGACATGGATCTGGCCCAACCAAATGTCTGCTTCAGAGGAGAAAGGCACAGAAAGCTACAGAAATGTTTTTTAAAACAATGCATGTATGAACTTTAAGGTACTATCTGAATTACATTTTATGTAACTCATAAGGAGTTGATTAGACAGTTTTTTCCCCTTAGAACTTATTTAAAATTGAAATTGTAACTTTCCTCTGAATTATACCCGTGACTAATGCGACTGGAAAACCGTAAGACAGATTTTTATGCAGTTCATTGTAGTCTTTGTGTGAAGTTACATTTCTTGAGCCCAAATTTACTGGTTAATATATGAGGGCTAAAGATATGTTTTATTAAAAAGAATGATCACTGGAGTAATTCCTTTTTCTGCTGGTTTAATTGAAGTCATATAACTGCAGTTTTAACCTACTTGCCAAAAATGTTCTTAAACATTTTCCTGAATTTCCTATAGTGGTGGTGGTTGCTGTTGTGAAACATGGTTAAATGTCTGCTTTTACTGTAGGGTTTGTTTTATTAAATATGCCTGATATTAACTCCTTGCTCATTCATTCCCTTCACTTCCCCAAAGTTGCATATTTTATTCTGACCTTCGCCTTTTGAAAATCTATTAAACCTACTTGGTATAACATAGCTGATTGTGCCGTTACGCTACAACTGCATTTATTCCTTTGTTTCAGATTTGATCGAATGCATGTTTGGAGAATACTTCCACCTTCAATTGCCATACTGGGTTGGCATAGCAGGGTGGTGACTGAAGAAATAAAAAGATGTTAATCTGGTGGTAGATTTAGGCATACAGCCCTTTGTAACAGTGTTGTCCTCTGTCCTGTGGACTGCTGCTTGTCTGCAGGCTTTCATTTACCCAGGAAATTCGAGACAAAATGTGTGCTTTGTTTATCTATAAAACTCTAAAGAACCTGGTGTCAGAGGCTACTGTGATTTTTTTTTTTTTTTTTTTTTTTTTTTTTTTTTTGTTTTGGTTTGGTTTTTTTCAAACCAGAAATGTGGCTGACATAGTGAAATGCTGAAATCCTGCCCAAATGAAGTCAGGGGTGTCTTGTCCTTACTGCCAGTGTTTTTAAAATGTCTATTTTCAATATGGATTAACTAACGTGGCCGGTGCATTTTCTGACTCCTCAGCTCTGAGGACAGTCTAACAGATTTGGGGTTCTTCTGGTCCAAACTGCAGGGCAGCAGAGGCAGAAGGCAGAGCCACCACTTGGTAAGATCAAACCATGAGTGATGCTTATAATCCCAGACAGCGCAGGAGTGAGGCCCTGTGTTGCCTTCTCTTTCTCCAGTTTGGTGAGTTCTCCACGTACCTTTAAGGAAGGAGGTGTTCCTAAAGAGGAATAAGGTGCTTTGCTGTTTTACACAGATAAGCAGCAGGTTTCCTTTTTGTTTGGTTTCTTTTTTTCTTTTCTTTGTAGATGTGAATTGTGTTGGCTTCGTGACCCTACATTAACTGGTTCTTTGTTTAAAAGCCCACGTGCAGAAGAGCAGGTTTGTCAGCGCTTCTCATCTGAGCTGTCCCTGAGGTGTGCTGCTGGGTAGCAAGGAGAGGGCCCCCCGAGAAACCCTCCTCCTGGCAGCGTTGCCACCTGCCTCAACTGCAGCTCATTGCACTGGCCTCTGGTCTTGGCTCCCATCTCCCCACTCAAAAGGTTTAATCCATCCTATTTTTAGTTACTAGACTTGCAAATCATTTGCAGCTTTCCCCTCCAGTCTCGTATACCCAGCTCCTTCCTTGACATTTCCTCTCAGCTATTCCATCACTTTCTTAAAATAAATCTGCCTAAAACCTCTCACGTTTCCCACTTCCACTCCTCTGTAAATCTGCCCTTCCTATTCTGTCACAAACTTGTCAGCCTCCTGAAAAACAGGAATAAAAATTTCCTTGGGTTAATCTCATGTCTTGCTGCTGAAGCCACTGGCCCACCACTGGAGCTTCCCTAGGAAGGACCCCTGGTCCTTCCCTAGCCCAGCTCACCTCAAGCCTCGCTGTCTCCCTGCACCCTCTTGGCAGGGGGCTCCCCAAAAAGCTGCCCTTGCTTTGTGGCTGTGGCAGAGTCGCGTCCTCTTACCCCCCAAACCATGGTTCTAAGCATGCTGCCAGCCTCAGCTGAGATTAAGCTGCAGTACCCAGTTTGGCTCCTGCCTCTGTTTTCATTTCCCACTCAACCAGCCCCTGACCTTCCTGTCTTCTGTCTTCTTCCTGTGATGCCACATCTCTTCTCAGCAGACCTCGTTTCTCTTTACTCCCAGACTTTCAAGACTCAGAGGTTCACCTGCTTCCCAGTGCTATCTTCTGCAAGCCCTTCTTCCTCAGTGCTGCAAACAGAACCTGTACCAAGAGAGAAAAATCAAGCAGATTGCATTGCATTAGACTATCTTAAGAAAATAAGTTTCCCAAGCAAAAAGCCATTTCTCATGTCTAATTTGAGCTTCACTAGAGAATTAAAAATACATCATAGTCAGGATTTAAGTAACACTAAAAGGTTTGTTTGAGGTATGCTTTACCTTACCTTTTGAAGCTTCTAATTTTAAAATTGCCTTAGATTTTCTCCGTTAAATTGTTACTTTTCACTCAAAAAATGTTTCTTCTTAAGTTAACATCTAATTAAACAGAACCTTTTCTGCACAAATAATGAGATAAGTTATCTGAATAATAGATGATTGTATTTCTAATAACTGAATGAAAGCCAAAATCCTGCTGGTTTAGAATAGAAACTTCTTGGTCTTTAGAGAAAAAAAAGTCTAGACTGTTATTAATTGCGTTATTACTGTCATCCTATAAATTGCAGTTTATTGCTAGATGTATATCCTTTGAAATTAGCCAGAGAAACAGGATGCAACTGGTAAGGAACTTTTTCTCTAAAAGAAGTGCTTGCCCATGCCACAGAATACATAAATTAGGTGACAATCTCTAAAATACTTGGTAATATTGAAATCTTCTTGTTTTCTATTTCAAAAGTTATCAGAACCCTGTCTGAGAAGCAATATTATTGGGTAGCAAGTGTTAGCAATTTAGGCATCCTCACTTCATTGGGACCATAGCTTATTGGGATGTTTAGCAGAAGCCAAAACTGCAGAGTAAGTATGGGCTCTTACTCTGGAAATACTATGGGAAAGAAGACTGCAAGACCAAAACTGTGTACAAACTATTAGACAAAAAGAAAAAGGGCGTAAAAAGTTACTGTGGTTTGCTGAAAATGACCTTACTTGGTAGTTCACTTGAGGTCTAGACCAGAATAGGGAATATTATAACTAAAAGTATCAGTCAAATGAAAAATAGGCAGTGTAATGAGAATGCAATGAGACCTAAAATATGTTACTTGCCCTGAAACCCAGCAGTTTAATTAAACCAGCAAATAAAGCATTTGCTAAGGTTCTGGAAATTTCAGGAAACTTCCTGTTTCCCAATCTGTTAATAAGTGAAACTGTTTCCACTTTAGCAGATTGAATCTAAAAGACAATTTAAAAAAAAACCCTAAATGTTTGGCCAGATTAAAAAAAGTTAACAGGGTATCACTAGTTTGGAGAGGATTTTGATGATGCATAAGGGGACTTCTAGTGTGTTGTATGCAGAACAGAGCAATTAAGAATGACTATCGATACAGGTAATTTGACCCTAAAATATGCATTAAACATTTATATATATATATATTATTATTTTTTCCAGAAGGCTGCTAGTAAAGTCACAAGAGGCTTGGGGAATTTCCATGAAAGCTGTGCAACAAAGAAGGCACGGCTGGAGAGAGGGTGGGGAAAAAAGGAATTGTAGCATGGGGAAAACTCAAAATCTTAGGCACAGTTTCCCCAGACACTGTTTTCAGACAAAGCCAGTTGATATTGTAATAAATTAAAAAAGCATGAGGACAAGCTAATAAGGAGGAAAAGTGCAAGTACTTCATAAAAAAGGATAGTAGTCATGTGTTTCAGTTTGTCGATGCTGTGTGTGTTCCAGCTTCAAACTCTAAACCTGCAGCTTGTCATCAAAGGAATCTTTTAAAGCTAGAATGCCATGTAAGTGAGCCCTGGGTGACTGGTGTATAAGGTGTGTATCAGGCCCCTTTATGAATTCTCATGGAAAAATTTCCAAGAGAAATTTGTGGCACTGAGTATCAAGTGAGAACATCAGTGGGAGAAAATTAAGGGTGTCCAGCTAACGTGTTCAGCTCCAAAAGGCAGCGAATGCGACATGGGCAATAATCCATTGTTGTCAACAGCACAGAGTTTGAGCTTAGTAAGTAAGGTCATTGGCTTCCTTGCATAATTTTAGCTGGTAGGAAGCACACTACTCAAGTGGAATTTCACTTTTGAAGCATAGCTGAGGGAAATGTTGCACATTATTGATATTACGTCAGAGGTTTAATAGAGATCATATTAAATATACTATTTCATTCTTCTCTAGAGACTTTCAAGACCCACCTGGCTCTGTTCCTGTGTGGCCTGCCATGGGTGATCCTGCCCTGACAGGGGGGTTGGACTCGATGATCTCCAGAGGTCCCTTCCAACCCCTACCATTCTATGATTCTTGTTTACTGAAAATTATGCTGAGACTTGAAATGGAAGCAGATTGTACCACTGTGTTTGATGATGAATTCTTGTCACCTTTAGCAAAATGCGGAGTACTGGTTTTATATTTATTTTGTACTTTTGCAAATTCCAGGCATTTTATAAGAAGTGCTTGCATGATAGAAATATCCCAGCTATCGTCACACGGTAAATCCCCTATGTCTAATCAACTGCGAACCTGACAGAGGTAGGGAGTGCACTAGGAATTTAATGATTGTCAGCAGCGATAGCATGCATTTTACTACTTTTTGTATAAATACCCTTTTAAAGAAATTCCAGACCATGGGGTAATAATGCAGAAAAATGCATCACTCGTAGTGTTAGATGCAGTTGTGGACGATACTTGAGGATGACACATCTGTGTATATACCTCTCCCTAGTAGCTCCTCAAGCAAGCGCACCAGTGACTTGGGCAATGTTAGAGAGTGAAGGATCCAGTAGTGCAATTTGTTCTACTTTGATGATCAGTTCAAGGCTTTGCCGGGCCACTTATGCAGGGTCTTGTGAGAGTTAAGCTGGAAAAGCTCTAAGAAACCTCATGGTTTTCACTGTTTCAGAGCCCATGGTGTGGACTACAGTAATTTTTCTTTTCATTGGATACAGATGAGCTTCAGCCCCATCTTTGCACTGATGAGGAGTTTCTCCTTTCTTCAGCTAATGCATCTTCTTACAAATGCTCTTAAAAAGCAGAAGGCATGGGGAATAAGTGCAGCTTTCAGATTGAAGAAATAGAAACAGGTTTTAGAAAGTAAAATCGAGAAGACAGGATTTTACCGTTAGAAATGTAAGTTAAAATACCTGTTAATCTACTCACATCCATTTGCAGTTTGCTTGTCTGCTTCATGTGAGTTGAGCAGCTATTTGATATGTTTGTGGGTGATCTCAGCACCTTGACTTGCAGGAGAAAAAATGCTTTTTCACAAAGAAGGAATGGTTTGTATATTTTCAAGAGCTGATTGGTCTTATAATGACATGATGACACCTCTTGAAGAAGTCTGATTAGCCATCATACACTGTCTTCTTAGAAACTGCTATCTCTTGGTACTTAATCTTCCCCATCAGTAAGGGTTTATGTTTATAGAGTGGGAAAATATTTACAGAAGGAAATTTGGTAGTTACACTACTGATCTCTATTTTGATTTAAAAAAAGACACGATTCAAGATCTCCTTCCTGGCTTCTGTGGTTTCTTAAGGGTGAAGCAGATTTATTTTTTTCCATTACATGTGACAGATGAGCGTAATTTGTCTGTGCTTGTACCAAACCGTGCATTTCAGTTTCACTGTGAGAATGTCTTAATTCTGTCAATCATAAGCAAGATCTGCAGGACATAAAATTCAGGTCTTGTATAGCATCCTGGTAAGTATCTTATCATAGGAAGATCATCCACATACATAAGTGCATGTATGGATTTAATAAACACCATCACATCTAGAAAAAACCCATTTTAGATCTAAAGTTAACGTAAAATGTGTATATATACATGTGTGTGTTTGTAACACCTCCATGTTGTTTGTTGACAATTATGTTTTATATGTTATAAAAGAAAAGCTTTTGGCAAAATACATCATTGCAGTTGAGGTTGAAGTCAAACTGGTTATTTAATAAACCTTACTTACAAATCTTTTTTTTCTCAGGATGTTGGTATTTTGGCTAATCTAGGTTTGCTGCTGACATCTGCAAACGTGAGCACTCTGTGATGGTTTAAAAGAAACAGAAAATAGAGTGGATAAGAGCTGCACCTTAGTATGACTGAAGTGTTTGTGGTACCCAAGGACAACGAAAGGGCGAGCAGCCACTCCAGCACTGAGAGAGTATAATACATCAAGTGTCCTGGTTGCATATGTTTTCTTAGTCATAGATCAACCATATAGATGTTTCTATTTGTCCTTTAACTTAGGAGCCCAGGTGCCCTATAATATTTTTTAAGCGTGAGATAAACCATAAGAATGTAGAGGTTGATCAATAAAATGCACCTTTATGGCAAACTATGACTATTTCCCAGTTAAGGGTAAGGTAGAGGGGAAAATAGAGCTACTTCATTTTTCTAAAACATTGGCGATTTGTAAATTAGTCTGTAACTGTATAAAGATCTATAGTTGTTTTGGTTTGGGTTTTAGATACGTGAGCTGAGAAAGAACAATTTATTTGAGTACCAGCTATAACATTTTAAATGTTATCCTCCTGTAAACCCCTGCTATTCTCTTTATTGGGATGCAGCAGTAGGATGGAAACTGGGATTTCAGTGGTTTTGAGGAGGTGCTGAGTTCTGCAATGTTCATTTGAGTTACATAATCTCAGATCCCAGTGACCCAGGGAGGACACAGTAGGATCTCTGCAGTGATGCATCGATGAATGCCATTATAACCTGCTGGTCTTTGCCAAAATGATCTATTTAAATGGTCTGGGTAATTGTACTTTTCCTTTTTTTTTTCCTTCTGATAGTTTCTTTTTGATGACTATGTAATATGTTTACATAGATAAAAAGGAAACAGGCATTGTTTTATTTGTGAAACAGTTTTCCTTCACTCTAAAATTTGCTACCTGCCCCTCAACAGTGTACACCCATCACAGAACAAGTGCTATATTATCATCCCTTTTCAGTACATATTTGAGCTGTGATCTGCAAGACTTTGTGGAGATGACAACTTGCCTAGGAACCAGTGGTTTTTAAGAAGCAAGCCAAAAGAGTTAAATTTCATTTAAAAGAAAAAAAAAAAAGTACAGTACTCCGTATTTTTTATTAAAAACATGAATTAATATTCTTAACAATTTTATTTGTGAATATTGGATTTGCTTGGTGTTCCTTGGTCAGGATAGCTGTGCTTTTAATAACAAGTAGATAAATACTTAATGCTTTCAGGTTAGGATAATGAGAAAATTAAACTTCCCACTGTAGACTTTGTTTTGTGTTTCAAATAACTGCCTCCACAGTGCTTTTATATATATATATATACACACACTTATTTTTTTTAAGTTGCCTATTTAATTTTAGTAGAACTCACATGTGAATCTGCTGACAGAAATCTGTGAGACTTCTATTTTCTACTTAAACTGCCGTGCCACTGGAACTGTGCTACAGCACCGGCTGCTCTATGCCGTATACCCAGCACCTTTTCTTCTTTAGAGGCACCATTTCTAACCAAGCCACTGACATATCTGTGGTTATTTGGGGTCTAAAATCTAACTCCAACCTGATTGTTGGTTTATTACCTTAGTTTTACCTCACTGGCCATCTGGATGATTTGAAAAGTGAAGAAGGCTAATCCTGTACTGTCACAATCTAGGAGAAAAGCAGGGAATCCACTGGGATGTGTGCGGGGGCATTGTGTTTAAAATGATGAGGTTTGATGACCTTTCTGTTTACAATCAGCAGATCAACATTTGGAAAATACACCTTTAAACCACTTGTTTGCACTTCCTTCATTATGAACTAGTGGGAAATCCAAGGCGTTCTTTCCAATCTTGAGTATTCCTCTTCCTTGGGGTATGCTCTGCCTTCAGTCATAAGGATTGCTAGTGTGTAGCTTTGGGAACTAAATCTCCGGTTCATTAACATTGAGAAGAGGAGAGAGGAGAAGAGGAGAGAGGAGAAGAGGAGAGAGGA